>JACGDI010005337.1:438543-494615 GCA_014898725.1 Jacaranda copaia | reverse complement strand
CTGATCCTCCAATTTGGGCGAAGTCTTCATCTTGGTTAAGCAGAGTGGATGAAACACAGCCCATTTAGTGCGTGCACCGTGTGTAAATGTGGGTGAGAGGCAAAATGGCGATTGGCGTTTCAGATATGGAGTTAGATTCAGAGAACTTTTCGGAAAAGGGGAATAATAATTTAATGGGAATCTGTTCATTCAATTTTGAAATTTGGAAGAAGCAAATGCAGTATCGCCATGGGTGATTGGATGCAGTTTTGGCGCTCAGAAGTTTGCTTTATTTTGAATACAGAGGAGGACCCTCTGCTTTTAACTTTTTCACTTGATTCGTAAAGCCTATGCATGCGTGTCTTATTTTAATTCAAAAACAATGGTAATGTTTGGATATGTTTATTTGTTTGATTTTATTATGTATTTATTATGTATTTTGAAAAAATAAATAATAAAAAAATTGTGAGAAAATGTAAAATCAAGGTTGAGGAATGCGATTGATGTTTGGTTATTGTTTTTAAAAATAGTAAAAAATGGGTTTTGATATGTTTAGATATATTTTTTAAGAAGCATTTTTTACTGTAAATGTCACATTATTACTTTTGTGCTAATGTTTGAAGGTGAAAATTAATATTAAAGAATTTTTTTAATTGTAAGAATATTAATTAAAAATATTATGTATATGTGTATGTATATGTATTGAAGAGATGATTATGTCGTAAATTTGTAACGATTAAGTGAGTTGTATTATAATATTTTATAAGTTTTGTTTGTTAGTTGAAAAATTATTTAATTGAAATTATTATTATTATTATTATTAGTAGCAGCAGCAGCAGTCTTACCCTAACTATTATTAGTAATATTATTATTACGATTATTATTATTAGTAGTATTGTTATGATTAATATTATTATTATTATTATATTATGGTTATTATTATAATTATGAATGCTATTACCATTACTATTATTATTATTATTATTATTATTATTATTATTATTATTATTATTATTGTTTTATTAATTATTAATGCTACTTACATTATAAATATTATTAATACTATTATTATTTTTTTTATTAGTATTATTATTTTTAATTATCTTTATTATTATATTATTATAATTAAAGTGAAGGGGTATGTGGTAGTGGGGCGGATGTGGCTGGGGGCAGGCAAGTGGTAGGGGGTGGGGTGGGGCAGATAAAAAGTGTGGGAGAATGTGAAATTAATGTGAAATTTGATAAATAACGAGAAGGGTAAATGATTTTTTTTGGTATTTTACTATAGTTGAGAATAAAAAAAATTGGTGGAGATATTCGGGAATGTTCTCCCAAAACAAGCTTGTGCTGGGAGAACATACCCAAACAAAGTGAATGGCTTTGTTTGCTTTTCAATTCCAAATTTATTTTTCAACCCCCAAAACTTAAACAAATAAATACTACATATTCTCTAATTTCATTTTCAAAATACAAAATTTATTTTCAAACAATTTCTACTATTCCCAACTCCACACCATTCCCCAAGGCACCACATATTCTTTCATCAATACGAATATATACACATATTACTACTCACACAATTTATATATACACATATAAATAGTTTTAAAATATTCATTTCACCCTAAAAATCTAACAAAAAAATCATTGATGTGATATTTTATCCCTCCAAAATACAAATAAACAAACTATTTTCTGCTAATTCATTTTCTATATACCTTTCAAAATACAAACAAACAACCATCACATTCCTTATCCTTACTTACAAAAATCCATTCTCCCAAAAAATTTTGGAAGAATGCCATAATTCACATCCAAACAAAGTCAATATGTATTGGGTTCTCGCAAGATACTTACTTAAATATACAAATTTTAATCAATTAAGCAATATTTTGATCTTCAACATAAAATAATAAATAAGTTAGGCAATGTTTGGTTATGTTTTTTGTATAATTTTAATATATATTTTCGATGAATAAATGTTGAAAGTAATATTGGAGAATATGAAAATTGTATTAGGAACATAATGGATTTTTTGTTATGTTTTTGTGAAATATTAAAAATTGATTTTAAAGAGTTTTGGCATGTTTGTTTATATATTAGGGGAAGACATTTTTTACTATAGCAGTTAAATCAATACTTTTTATTGATTTTTTAGGGTGAAAGTGGAATTAAGTGATTTCTTTTATTGTTAGAATAATAAAAAAATATATATGATATATATAATATGTATGTATATATTGAAAAATGGAAAAGTTTTGAAAATAATGAAGAATCTAAGAGGGCATTTTGGAGAAAAAAACTAGGCTATGTTTGGTTAAAATATAACCAAACATACTTTATTTTTCCCTCAAAAATGCCAAATTAAAATCTCCCAAAATATCCTCTTCTATTTTTCATTGTCCCAAAACTTTCCCATTTTTTAATATATATACATATATATCATATACATGTCAGATATATTTTATTATTATTCTTGCTATTAAAAAATTACTTAATTCTATTTCCACTCCAAAAATCCAACAAAAAAACATATGTGACAGTTATAGAAAAAAATTGTCTCCTCTTAAGATATAAACAAACATATCAAAACTCCTCGAAATAATTTTCTAACAATTTCACAAAATATAAACAAATTTCATCACATTCTCTAATGCAACTTCAGATTTCCTAACCTTACTTCCAAAACACATAATACAACACATACAATTTGTAACCAAACATTACCTTAGTATTTTAGAGGAAACATGAGAATATATTTGTGAAATAGGATGGCCCAATAGGCCCAGTCTAATCACTCTCGACTGGGACAGGAACTGGTTCAACGCACCCTAAGCAGTTCGACTGTCCTTAAGCCTAGCTCATTTCAAACCAAGCAGACTTCGACCTCCACTCGACCTCTAGATTGCTACCTGCCGTGGTGAATATTAGCATCCTTGATCAACCAGGTTATGGTCGACAGCCTCCATAATGCATCCTCAGCCACTCAACCAAAATGATCTTAGCGACCAAGATCCTAAGAGGTGTCCCACTAAAGTACTCATCTAGACCGAAGAGGTCGAAGAGAGACAACAACCCTCCTACCACATTGAATGCCTTGCTAGGCAGCGTGCTACCACATTAATGGCACATGCCACCAATAATTCCACCTTTTGCAGTAGTGTTAGGCTAGGTTGCACCTCTAGTGTATCACTTTGTCCTAAGCAACGCCACCTGAAATAGTACAGAAGCTTGATAAGACTAAAAGGTTCTTAAGCAAGAACAATGACCCTTCTTACATAACAGTGGCATCAAAGACATATCAGCTGCCATGGGAAGGCTATAAATACCTTATTCCAGTCCTCAACAAAGTATGCACATTTTTAGCCTTAAGCTTCTACTCCACTACTTTATTACCTAGTCGATGGAATACTTTAATTGAGGGCACCTTGGCAAGCCAGACGTTTGTTGTTAGTTACAAAACTTGGCCCCCAAAACATGTCAAGTATATTCCTTGACCTACCCTTTGGTCGATTTCACTGGATTCAACCCATTAAACACTTGAACGAAATCCACCCTAATCAATTCGGTTATATTTCCCCAAAATAATTTTATTATGGAGAAACATAACCAAACATTCCCATAACTAATACATATTACTATAAAAACCTTAGATGCTTATATAATCAATATAATCAAAGAATTAAAACTATCTCATTTTAAATAATTTTGGGATGTTACTATAAGACTGACATGCTTATATAATCTATATAATCGAAGAATTAAAACTACCTCATTTTAAATAATTTTGGGAATCTTTGGTATGTTTCTTCATAACAAAATTATTTTGGAAAAATATAACCAAATATAAACTCATTTTTCCTTCAAAATATTAAAAAAGGTTTTTCCAAAATATCCTCTTCGATCCTTCATTTTCCCCAAAACTTTTCCATTTTTCAATATATACATACATATTATATATTATATATATTTTATTATTATTTTAACAATAAAAAAATTACTCAATTCCACTTTTACATCAAAAACCCAAAAAAAGAAGAATTGAATTGACTACTAGAGTAAAAATATGTTTCCTTCTAAAATATAAACAAGTATGTCAAAACTCTCTAAAATCAATTTTTAACTATATTTCAAAATATAATCAAAAAATTATTACATTCCCCAACACAATTTTCACATTCTCCAATATAATTTTTCATATTTATTCTTCCAAAATACATATTAAAATTAAAAAAAAAACATAACCAAATATTGCCTTCGTTCTTTTGCGACATGACTGGATTAGGGAACTGCATTCATAATAAATTAATTAGGAAATAATCTTACTCAAACCGTTATCTTTTGATTTTTCAATATTAGATTGCATCTTTGGCTCTTCTCCACTGCTTGTGCTTATCTACACCTATACCTACACTCTATAAAATTGTGAAACAATCATGTCGTTATTTATTAGCGCTAACGAACAAAAACAAAGGTTAATTAAGAAAGAAAAATTTTCAGGAGATAGAATCCTATTGCGAAAAAATTCTTTCCCTTAATTATTTGAGTACTCCAGTTTAATAATAAATAAGAATTTGAGGAAGAATCGAGATATATCAAAGAAGAAAATCATTCGTGATGAGGTTGAAAGTCATATTTAGTGAATAGAGTGGTATTTGGGCTAATTCGACTAGAGAGATCGAATGATCCAACAGTGATATTCTTTGAGGGTTGAGATCTGCAACCAACAACAAACGTTAAACTAGCCGAAGTGTCCCCGGCGAAGGCACTCCGACATTCAAATTAGTTCTAGTCAAAAGGAGGTAATCGAACAGAAGAGTAAGAGCATATAGTGTATATGGCATTAGCCGGAGTTTGGCTGGCAGTGAGGTATTTATAGCCTTCTCTTAGTGGGTGATATGTCTAAGATGCTCATATCAATTGTAGTGGGCTCTTGTCTTTGCCTAGGGGTTGTTGGTCATTTTCAATCTCGGTACAATTTCAGATGGCATCATCTCCTACTTTCCAGGATGAATAGTACACTGGGGGTGCGCCTTCCTGTTAGAGTTGGTGGCAGAGACTATACTGGGTGGCACGAACCATTAATGTAGAGGCATGTTGCTTGTCAAAGTATTAAATGCAGTAAGGATATGAATCAACGCTAGAGTGAGCACTCTGGTTGACATCATTGAACATATAAGACGGTCAACCAGAGGAATGGTTGAACGGATAAAGTGGCTTGAAGCCTCCTATTGGGTACGTTCGAGAATAATTCCCTCGACTAGGTAGTTGTGGTCGAGTGATTCAGCCTAACTGAGTCTAGAAGCGCTGTTGGGCTATGCATATTCAGTGGGCTTAGAGGCCCTCTCTGAGGTCAATAGCTTGTTGGGCTGGCCTGTTGGGCTATCCCTATTATGAGTCCCCCCTACTCGCGGTTCTGATCGAGCTTGTTGACGTGAAGAAGTTAGCAGAGAGTAGACAATTGAATGACGATTATGCATATTTGACTAGGGTTTTGAACTCTCAATAGGGGTTTTTGAATATTTGACCTAGGTTTTTGAATTCTTGACTAGAATTTTTAACAATTTTGTACATTTAATGCACTAGTTACACAGTGGAATACAAAGCTCCAAAGGGTGGCAATGCAATTATTACTATCACTTGGGTTCCCGCATTCAAATGCCTATAAATAAGTAAGGTACAAATATTCATTTTTCACTTTTGCAAAATCTGGTCTAGTGGAATTGTTGCTTTCAGAGTTCTCTAATTCCTTTTTACACTTTAAAGTTTTCAAGCTACCTACTGTAAGTTCTTTTGCAAGCTTGTTATTTTCTTCATTTTTCTTCACAAAGATGTCTAGTGCTTTAGATAGTGAGGACTCCAGGTTCGAGGGTGTATAGTTTCAAGGGAATTTTAGGGGTGAAAGTGTGTCTAGGAGCATATCTGAGAATACCTTTGATGGCCCATCGAGTGATAGCTCTACCTCTAGTAGCTCAAGTATTGAGAGGGCTGCTTCTGGGGGCAATGCTAGCCCCAGTGAAGTGCAGGCATCATGGGGTTGATTGTTTACTCCAAACTACTATAGTGAAATAGTATCTAAGATTTCCCATGTTGACTTAGTCCAAATTTGGGAGATATACCATATCCTTGATAAATATGAGCTTTTAGTGCTTGGGCATCGAGGTAAGATATGTGGACCTCCATAAGGATGCATAATGGTGTTTGAGAAGGGGTTGAGATGCGACCTTAGGTTTTCTTTAGCACCAGCCATAGTCGACCTCCTGGTGGGCCTCGAGGTCTGTATAACCCAACTCTTTTCCAACTGTTTCACCACCATTTATAGTTTTGCTGTGCTAACGCACCTATTTGGCTAGCCAGCCACTTTTGCCAACTTTTCAAATTTATTCCATTTGCCTATATCTCAAAATTTGGGTAGTAGTGAAGAGTATGGTTTCTATTATTTGATGGCGCATCTGCCTCAAAAGTTCTTGGTAGCCCCCTCCTCTTCGTATGGCCAAAAGTGGAAAAAATATTTTCTTTACATTCGAGGGCCTAAAGAGTTTAACATTCCAAGGGGGTGGTGAAAGGGGCATGTGGAAATGCCAAGGAACCAAACGCCCAGCTGGGCCAACACTTTTGTTCGGGACCTGGTCGATTTTCAACAAATGGAGGCCTTAGTTTTGACTGAGAAAAGGTATCTTGTGTTGGCTAGCCTGTCGCCAATCAAGCTCAATTTGCCCACAGGCGACTGGCTAGGTAGTGATCTTTGTTGACTATGATAACTATAGATTTTTGTCTTTCTACTCGATTCTAATGGTTTTTGTTGTTTTTTGTTGGTAGATTGAGAAAAAGTGATAGCTCGTAGTCGAGTAGAATCTACAATGAGAGCATAGAGGAATAACGAGCAACATCAAGTGGCTACTCGATGAGAGGCCCCTGTAGCAAAGCTGGCCCCCTCGACTTGCTTGGCCATTACCCCCATTGTGCCCCAGATCAAACAGGCACCCCAGTCCTAACCCGTTCAACTAGAGAAGCATGTTTAAAGTAGCCCCACTAGTCAAGGAAAAAGATAGATGATCGAGTAAGAAGGCTCGATGCCCAAGAAGACAACGAGTGAAAAGGGTAAGTCAAAGGTAGTGATAGGCTATGACTTGTTTAGCAAGTGTGGCGATGGGGTGCTGTTTCAACTTCCTCAACTAGAATCACCCCATTTTGAACTTGACCCCATCATGGAGGTAACTAATGCAACCTCCATCATAGAATTGGGGATGACGGGCTCTGACGCACTTAAATAGATTGTGATTAGGCTCTTTTTCATGAACCAACGAAAATTCACAGGCCTGAGTCAGGTAGGCATTCTTAAAGCTTTGTCCTACCATAGCAATATTGTAAGTGTAAAATTGACTATTTCTCATTGAATTCTTATTTCAAAAGTTGTATTGTTCACTGACGCTCTATGTTTCAGGTGAGCCAGTTGGGATATCATTTTTACCACAGTTAGAGCTAGCTCTGGCAGACCACAAAGAGCTGTGGGAGGGAGGGGATGCAGAGACCCTCAAGGTTCAACTCGAGCCCTCCCAACTCCAAGTTGATCAGCTAATGAAGGATGTGGCTAACCTCTAGGAGTAGCTAATGCCAAGGATCAGTAGCTAATGCAGGTTGTTGATGAGAGGTTTCGAATGGACTCCATGCTGAAAAAGACTTACTTGGATATGTAGGTGAGCTACTTCTCTAGTCGATAGACTGGCTAGCCACGCAGATGCACTTGAGGAAGCTCGTGTGGCCTTCTCTTGACAGCTCCCCACAATGCGGTGGGAGGTAGGGGAACAATTAATGCTGAGCTAGGTCTTCCAAGATGCAAGTGTAGTTCTACTATTGATGATGCTTGAGGCGCATTCAACGAAGCAATAAAGTTGCTTGAGTGTCTTGGCTACACTTTTTGAATTGAAGATAAAAGCAGAATAAGCCCTGCCCTAGATGAAAAGTTGCAGCTTTATCCAGAGTCCAAGGAGGGTGTGGTTGACGGGGGTGGTGAGAGAGATACAGTGACAACGCCCTTGTCAAGCCCTTGATTGAAGCCCAACAGAAATAGGTTGAAGTTGACACCAGGTTAGCTAAGTTGGCAAGCAAATTTGCCTTCACTGAGGATCTTACCTTTCAGCTGAGGGAGAAGCAAGTTGACATCATGCAGTACGTGCTGCACTCAGCTAATTTCATGAGTGATGTCACGAGGCCTTCACACCAGCTCAAGCCATTCAACCACTTGTATCTGCAATGCCAGAGCTTGATTAAGATTGGCAGAAAGGAGATCAAGTTAGGTCCAACCAGACTTAATCTTTGAACTCTCTGTTGTTTTTGTTGCTTTTTTTTTTTTTTTGTAATAGCAATATCATTGTAATGACTAATTTTATAAATGAAAATATCATTTTGATATCTCTCTTGTTGAATGAGATCAATTTCATAGCTTTCTTGTTGAATACCACTTACTGTTGTGATTGTATAGGTGAATAGTTGGCAACTGAGTTAGTTATCAAGGTAGTTATCCAAAAAATCCAACAACTTTATCGTTGATTTTGGTTACTGTTGAGAGACGCATGGTCTTGCTAAAGAACATTTATAGTTTGTTAAAAACAACTTTGCTTAATTTATAGTCAATTTTTGTTTTTTTATGGTCGACTTGTTGATCGACTATTAGGTCGATTATATAACCTGGGCTAAAAAGTATTAAGTTGGTAGCATGTAGCTATTTTGAGTCGACTACATGGTCAATTTAGAACTCTAGTTTAGCAACGTGATGTTGCTTTTTCATTGACTATGAGGTTGACCTGAAAGTTGAGTGGCAACATGAAGTTGCTTATTTGTTGATTATGGGGTTGACTTGAAACTCTTGTGTGGCAGTGTAAAGCTGCTTGCTCATTAACTACAGGATTGACTTGAAACTTAAGTGGTAGCGTGAAGCTACTTGTTCATTGACTATGAGGTCGACTAAAAGTTTGAGTGGCAGTGTGGAACTACTTATTCGTTAACTATAGGGTTGACTTGAAACTTGAGTGGTAGCATGAAGCTGCTTGTTCGTCGACTACATGGTCAACTTAAAGCTTGAGTGGCAACATGGAATTGCTTGTTCATCAACTGCGAGGTTGACTTGAAACTTAAGTGGCAATGTGAAGCTGCTTGTTCATCGACAATGGGGTTGACTTGAAGCTTGAGTGGCAATGTGAAGTTGCTCATTCGTTAGCTACGGGGTCGATTTGAAGCTTGAGTAGTAGCGTGGAGCTGCTTGTTCATCGACTACGGGATTGACTTGGAACTTGGAGTGGTGCGAGGTAGATATGGCTATGATAATGCAAACATATGGTAGCAGTGTTGCTAGGACTTTATTTATATCATAGAATATGAGGATGATTATAATGTGATTTCATATGTAAAATTTCTTCAAGTTGATGGCATTCCATAGGTAAGGGAACTCATCCCTATCCAAATTAGCAAGTCAGTAAACGTTATGCTTTGATACCTTCACAACGGCATAAGGTCCTACCTATTTCAGGTCAAGTTTGCCAACGTTCTTCAATACTATCACCTTTTTGAGAATGAGGTCTCTAATATTAAATCGGCATAGCTTGACCCCTTTGTTATAGTTCACCACCATCTTTAACCTGTAGCACTGCATGGTATTGTAAGCTTCCTGCCTTCGCTCATCGATAATCTCAAGGTTGAGCTTCCTTTTTGACATATTTTTGAGCTGGTGGAAGTGAATGACTTGAGTTGTATGTTGAATAAGTTCTGAGGGGATGACTACCTCAAACCTATAGACCAAACTATAAGGGCTATGACCAGTAGCTGTACGAGGAGTTGTCTAGTCCCACAACACTCCTGGGAGGTCATCTACCCAACTCGACTTAGTATCTTATAACTTGGCTTTCAAATGGTTGAGGATCATTTTGTTTGTCACCTCTGTCTAGTCGTTCGACTAGGATTACCTATTGAAGTAAAGTGTTGGGTGATCTCCAAGGCTTCGCACCAACTTCTGGTACTTATGCTCTGGAACTGAGTCCCATTATCTAAAATAAAGATCTTAGGTAGGCCAAAATGACAGATGGTGTTTTTCCAATGAAACACTTAATGGTTGCATTGGTTATCTTTAGGACTGCCTCAGCCTCGACCCGCTTGGTAAAATACTTGATTATCATGATTATGAACATTCATTGACTTGTTGGCTTCAGTAGTGAGCCCAAAATATTGATCCATCGCTGGTTGAATGGTCAAGAAATTTGAACATTGACCATGGGTGTGGCGGGTTGATGCAGTAAGTTTGAATGAACTTGGTATAATGTACATTTTTGAGAAAAATCCACAGAGTTTTAAAGTAGTGTCGGCCAAAAGTATCCATACCTGATTATTTTATGTGCAAGGGATTTCCCCCCAAAATGGTTCCTACATATGCCTACGTGGATATCCTGTAATACTTCATGAACCTGATCGAGATCTTGGTACCTCAGGGGCAGTCCAAAGATTAACCTCTTATACAATTGACCATGCTTGTCTAATAAAAACTTGTTATCTTGTCTTCGAAGGTGTTGAGCCTCATTTTTATCTTTGGGGACTGTACCATGACTCAAGTAGAGTTTTATCGGATCTTACCATGAAGGAACCATCTTCTTAATGCTCCCTACTAGGTTCTTCTCAAGTGGGCCAATTGATGGCTTATCGACAATCAGAAATATTATTGTCCTGTCTCTTATGCTCCTGATTGAGCTAGCAAATTTAGATAGGGCATCCATATGCTCGTTCTCAGATTGAGGTACCTAGTTAAGGGTAAACTTTTTGAATCACTGTTGTAATTTTCTAACCTCCGCCAGGTACCGGCTTATTGTGGAATCCTTAACCTCAAAATTTCCCTCGACCTATTCTGCTTCCAGCTAGGAATCTATGATCATAGCTAGGTGCTTGATGCCTCGGTCAAGTGCCATCCTCATTCCAATAAGGAGAGCCTCATATTCCACCTCGTTATGAGTAACTGTGTAGTTGAGCTTGATCGCAAAACCATACTCCTCTACTGCTGGGGAACGGAGAGCCACTCTTGATCCCCATTTGGATGTGGTCAAAGATCTATCAACCTACAAAGTCCAAGTGAGAGAGGCTTTATTGTTTTTCTCGAGCAGGTCAACTCGTTTAGCGATGAAGGTTGGAAAGTGATATCAAATTTTCCTAATTATATGGCCCATTTCTTTAACCTCTCAAAGATATCTAGCTTTGACAACACCTACTCCAGTAGCTGATTAGTCAGTACTATCATGGCATGTGACTGGAAATATGGACGTAGCTTTCAGGCCGTGGTGACCAGCATTAAGGTAAATTTTTTGATCTCTAAGTAGTTATGCTCTGGTCCTTTGAGTGACTTACTGCAGTAGTAAATTGGTCAATAACTTTTATCTCTGGTCAAAACCAAGATTGAGCTTATCAATGCTTCTGAAACAGCCAAATATATGTGAAGGACCTCTCCGAGTTTAGGTTTTGCAAACATTAGGGGCAAGGATAAATACTGTTTTAACTCAAGCAGCGCTTGATCATCCTATTTGTTCCATTGGAAACCCAACTTCTTAGCATTTCTGAGAATTTTGAAGAAAGGCTAGCTCTTGTTTGCCAATTGTACGATGAACCTCCCAAGGAAAATAATTCTCTCGACCAGCCAATACACATCTCTAACTATTAGAGAAGGGCAATGTCCAAAACAGCCTGAATTTTCTATGGATTGGCCTTAATGCCTCGTTGATTGACCATGTAACCTGGAAATTTACCTCCTCAAACTCTAAACATACACTTGTTTGGATTTAGTTTTAGACTAAATGCTCTCAATATTGTAAATGTATGATTGAGATCGAGAAAATGATCATGTGCCTTTGCCATCTTTATAATCATGTCGTTGACGTACACCTCTATTGACTTGCCTATTTCATTCTTGAACATAAAGTTGACCAACCTTTGGTAAGTTGCTCCAGCATTTTTCAGTCCAAAAGGCATGACCAAAAAATAATAAACTCCATTGGGAACCATAAAAAAAGTTTTATCCCAATCCTTGGGGCCATGAATATTTGATGATAGCCTTGAAATACATCCATCATACTTAATAACTCGCAACCAGCAGTGGAATCTATTAGTAAATCTATTCGAGGGAAGGGGTAAGGATCCTTAGGGTAAGCTTTATTCAAAAATGTGGAGTCGTTACACATATGCCATTGTCTCTCATTCTTTAGGACAAGTACAACATTACAAAGCCAAGATGGAAATTGAATTTCTACAATGTAGCCTACATCTAAGAGTTTCTTGATTTTCTCTTCGATGATCTGGGTCCTCTTAGCATTGAATGTCCTCATCTTCTACTTAATCAGCTTGTATGAAGGGTCAACATTAAGGTGACACATGATCATACTAAGGTCGATTCCCTCAATTTCAGATGCTTTCCAGGTAAAGATGTCAATGTTTCTCTTCAAAAAATTGACCATAAGGCATTCTAGGTAGGGACCCATATCTATCCCGATCCGAATTATCTTGTTGGGGTTCTTTTATTCTAGCTTAATAGTATTAAATTTCCCGACGGGCTCCACCCAGGTATTCTCCAATGTTTTTTTCTTATTGGCTTGGACCTCATCGGGTTTTGCTACAGAGGCATCCCCTAAGATCTTTAGTTGTGTCAAGTCTTCTGCTCGTTTGACTCGATTGAAATGTTGTAACACCTCCAAGCTTCCTTGATGTTGCATAATAATTTGCTTGTGCTAGTTGGGATCAGGAATTTGATCTTCATGTGATAGGTTGAGACAATGGCATAGAAATCATTGAGGACTGGTCGACTAATTATAAATTAAAAGCAATTGGGGCATCGACCATCAAAAAGTTCACCATCAAAGTCCTTCTTTCGGGTACCTCCCTAAATAACATCGATAGATTATAGACCTTTCTGGAATGATTTTTAACCCTCCAAGCCCGACTAGAGGGGTACGCATAGGTTCAACATTCAGCTGGCTCAAGTTCATTCTTTTTAGGGTGAAGAGAAAGATGATGTTAGCTGAGTTGTCGTTATCGACCAGAAGCTTCCTCACTTCAAAGTTGGCAATCTCAACAGAGACTACCATAGGACAATTAGTTTTATGTTTGATATTCTTTCCTTCGAGGTGGGCCAAGTCGACATCAATGAAACAAATAGGCTCTGCACTCGTCGATAAATGGAATGTCATTTTGACGGGCGAGGCTTTTGTCAACTCTAACCTCCTTTGAGTCTGCCTTTTTGCTAACTTTGAGTCCCTCCTAGTCAAACCTTCCACAATCATATCAATTACTCCTTGAATGCCCGGGCGATCTTCTTGGGCGAGTTTCTTTCCTTTATCTTCTCTCATTGGGCTAACCGACCTTTCTTTATGGGGGTCCGATCAATTTTATCCTCTTCAACCTGCGTCTCCAGGGCAACATACTTTTTGAGGTAGCCCTACCTAATGAGCCTTTCAATCTCGTCTTGGAGATTGAAACATTCATTTATGTCATGCCTCTTTTGTTTATGAAAGTGGTAATACTTCTTTGATTTTTTTATTGCTTCATTCTCCATCAGCTTCCTTAATTTCTTAAGGATATTGTCATGCTGGATTGCAAATAGAACCTCTCGCGTCGAGATATACAGTGAGGTATAGTTATGGAAGTACTTTATTAGAGATTAACCTCTCTCTCTGTGTTTCTGGTTATCTCTCTCTTTATTTTTTTTATCGACCTAAGAGTTTTTGAACTTTAGTTTGTTCATCTCCTCTTGGGTCATATATCTCTCCACCAAGTCGAGCAGTTCCTCCATCGACTTGGACACTCACACACTAAAGGATTGGCGCATTTCTTGTGTTTAAGCCCCAAGAATAGCATGTCAATTAGAAACTCCATCCTCAGATTGTCTATCTTGAGGACCTCCATGTTAAACCTCGTAAAGAAGTTACAGAGAGACTCTCCCTTATTCTGCTTGACAATGTAGAGGTGGGTGTGGGGAAGTTTCGCCTTTCTCTATTTGATCAACTGGTGCAAGAACTTATCATAGAGCTAATCATAAGAGTATATCGACGAGGGCTTTAGCTTAACAAATCAATTGAGCGCCATACCTTAGAAAGTGGTCACCAGTATCTTTATGTGGATATACTTGTTGTGGCTGTGCAGCTACATCATATGCTCAAACTGCATCAAATGCTCATTGGGGTTCGTGGAGCCATCATATCTTAGTAGTCCGATCAGGACCTTGGCGTGGACAGCAATGCACCTATCGATAATCTCTAAGATGAAAAGGGAGCCTATCTCTCAATGAGATATTTAGTGGCCCTCTGGGTTGACCATCCTCTCAATGTTTCTCCTTGAGATCTCATCAAGGCATCTGTTCAATAGCTGCACTTAGTGGGAGGCTTCTGCCCACTCCTCCTGATCAGCTTGGGTAATGTTATAATCAAAATGAGGCCTCGCACACTCAATCCTATCGTGCTATTGGCCTCGAATAGATCAGGCCACATAGTCTACAGATTCATCCACTTCTTTATATTGGTCGTGTTTGGAACGTTCGGCCTAATCACATTACTGGGCTCAATTAGGTTGAATGTGGTGGTTAACGGAGTCAGCAATTTCCTCCCTTAGCTCCGATCAACCCTTCTTTCCATGTGGGCGTTTGGGGCTAGCTTCTCACTTGGCTAATGGTTTCTTAGATTCTTGGTGTCCATGATTATCCTGGGGGGACCTTTCTCCTGGTAGAGGTAGTTGCAGAGTGGCACTGCTTGTCAGGGCTGGCACGGTGGTGTTCCTATTTAATGTAGTGAAAAGTTGGGCAGAGATTTGGGCAGAGATTTATTCACTTATCAACTACATTAGCTAAGGCATGGTCAGTGTTACAACTTGCTCCTGCAGGGCACTAGGGCCTAGAGCATGCGAACTTTGTTGGGGCGGAGAGAGAGGGGGAGGTGGAGATGCGGACCTCCTATTGTCTTCCCTATTAGATACGACTTTTATTGTGTTCACCAATTTTTTAGTTGCAATCTCACAACTTCCCACAGACAGCGCTAAAATGATGTAGTTGAGTTGTATTTAGTGAATAGGGTGGTGTTTAGGTTGATTTGACAAGGGAGGTCAAATGATTCAATAGTGATATTCTTCAATGGCTGAGTTCTGCAACCAACAACAAGCATTAAACTAGCTAAGGTACCCCCGGTAAAGGTACTTCGATGCTCAAGTTAGTTCTAATTGGAAGGAGGTAATTGAATAGAAAAGTAAGAGTGTATAGTGTAAATAGCATTACTCATAGTGTGGCTAGCAGTAAGGTATTTATAGCCTTCCCCTAGTGGGTGATATGTTTACGATGCCCCTATCAAGTGTAGTGGGCTCTTGTCCTTGCTTGGGGGTTGTTGGTCATTTCCAATCTTGATACTATTTCAGTTGGCATCATCTCCTACTTTCTAGGATAAATAGTACTCTGGGGGTGCACTTCTCTACCAAAGTTGGTGGTAGAGACTATACTGTGTGGCACACACCATTAATGCGGAGGCACCCTACTTGTTAGAGTATTAAATGTAATAAGAATGTGAATCAGTGCCGGAGTGAGCACTCTGATCGACGATCATCGAATAAACAAGACAGTCGATTAGAGGAATAGTTAAATGGGTAAAGTAGCTTGAAGCCTCCCGTTAGGTACAATCGAGAATAGTCGCTTCGACCAGACGGTTGTGGTCGAGTGATCCAACCCAGCTAAGTCCAAAAGCACTGTTGGGTTGTGCATGTTAAATGGGCCAGAGGCCCTTTTTGAGATCGATAGCTTGTTGGGCTAGGCTATTGGGTTATCCCATATCAATTCATAAGAAGATGACAACTGAGAAGAATAAATTATTTTTTTTAGATTTCTACTTCTATAAACCACATAAATGCAATCAAAAATCAAATAATGTTTCAACTTAGCAAAATAATTTAATTGCGTTAAAAAGGATATTTTAACTATCTTAAGGAGATTCTTAAGGGCATATGCGAGGGCATTTTGATGTGGCCAAAAATTGGATTTTAGGGTCTCTATAGGAATTACTCAAGTGGAAGTGAATATTGCAAGTCTCTAATTTGATAATGCATTTACTTAGAAATTTCACTAATATGGGTAAGCCCACAAGCCCAATAAAAACTCCAGCTCAACATCAAGCCCAAACAAAACAAGCTCTAGGCTCAGACTCACATGGATGTCTCTGGAATAATTCTGAAATCAATTTGACCTTTGAGGTCAAAGAGGTCAATTTTTCCTAACCTCACCATGTCTAGAACTTGTAGACAATAAGGCGATGCTTGACTACAGACATATTAATCGTAAAGCTTGCTACCGATTGTGTCTGCATTAAATACACAGGAACCACCCTCCTATCTACATTAAATGGCCTTAATGGCGCATCACCTTTGCATTAATGATGGTAAAGGCACCCATTTCAACCGGCCGATCACAAGTAAGGTGCTAAGCTAGGTTGAAAAGACCTAAATTGCCCGTACTCGAGAAAGGAAAAGCCTGATTTATTATTAGGGAAAAATTTATCTTTTCCACTACTCGCCAAGCACTATAATTACCCTCTCTTTAGAGACAAATGTATGCTTTTTAATTCATTCTAAGCCGTTATTCTACTAAATTATCCTCAGGTAAAAAATCGACTTAAGCATAAATGGGTCTTCATCAAGAACCATATCAGCTAGCGTAACGTTTATTCATTGATTGTAGGATTCAACACTCATCACACACTATCTATCATCTTTTTGGTTGATTTAGATCACCAGATCAAAACCAAGAAACCTACCTCACTAAAATAGACTTTATCATATGGCATTATTTGTGCAACATAAAATATACAATGAAAAAATGGTGAACATTGGGTGAACCATTTTCAAGAGGCAAAGTGACCATAGATCATTGCCACTACCGCACTGTTGTTACAACCTTAGTTTGACCAGAACGTCGAGGGCCCGGGCTCTCAACCAAAATACATGGTCACTTTGATCATCCCTCAACTTATGTAGATAATTAATGATCAAATATCCACTCAACTATCAACATAGTTATCTACCGCTTTACAAAGGCATAATAACCAACCAATAGTTGCAACTAGCGCCACTCCACACCCTTCTCACTTGGAAGAAAAATCACCACGTAAGGATAAAATAAGGAATGAAGTGCGCCGCAACCCCAGTAGATGAGAAATGAGTCATGGTCATTTTCCACAAGATGAAACTCACTATCAACCTCGTGAGGAGGTAACAGATTCAGTAGAACACTTCGCTCAACCTAATCGAGCTCAATAGCATAAAAGGGTCAAGCAAAAACTTATCTCGAGCAGATCACGATAAATGGAATGAGATGTCGCACCAAGTCTAATAGTTGAATAGACAATTGGAGAAAATCTCAAGAAAAAACATAAAAATTCAACTACATAATGGCCTTAGGCTCCAACAAGAAAGGAAATCCCTATTCATCCAAGAGATCATTGAGGAACACATAGCGATTGATGCAAAAATCCTAACCGAATTGCCCATGTATGATAGGTCAAGCACCCCAAGGAGCACCTCTTTTAATTCAAACACATGATGTAGCTCCATGACCACAATGACCATATCCATGCCAAAATTTTGGTCACAACTTTCTAGAGAGTGGCGCTTGAATGGTTTGTTAAATTGGAACCTGCATCCATATTTTCCTTTATGACAAATTTCTCCACCAATTTGCCAGCAGAAGAAAAGCATAGCTACCTCATACTCATATCCACACAGTTAAACAGAACTAAGGAGAATCTATTTAGGATTTCTTTGCTAGGTTTAACACGGATGTCATAAAAATTAATAATCCTATAATCAAATTTTTGATCGACATACTATTCCTAAAACTCAGGTGCAAGGAGTGTGCCAATACTTTAGTTAGAGAAAGATCGCGAACAATAAAGGAGCTCCTTAACCTCATAGAGAGGTATACTACCTAGGAGTACATGAA
Source organism: Jacaranda copaia (assembly GCA_014898725.1). Classification (NCBI taxonomy): domain Eukaryota; kingdom Viridiplantae; phylum Streptophyta; class Magnoliopsida; order Lamiales; family Bignoniaceae; genus Jacaranda; species Jacaranda copaia. The sequence continues at coordinate 476,647 of JACGDI010005337.1, read as the reverse complement.
TAAGATAAAGTATGGAGGCCAAGAGAATGATAAAAAGAAAGGCAAGTAGAAAGATGATAGGCATAGAAGGACGATCATCAATCTTCTATCAAGAGGTTTCATAATTATACTCCATTGAATAACCTCAAGAAAAAGGTCTTGTTCGCAATCTAAAATGATAACCTTCTTAAAAAATTGAGGAAACTCAACAAGACTCTAGCCATAAAAAATTCCAAAAAGTATTGCCACTTCTATTGTTAAAAGGCCATGACATGGAAGATTGCTTTAACCTCTAGGATGAAATTAAATGGCTTATTCAATAAGGCCACTTTAAAAAATATGTTGGCAAGAAAGCTAAGCAAGCCATGGCCTACCACGACTAGACTTCCCATAGAGAACAGTCAGTCAATCTAAGAAGAGACAATAAGGGAAAAAAGAAAGTTGAAGAAGAATACCACCCTTCTCCCTTGAGAGACGTGATTGACACCATCGTAGGAGGACCAATTAGGGGGAACTCTAAATTAGCAAGGAGGCAAGCACATAGACAACTCAAATGAACTAATTCAATGCCAACTAAGACAATCCATCAGCTTTCCACCTGCGCAAACCCTATCTTCTTTTTAGATTTTGATCTCTCTCACTTGGGAGGTAAAAGGGAGTAGAACAAACTAGATTGCCCTCTTGTGGTGGCTATTGAAATAGCAAATTTTGAGGTAATAAAGATCTTGGTTGACAATGGTAGCTCTACTAACATAATCTTCTTATCAATATTGTAACAAATAAAGTTGGGAAAGTTGAAGTTCGACCTAATCCGTACCCCACCAGTTGGATTTGGTAGGTCAGAGATCATACTAGTTAGGTCCATAGACTTGTCTATATCTTTCGGAGATGCACCAAAGAGGTGCACCCTCATGATCAACTACTTAGTCATTGATGCACCTTTTGCTTATAATGCCATAATTAGGAGACCAGCGCTTAATAATTTTAGAGCAACATATTAACTTATTACATAAAGGACAAATTCCCAACAACGGCTGATATAGGAGAGTTGCTTTGCAATGTAAAGGAAGTATGGCGTTACTATATCATTTTGGTCGAAGCAAATGAACAAAAAACCCAACCAAAACTAAAACCCTCGAGGGATAGATAATCAAAAAAAGAGAGGGGGAAGATATAAAAGTTGAGCCAATTGAGAAATTCAAAATAATAGAACTCGAACATGAGAATCTTGACAAGACCATGAGTATAGGGACTATCTTGGAACATAACATGGAATGCATGTTGGTTGATTTCCTTAGAAAGAACATTGATGTTTTCTCATAAAAAATAATTGACCTTCAAGGAATCAATTCCTAAGTCATCGTCCATCATCTAAACATGGACCCATCTTTCAAGCCAATCAAAATAAAAACCAGGATGCTCAATGCTAATAGATGCCATATCATCGAGGAAGAGGTCAACAAACTTTTAGAGACAGGCCACATAGTAGAGATATAATATTTTAGTTTATTGTGTAATGTAGTCCTTGTCTCTAAAAATGAGTGCAAATAGATAATGTGTAATGATTTAACCAATCTTAATAAAGTGTGCCCTAGGAACTCTCACCCACTGTCTTGAATAGATTTATTAGTTGACTCAATAGCAAGTTACACCTCTTGAGCATGATGGATACTTTCCAAGGAGACTATCAAATCTTCATAGCTCCCAAAGATAGAGACAAAACTACTTTTGTGCTCCCAAATGGTGTATATTATTTTTTGGTCATGTCATTTGGTTTAAAGAATGCTAAAGTAACTTACTGAATGCTAGTCAACTTCATGTTTAAAAATGAGATTGGTTAATCCATGGAGGTCTACATAGATGATATGATTGTTAAAATAGAAAATGAATCAAACTATTTATCTGACCTCGACCACACATTTTCAATATTAAGGGCATTCGACATACAGCTTAATCCCAATAATTATACATTTGGAGTAAGGGATGGAAAATTCTTAGGCTACATGACCGCTAGAGAGGCTTTGAAAGTAATCTATAAAAGATACAGGAAATTCAAGACATCCCACCACCAAAGACAATAAGGGACTTTTAAGAGGTTGGTTGGAAGAATCATTGCTCTAGGTAGATTAATTGCTCTATTAGCAGAAAAAAGTTTACTATTTTTTAAGATCCTCATGAATGCAGAAAGTTTCAGTTGACAGAAGAATGCAACCAGGCCTTGGTTGACCTTAAACAATATCTAACTCTCTCTACTACTCGCAAAACCAATGGTTGGAGAGGTATTGAACCTATACTTGGCAGTTTCTATGACAACTATTAGTTTAGTCTTGGTATCCATCCAACAAGGCTTGCACAGACCAATATACTATGTCAACAAAGTCCTACAAGGCCTCGAGCACAACTACTTGGAGATTGAAAAATGCACTCTCGCTTTTATCACATTAGCATGAAAGATAAGATATTATTTCTTATCACATGCTATCATTATTTAGACAATTCATCCATTGAAGTAAGTGCTTTCGAAACCTGACACATCGAAAAAATTGAGTTAGGATAATTTGACATCAAGTTTTAGCCCTATACATCTATGAAAGCTCAAGTATTAGCTAATTTTGAAGTAGAGCGTATTGACCTCCCCACAATAGTTGAGCCTGCACAATAGGTTTGGTCCCTGCACATCGACGAATCAGCCACAAACACTGGGGCGGAATAGGAATTTCCTTGCATTCTCTTCAAGTTGAGGAATATGATTTTGCTATTAAACGCAACTATTCAGTTACAAACAACGAGGTGAGGCTCTCATTGCCAGAATTAAGATGGCCTTTTATAAGGGGTTGAGTGTTTAGCAGCTATTACAGATTTACAATTGGCTATGAAGCAATTTGGAGAGAACTTTGAAGCAAAAGAAACAACCATGAATACATACCTAGCGGTGGTCAAAAGGTTGGAAGAACAATTCAAGAAATTTACACTCAACCAAGTACTCAAGTAGGATAGTGAAAGAGCAGACGCACTGTCCAAATTTGCCAGCTCGACCTAGGGTACCAAGGAAAGAACAATAAGCTTTTTGGTCTCAGATAGGCCTACCATAGGTGACCTCCACCATAGTTAGGTCTTAATCGTTAGAGAGGCAAGATCCAGTTGGCTTGACGAAATAATATCCTACCTCAGAGAAGGAAAATTGCCACAAGACAAAGCAGAAGCCCAGAGGTTAAAGGGACAAGTAGCAAAATTTGCCCTTAATGAGTTTGACCAATTGTATTAAAAGTCCATCTCTAGGCCCCCATTGAGGTGTCTAACATGAGAACAAGAACAAGAGGTTCTACAGGAGATCCACGTTGGTATTTGTGAAAACCAATTAGAGGGACGAGCATTAGCCCATACGAATTATACTTAACAATAGTAAAAGTAAAGACGTAGTGCAGTAAAAATAATACAAAAATAAGCTAAAACTCCAAAAGAAATACTAAATAAACATTAAAGAATAAAATATAAACTTGCAATAAAAAATTACCAATTTTAATAAGGGTTATTAGCATTTTGCACCCTCAAATTATAACTCAGTGGCACTTTACACCTTAAAATTATAAAATTGGCATATTGCACCTCAAAAAATAACTTTTCCTTGGCAGATAGCACACTCATCACCTTTTCAACTAAAATTTATGGTGAAAAAAAGATTTCTCCAACAAGACAAAAATAAAATCATTGATTGATTGGTTGAAATTATTTTTTATTATAATGGATATAACAGTCAATTTTTATTTTCATACTCATATCTATTATTTTGAAACCTAAATTATGTACTAATTAAAAAATAATTAAAAATTTTTAATTAATTAAATAATAATATCTTCTCTCTTTCCAAGATAGCAGAACCCACTCTAAATTAAATAATAAATTTTTGTTCCAACTTAATTTAAAAGTTAAGATGTAAAGAAATTAAATAATAATGTTATATTAAAATATTTAATACTATTATATTAAAATATTATTTTTAATTCCATATTTTTCAAAAAATATTTATTTTATTAATCCAATCATATTTTTATATTAATAATGACGCTTTTAATTGTAATAAATAAGATTTTCTAGACAAGGATGTTTTCTTAAGTCTTTAAATAGATGAATTACATTAAATACAATTTTAGATTTTAATATCAAAAGAGTTAAGAAAAAATAACTTTTGGTATTGACTCTAAACTAATTATACAATTTTAGTTACCATCATTATTTATTATAAAAATTAATATTCCCAAAAAATAAAAAATAATTATTGCCTTTTAAGTTAATCATATTAGCAATAACATCTCAATCAACTTATAAATAAATATTTTTAAATTTTGAGATATTAAATTTATAATAAAAGAAATGTACATGTTACTAAAGGCAACAATTAATTTAGATTTGATATAAAAAAATGTAAGTATCTAGTTCATCAAACATGAAAAATTAAAATTCTTTTGATTGTAACTTACCTAACTAAAAGATTTAATAAAATGTTTTTCAAAAATATTTAATTATTATAATTTGAAGTGTTTAAAGAAAAAAATGGAATAAATTATTATGGTCAAATGGGCCAATATAATTTAACTCAATGATTTAAAGTATCAATTCTAGAGGAATTGCTTTTATAATTTGATAAGTTACTAAAGTTTATCCAATTAATTTAATATTCAAAAAAGAAAATAACCGTGCAAAAGTAATGTTTTATCAAAATTTTTGTTCCATTCAAGTTAGATTTATCAAATTCACAAAAAGAGAGAGAAGAAATTACAATGTTCTTTATTTTTGAGATTTTAACACAATATTTCAATATTTGAAAATCATTTTGGTAATTGAGTTTTGTTATTCATTTGAAAATAATGAATAATTTTCTAGCAAAGCTCTAATTAAAACCTAATTTTTTTTTTATTTTTATGCTCATAAATTTTTTTCACCATAAATTTTACTTGAAAAAGTGATCCAAGGTATTATTTACCAAGAAAAAGTTACTTGAGGTGCAATCTACCAATTTTATAATTTTAGGGTACAAAGTGCCACTTGATTATAATTTAAGGGTGCAAAATGCTAAAAACCCTATTAATAAATTGGATTTGCTGATGGAAAATTCAAAACCTAATGAATTGTGACTGATGGACTTTATGTTAATATCATTTGTTAGCTTCGTTTTTAACTCCCGCGCCAATCATTTTTCTAATACAATATGGATGTTTGACAGACAGCCAACGCTACATTCTTCATCAACTTAGAATCAAGGTTAACGTAGAAACTATAATGGCTACTTCGATCCAAACCTATAACACAGTGAAGCCAATGACATGCTGGGAAACAACATTATAGCCGTAGTCTCAACTTTGAAGCTATTGATAACAAAATATATGCGACTACAAAGATTCATTATTATAAGACGAGCGATTTTTGGAGATTTTGTTCCCTAAAAAATCAACAAGAAATTGTTATATAGATTTTCCCCTCAACGATAATGAACTCTTTCAGTAACCTTTTCCCTTCTGCAGTCTTTGTTTCATGATGCTAAAGTGGTTGCTTCACAACCATCAGGCACGCACGCTAAGACATCTCTGTAGTCCCTGGATATGGTGAAAGAATCATAAACCTTTCCATCTCTGCTCTTCTTGTATTCAAAAAGGAGGGAGGAGTGGTTAAATGCGGTCAGCTTTATGAATCCCCAGTCATAATCCTTGTAAAGACTCCACTGTGTATCAACTTGACTGAACTCTGACAAGTGAGCTCCTCCGCCACCCACCACCACATGTATCGTCCCATTCATCGTGCCAGAGTAATGAGATTTTTCAGAACTCACACACTTATTCTGCACCAAGGCGAAAAACTGAATTAAATGTAAATCTTGCATTTCATGTAATATGACCAGATTGGAAATAAAAATACCTTAAGAACCACGTCAAGTGTCTGGTAAGACATATAACACAGAAAGAGAGTGATCACATCTTTCTAACTGCATGCTTTCCAGGTCGCATATACTAAATGCATTCAGGGGAGATGCAATATGAGCTAGCTACTGATGGCTATTTATACTTTAATTCAGAAAGACTAATACGAATTATAGTGCAATAGCACTCGTGATTTTTGAGGTGGTCTAATGTCCTTTTACCACACTTTTTACCTGATAAATTGGGCAACTCCTTTCATAATTGTGGACATGACCATAGAATGCAATGTCCACCTTATACTTCTGCCAGAGCCTCTGCAAGCTTTCCCTCCCCATCGGCTCTTCAAATGAACCTTCTAGGCCATAATATTTATCAGAAGAATAACCAAGGACCCGATGAGCAGCAAATATAAGCCAAGGTTGTTTTTGCCTATCTACCGATGCAAGGCAATGTTCGATGAATCTGTACTGCTCAGATCCTTCTCTCCAATCATGCTCACTATCTGCTATGCAGAAGTGAAACATGCCATAATCCATGGAGTACCTTAGATGAAATACACATGTCAACTTCCAACAGTAGATATAATTACAAGACAGAGAACGAACAATGAATGAAGTAAACTGTTACCGCTGAAAATGGAACTCTTCAAACTTTTGAGTTGTTCCTTTAATGGTTGACTACATGCAATGCCCTGGTTATTTATAACTTGACTACAAAGAATTTTACAAGTGTGAACAAATCTAATATGCTGCAATAGTCAATCTTTATAGACCTTTCTGTGTCGTTCAAACTTTCATTTGGTTTGTGAGCTTTAATGAGCTGAACTATTTATTTTCAGCCTTAGGCTGTAATTTCCATTTGATAGATACACCTCTGAGGGCATATTGTGGGAGTAGTTTTCTCCATCTTTCTGGAGAGTTGCCAAGCTGAAAGATTAGTGCTGTGAGCCAAGTCAAAAAAGCAACCAAGGCCAGTGGAAACTCATTAAATCACAAAAAGTTGTGTGATACAACTATAAGAAGTATAGTTATATTCCTCTAGCATCCTTCAAAACTGGCTTCAAGAAGACAATATTAGTGTTGATTTGATCATTACACTTGCTATCTCCTTTTGTCATGGTTTATATTTGTATAGTCTTGATTATGTAGTTGTCTAGTAATTGTATAGGAAGTGAGGGCTACTCTCCAATTTCGTTTGTACTTCCTCTATTTTGGTTGATTAATGCACAGGTAGGGGTCAACGCCTAAACCCCCTTGAATTTCAAAAAAAAAAAAAAGAGACAATATTAAATGAATAGGTAACCACAAGCAACTATTTCCAAGAGCCTCAGGCTTCTAAATCTACATTATTTCTTGCAAGTAAATGAGGATAACTATCAGTTACCAAAACTTGGCTCTATTCTCTGCAGGAACGTAGAACATGGTCTCAGCCAGCACGCCACACTCTCCACCGGAATCTGTGGTGTCATAAAAGGAACCTGTTCCAGGCCAATCACGCTCATGGTTGCCACTATCACAGAAACATGAGATCAGATATTGCTAAAGGACAATCAGATATAGCCAAAAGAATGACAGATCAAATGAACAAACCTTGCTATCATATAAGGCACAGTTGATGCTATAGGTTCCACCTGTGCTGTGAATTGGTCCCATTGTGAGATATAGCCATTTGCATATGTGATATCTCCTATATGAAAAACTATGTCAATGTTCTTGAGATCCTTGATGAGTTGGTCAGTGGTGTTCAATGAGCCAGGCTGATAATTGCTATACTCATTTGAACCATCACGCTCAGCCTGCAAGGGACAGCAATTGTCATGGTCTCCTTTTAAAAAGCAAAAGAACCAGAAATGCACAACCATCAAAATCAGCAAACTAAAGATGTTTCGATCAGGCAACTGGCAAGAACTCCTTTAGCATATAGTAATTCGTCAGAAATGTCAGCCATTAGATGCTAAAAAGAACATAAGTATGTAGTTCAAACACTCACATGTGAACAGCTTAAGGAGCCTTAAAAAGGACAATGCTACTGAGGAAGTAATGGCGATAGACTTTAGTCAAAACAAAAGCAAAAAAACTAATATTTGACATATAATGATAATGCAAGCAGTAATTACCTAGTTAGCATAATGGATATGGACTAAAAATAGGGTAAAAAGGGTAAAAAGCAGACACTTCCTCAACCTATACTCCTATAGGTCAATTTCACTTTGTAGCCCAACCTTCACAAATGTGCTGAGGGACCATACAGCCTTTGTTAAATGTGTACAAACACCCCCCCATTCTCATTTTCCAAAATTTTGGCACATGCTGCACTTTGCCCCAACATTTTAAAAATCATACATTTAACCACCTAAAATATCTTAAAATGTTGCATTTTACCTTTAGTCCTAATTTTAGTGGAATGAAGTTGAATATTTTATCAAAAATATCGGTTGTACAACATAGCTGTCAGTCCATCAACATTTCAATCAATTTGTGCTATTTTATAATTATAACTCTTTTATGAGTATGTTTCCATATGTTTACATGGGTGAGATAATTAGAAGTATGTTTTAGGGCCAGCCACCAAATCATGGATATGACATATATAAATTTTTATGTTTGTGTTTAGTTATTTTTAGGGCTACTCTCAAATCATTGCTATGATCAAGAAAAAAATAAATATTTTTTGGTATTATATATAAATTATGTTTATGTGTTCACAAATAATTTGGGTCTTATAGGAATTTAATTTGGATAAGGATAAAAGAGGCAATGCTACTTGGTTAGATTGGCACCAGTAGAAGTGAATTTTAGTACCAACATAACATAACAATAATTGGGGGAATAGCCACAAAAGTAACTACTCCTTTTATATACTTTAAACTTTTAGAGCAGTTATAAACTAACTCTCCTGAGTATTCAAATTTTGATTGTTCATATTCTGCAACATTTCTCCTCCAAATTAGAATTGAATGATTAATTTGGTAAATTATTCTTTAGAGAGAATAACAAAAGTATCCTTCATCCAAATTCTTTACAGCATTATGCTCATGTCATTTATTTTAGGAACCATAAACTGACCAGTCTATGCCTGAAGCCTCAGTTCTTAAGTCAGTTGATTAGTTATTTTTTCATTTCACTAGGATATTTGCAGCATCTATCGTTAGATTAATCTTTGGTTTAAGGCCAAGAAAACAGAAAATACAATGATGTCAAATTGCTCAATACCTTGCCCATGTCTCCAAATATTATGACACGCTGCAATGAATCTTGTCCTGGATATGGGGATGATCTGAATGAATACGTCTTGCTCCAAATATAGGAGCCATTGGATAACAGGTGGCCCATCTTGTAAGTGTACCTGGGAAAAAATCAGAAGTTTCCGCAGAGAATATATGCTACTAACATCAGGGGGATTTACATCTGTACAAGCATTCTGGGGACTTACACAGTATTTGGCCACAAATCATTAAGGAAACTTGTGTGTATGAAACCAGGATCACGCCAACCGACTGTACGTGCAGGTGATCCTATTAGGCATCAGCCATGGATCCTTCGTCAGACATCATCTTCAGATGTTCAATTTTGCACTAAAGACTGTAATGTGAAGCGTTGACAATCTAATAAATTTGAATTATTGTTCTTTAATTAGCACAAATCCAAGCAGCGACCCCTTAGCCATGTTTGATACAGAGAATAGCAATCTCTAGCATGGCCATTTGCATTTACCTATTTTTTCTCACTCTCTATTTGACAAGTCCATCGGAAATGGGAATGCCTATTTTCAAGGAAGCCACTCTGGGCAATTGTGGGAAAACCAAACCAATCCATAAAACAAAGCAAAGCAAAATCTAGTAAACTTGAAATGATAACAAGAAATCTACTCCACACCCCCAAGAGAAATTCCATCATGTAAAGCACTCAACCTGTTGGAAGTAGTTCTGCAGAAAATCTTGCTGTTCTTTTTTCCCTTATCCTTTTCTTATTGGCCTCTATAACTCACTTTCAAATTTTTAAACGAAACCATGTCAAAATCAACCCAGTTCTCAAGGAAAACTAACAAACCCAACCCCAAATCAATGATCTTATCATCAGTCAAGCATCAGAAACAATCCCATCAAAATATCAACTCATGAATGACAATGAATGTAAATTTCCCTACCATACAACTAAAATACGACAACACCCAAGAAATTATATAGCAGATTACAACCAAGTAATTGACTTTTTCTGTCAAACCAAGGAAACCTTTAGTTCAAACTAGTGAGAGCTGACGTTTTGTCCCCCTTTGCATCAATTAAGAACTACAAAATAGAAGTCAATCATACCACACATGCTGTTTCTGTGAAATGTTAATGTCCCTCCGGGTGAGTGCATCTTGCGGTGACCCTGGTGACCCCACTCGACAAAAGGCACCGCTTCATCTATGTTATAGCCACTGGTCCATGTTACTGTCATCTGCAAAGTGCAACACAAATGTAGCAAATGTGATAGAACTCCTTGCATGCAATAATATGACCATTAGCAGAGCAAGAAAGTATAAACCATTCAGAAGGTTTTCAATTAACAGAAGTTTACTTACAGGGGGTAAAGAAATTATGGATAAAATACAAACAGCCTACTCGAGATTACTTACTTCATTCCAAGACTTTCCTTGAGCAAGGCGAGGATAAAGTGGTGCTTTCTGATTCACAAATGATATGGAATTTGATACCGCCAACAGTTGTGGCTGCAAAGATCAATACCAATTTAATGCAAGAGATTGTGCCATCTGGGCTTCAAGAGTCAGAATGCATAAACATTCAGATATTGAAAAAAAGCACCAAACATCAGCAGGACACTCCTTCAGGTTAGATTTCAAAGAAATGAATCATTGATGAGAACATTAACATGACATACATTTGATAATCCACCTCCAAACAATGCGAATGAGAAATCTGCTCGCTGATTGATTAACTGGAATTTCACAGAAGCTTTTCTGGTCTTTGCATAGTCAGAATTGGAGAAATTTGCAAATTGGTACTGAAATGACAACAATATGGTATCTGGTATGAATAAAAGTAAGAGAAAATGCTTCAGAATCCAGGTCAGCTATGGTGAATAGGACATTTTTACACACCTTTATTGGGGCAGTACAAATGTGTGGAGCTTGTTCCTTGGGGTTGTTTTCCGTATAGCATATTGATCCACTGATTATCCAACATTCATTTCGTTAGTAATATAAGCAAAACAGTATTACACAGTTTCTGCGGCTTTTCTTAGGGCATGATCTGAACTTCTGAACTAGGACATGGAGAAAAAATTCCTATATATCGAGGGTTGACTTAACGGACTGCATAACTGAACTAACCAGAAACAGATATAATGTTTAGAAAGGTCAAAGAAGCAGGGACATTACTTGAATCTTGCCGGAGAAAATACGCCAATCCAATCATCATTCGAAGGTTTGTCATTCCCAAATTCCACAATAACCTTATCAGTATCCTCCCCCTGTCAAAGAGTATGACAAAGAAAAAGCATCACTTCCCTACTACTCCCAAAGAGTGAAAATGTATTTTTAAAATAAACTTATGGCCTTCCCAATGCTACACGATAAGAAAATCCAGCCCAGCCGATGGAGCCACTTGAATTACAAACCCAGTTACTTGCATCAAAATTTCAGACATCCATTAAAGCCAAAGAAAAAACTAATCTGAGAGCTAAAAAAAATGAAATAGATAGAAAGCAGAAAAAATTTAAAAAAGAAAGAACATAATAAACAATAACATGGCTCCATACGTTAAGCCCAAGAAGAAGAGGAGAGGCTTTAATGGAGGCTGAATCCCTGAGAGCAAGAGTGGCTTTATGGATAGCAATCTTTGACAAAGGCTGCTCCCCAATTGCGGAATGAGCTAAAACAGCAGCTCCATTGAAGCTTAATAACAGACTCAAGATAAACAATGCCAGTCTAAAGAGAAAGTGCATCTTCTTCATTCTTTCTTCTCTTCTATGCTAAATTTTTTGCGTACCCAAGCACAAGTAGTTTCACCAAAGAAAATAGAGAGAAAATATTGACTCTGGGATTACCCTTCAATTATTTTTCCTTTCCATTCACTGCAAGTCTGCAGATGATTTTGAAAATGTTAGAAGGTGAAGGGAAAAGTAGTCTGGGCAGGACGTATATCTGTAAAGATACCAAGAAGGAGACCAAAAAAAAAAGAAGAACGAGAGGTCGTTGACCTTTGACTGAATTCCTCCAGAGCAGATAATATTTGCCAATACTAAGGAAGCGGAGAAAATCAAGAAATTATATTCCCAACAAGAACAAATCTGACGATTCAGATGCTGCTATTTAACTTTTATGGGCAATGCTTTTAAAATTGAATTGGATAATCAGTCTATAATATTATTAGTTACAAATTCAATCGGTTCAATTAATTTAATTAGTGATCGAACTGGTATGATGTTATAATAACGTAATAATTATATTTAATTTTATAAATATATATATATATAATATTTTAATATTATTAAAAAATAAAACTTTCAATTATATAGAAAGAATATTATTTAAAAAAAATTTAACTTACTTATTTTGAAGTACATTTTTTAGAAAATAATAATGTTTAAAAATTAGTCAACTATAAATCAGTAAAAAATAATATTTCACATTAATTTAAATAATCATTTGTTTCATTCTTTAACTCAAGTAAAAATAAATTCTTCTATGTTAAATATTTGATATAATTTCAGAAAAATTAAACAAAATAAAATAATAAATTAAATATAAATATTCGTATATAACTACCACTTTATTAAATTTCAAAAAAATAAATTCATGTTTCAAAAAATTACATGTCCAAAATTTTTAATCATCATCTTTAATATAATTTTCTCTTTTCTTTTTTTAAAAAAATTAAAAATTTCAAAAAAAAATAAAATTGAACCGGTTGAATCAGTTTGGTTTTGACCCATTCAACCGATTTTTGATCGATTTTGACCACTCCCGATTTTTATGGTTCAACCGGACCGGACTGAGCTCCGGTCACCGATCGGATTGATCGAACTGGCTAGTCCGGTCTGATTTTCAAAACCTTTTCTATGGAGAAAGAAAGGGTTGCACTATATTAAATAGTTTCAAAGAGATAAAAATTTATAATTATGAATATTTTGAATTTATTTCATGAGATAAGAATCTATGCTACGATTACAAGTTGAAGTTTTAGTTATAACAAATAAATTGTTTTTGTTAAAATAAAATTAAAAAAGGTTAAATTAACGATAAATTATAGTATTTAATGAATTAAAAATTTGAAATTCTAAGTATTGAGAATTGAGTTAAAATTAAGTAAAAATTTTAGTTCCACATCCCTTCTTATGTATAACAGTGCTTAGTTGACATCTATTCAGATTCATTTGTTATTACTTTATGTGGATAAAATAACTATAGCTTATACTCCAAAGTCGTTATTTTAAAATAAACTCATTAAGGAAAAGTCGACCGCCTGCAAAGCATCACGACACATTGGAAGAAAATCACAATAACAACTCATAAGCATTACTAAATTAATTCAATTGATAATGATGGAAAGAGCAATTTCATAAGCTATTAAAAGCACCTTGATAAAGATAAATAAGATAAGAGCATCGCATATGTAATAAGTTTTCACTCAATTAGTAACTGTAATCTTGAATTTTAGTCCTTCAAGTTCGTTAATGTTACAAAAAATTATAATTAGAAATATAATTTATATAAACTATTCTTATTACAGATAAAAATGAGTTTTAGCATGAATTATTATTTTAACTATATAATTAGTGCAAAATTGAAGACCTTTTATACCATACCACAATTTATCAATGCCAATAAAAAATAAAAATCAATACTCCTCGCAACATTATCATAACATCTATAAAGGTACACAAATATATATAAGAAAATCACATTTGTTTTAAAAAAAATTAAATAACAAGAGCTCTATCATCATGTATAACAATAATGATAGCAACAATGATGCCTTTTACTCTTAATTAATAAAAACGTAACTTGCGTTTATATAGCAACTTGTTTGCAATAAATAAAATTATTGAAATTTCGTAATTGCATAGATGATTGAAAAAAATTACGTAATAGTTGCGTTAATGGCATTGTTGCAACAGATGCATCCCATAAAATTATATGCAATAATTTTGACAATAATTCCATGTCCCATACTTTAATTTACTAGCATCAATTTTTTCAACACACACAATAATGCAAAAGAATTTAACCTATGAACAATAATATAATTATGTTAATTAAAGTATATTCACTTATTTATTGATAAATAAATTACAAAATTGGAATTCTTATGCCCTTTTTTTTTTTTTTTCTATAATCACATATTCAAATTTTTTTAGCATTTGAAATTTTCATGAACATAGAAATGGTAAATCTACTTGTAAGTAGTGGTGAGACTAATTTTTGTTGACCCAATTTTCAATATCATTAAAATTCGGATTAAATATTACTAGAAATACAAAATAAAGAATATATGTCGCAACCCAATTTTCAATATTATTAAAATTGGATCAAATATGACTAGAAATACAAAATAAAGAATATATGTGGTAACTTATAGGGTCCTTTTTGATGGGTTTTGTGATGCAAACTAGTTTAAGGATGCAACAAGTATAATAGATGAAATGGTTTTCTATGAAAATTCTCCTCATTCGTCTAGTTTAAGAAAATATATAATTAAATGGTATAAGGGAAAAATAAAAGTTGTGGACATTTTTGTTTAATTCAAGAGATATGTATATATATACATGTATAAAGACTCAAGTCGATCTACTAAAACAAGAATAGGTAAATAACTGATTTTATCAACAAAATTAGATGATATTATTACAATGAAAAACAAAGAAAGAAAGAAAAAACTTCATGGTTATTTATGCAAATCAACTGTAAATATGCATTGTTTTTCTTGCACGCCCTATCCTAACAAAACTGCTCTTCTTTATGGTGGGCGGATGCCAAATTACATCAAGTAAAATTAAATCTATCTACACATTCGAATATAAATAGTATAATAATTTTAATAGTACAATTTCTTTTAAGGTATAATAATTTTCCTTTAAGGACAAAGATTCCTGACACAATCTCCTTTAAAGGTCTTCTTTTAGGAGCTTTCTCCCTAGGGGATGCTGAGGTCATCCATTTAGTCATCGTTCTCATAAGGGTCTTGGGACATGGACCCGCCATATGGATCATCATCATCATCCAACCCTTCCCTTCACCTTTTCCTTGCCAATAGCTCTTCAAACAGCTTGAGTGCATCTTCTCAGGAAAATTTGGACATAGTTTCTTTGAAAGCTTGGCCTGCCCTAGTGTGATGATTATCCTCTTTGCTTGTAGGTGTAGTAAGAAAAGTAATCTTCTTTAGAGACAGCACTCTCATTATTAAAAAGTTCAAATTAATTCCACTAACGAATAAAAACTCATCTAAAGAGGAAATTTTCCTTGTGCAGGATCCTAAAACTTTCTTCTTGTTTAGATCCCACTACGTATGCCCACTAGAGGATCCATGGAACGCTTATAGGCAGAAAACCTAAGTAATAGGTATACATTGCTGTTGACTTGCTTATTAACTTCAAATTGAGAAAATATCCTATTAACATTTTTTGGCGAGATGATGGGGCTTATTCCCCATTTAAAAAAACCTAGTTTTAAATCTTATTGGGAAGTTCTGATAAGGACCATCTAGTTGGAACATAAGAAACCAAATGTGTTTCTTTTGGCTATTTTCATTTAAGAGAGCTTCTTCCCATGCTTTCATATAATCAAAGGAATCGAAAAACTTTAGGTTTTTCGGATGGTATTGGTACTTTAAGTATCTGACCTCTCGCAGACGGATTCCCCATTTTAAAGATGTCATAATCTGCTTGATGATGAGTTTGCTATAAGCATGATTGTTATAAGCAATGGAATTTTTGTTCCAGTCGACTGATTCTATTAGAACCAAATGGGTTTCTTGTAAAATGGCCCGGTAGAAATAGACATTCTTTTCTCCATGGATAGTAGGAAAGTGCCTATTAAGACGAATGTCTGCAATATAATTTGGATGCATTTCTTTAAAGACCAGATCGGTTGGATAGAGATTTATCCAAGTATATGGGATAAATTGATATTTCTGTCCTTTAACGTCCATTGGAGATGTTGAGACTTCAGAGGCTTTGGTTGAATAAGCATATTTTTCAGTCTCAAATTCATTTGCTGTATAAGGCTTAGCTGCTTTTGCCACTTCATGTGCTATATTAGTAAAAGTCTTGTCCTTTTTAGACTGCTTAGAGTCTTTATCCTTGATAAGGGGTTTCTTGTGAGAAAATTAGTAATAGAACTTTTACATCTATTAATATGTTCAATTTCAAATTCAAAGCTTGACAATAATGCTTGCCATCTTGCAAATACTTGCTTAGGTGCTATATTTTTTACATCCTTTTCAAGAATGCATTTAGTTGGCTTATAATATGTTCTGATTAAGAACTTCTTATTCAATAAACCATTTTCAAATTTAGTGATACATAATACTATAGAAATAATTTCTTTCTTTATAGTAGAAAATTTTTGTTGGGCTGGGTGAAGTAAGGAGTAGCCCTAGGATCCAATTATAAAACCACAAAAAGGTTACTTGTCTACTCCAAATCCAAGGGTCTAATCATACATTTGATAAGGATTTAATGGCAGAAGAATACCTTGAATGCTTAATCCGAAGGTAGATCAAGGATGACACCAATGAACACTTCAAACTGCCAATCTGCGCACAGCAGAATCAAGCCAACAATTGACCAACCAAATCAATTCCAAATTGGTTGAAAATTTTCAGAGATCTCCTAAACTCACTTGCGAACTTCCAGTTAAAATTTCAGCCAAATTCAAGTACGGAAAGGTCCCCAAATCTGTCTCTAAATTTTCTGGACAGCAGTGGATCTTCAAGAGCAAAAGCTGCTCCCCAAATGCGAAGCCTCTAATGTTATGATCCACAAACCAAATGAAAGCTCAAATATACCTCTAATCAGCTAGAGAACCAGAGGTAGAAGGAGAGAGAGGGCTGAAATATGGAGAGAATTTGGTGAGGAAGGTGTGAAACTTCAACATATGAGTGAATCACATTTTTTTGGAGTAAATAATAGAATCTAGCATGAGTAAAGCCTCATGGATGGCCACCTCTCTCTATTTATAGAGTGAATGGTGTGATGCAAGTTGGCATCATACCCTCCATAAGGTGGTTTGCCAACTAGGCAATCCACTTACATGTGAAATGTGAATTTCACTTATATTTAAATTTAATTTGAATCTACATTTCATCTCATTAAATGTCTTTCAAATTAATTCCAAATTAACCTCAAATGAACTCCTTCATTTGAATTTTTCATACTAAATAATTTCTCAAATTAATTAAATTAACTCTTTAATTTAATCAATTGGTTTAACTTAACCCCTTAAGTCAACTAACTTAACTCTTTAAGTTAGAAGATGTTAACTTAACTCTTTAATTTAGCTTGACTAATTAATAGTCCTGGCACCAATTAAATTAAATCCTTAATTTAATTAGTCTAATTTAACTTCTTAAATTATTTTGATTAATTTAATAATTAAATTAATCAAGCTAAAATGACCAAAAACTTAGTCAACCAATTTCTCCATAAAAAGGGCAATGGTGAACTTTCTAACCCCTTAGAAAATTCCTCCCATTGGATATAACTTCCTTTGGGCTTTTGTGTGTGATCCATTAGGTTTTTCTATTCATTGGATATGGGTTCACAACTTTTGTGATATACTGAATTTTGAAATATTCATATTAGTTTAAACTATTTTAAACTAATAACTCTTTCAACTAATCTCTATTAATTGAAGAGTACACAATCTCCATGGTCGATGTTTAGCCTCAAGCCCATGGAGCATAACTAATTGGTCAAAATGAATAAGCTCCTGGTGAACCATTCTAGCTCTATGCTTATCATGCAAATACCATTCTTTCATTTCCTAACTCCCTAAAGAAGCTTTGGGCAAGATATTTGCCAGCTCCCCAGTAGCCTCGATAACTATGTTTCTATTCCCAATGTTCAATTCTTCTTTATGACTTCATCTTTGGAAAACTCCATTTCCAAATTCTCATACTACCTTGCGCAAAAATTTCTTCAAATTGATTATTATAGAGTACATAAGAGATGCACTCATCCTTCACAATGATGAGGAGATGGATCCCATCTTGGATCTCTCAAACCTCCATGTCTAAGTGGCTCATACCCAATCTTAATGCAGATGACCCGCTATGTGGTCAAGGAAGAGTCAAGGTCTGAGGACCTAAACACAAGGTTACCATGGATCCTCATGTCTGAGGACTAATAATATACACTAGTGTAAGTAGGAGAACCTGCCACTTTGGCTATTTCATGGATTCTCCAGGGGGTCTTCAGTGAACTTTTTCTTTAACATGCCACTAATATGAATCATGTCTAACATGGACTGCTCATGAAACGAAGCAATATTCAACTCCTTGGATTTATGCATCATTAGTGCAAGTTAGAGCTATTAACAAATCAAACATTTATCAAACAATTCGAGATTTGAATTGGAATAACATATCCAAATTTGAAATTTAACAAATTCAAATTCAAATTTGAGTATAGTGTAATATTTGATATATAATTGAATCTGAATTGAATTCAATAATATTCGAGTTTGATATTTGATAAAATATTTGAATATATTTTATTATATTTAGATATCAATACTATTATATATTAATATTTTTATTTCTCAAAACTTAAATTTTTGATAATTTATAATTTATAGTAATGAAGAATATTATGTTAACTATCACATGTATTTGAGATTTGCTTACTGGGTAAATCAAGTATTTTCATTCTGTGACCATAAAAAAAAGTGAAAAATTAATAAATAATTCAAAATTCAAGTAAAAAATTGAGGTAATAAAATATTTGAATAGAATCCGAATATATCGAATAGTTACTCAAATTGAATTCGAGCCTGATTTAGGATTCGAGTTGAATTCAAATACAAATACGAATCCAAGTAAAATATATCAAGTCAAATCCAAATCCTTAGATATTTGATTCGATTTGATTCGTTAACAGCCCTAGTGCAAGTCTATCCAAATCTTAGATGACCTGTTTCTTAAGATTTTTTGAATTGGAATGTTTTAAAATCATGACCATGTAAGATTTATTTCATAATCACCACCCAGTGTGTGACCAAGTCCCGTCGTCTCGTGTGATTTAAGGGCTTCAACCAAATGTTAGTGAAGTAAAATAAGCATAAGATGAAAATGTTCATTTAATATAAATATCATTCAATCAAGATTATATCAGAAGTGAAATAGTTTACACACTAATTTAATTGGTTGTGGGGCATTATTCCAACATTGGGTTCCATTAACCCGAAGTATAGCGAATAAGCTACTCAATATTGTTTTCTAGAAATCTTTGTTTTAGAACTCCTCCATAACCTATATCTAAAGCATTGGTTTCCACAACCTTATAAAAGTTTAGATTTATAATAGCCAAATAATACAATTCTTTGGCTTTAGCTTTGATTTTTCGAACAGCTTTTGAATGCTTTTCTGTCTAGGGGGTGGATTCTTTAGAAGCCTTTGGAACAGAATCTTGCAATCCAAAGCCATTTCTTTATAAAAATATGAAATATAATTTAGACTTTACAAGAATCCCTGTATCTAATTTTTATCAATTATTTCATTTGGGAATTTTTCAGCAAATATTATTATCGTTTCAATTAGATTGATTAGCCCATTTAATATAATAGCCTAGGAATTTAACCTTAAGCTGAAATAAGTTCATTTTGTTATCGAACACTGCAAGTCTTGCTCTCTTCACAACATCCAAAAATATTCTTAGATGTTTGAAGTGTTGATAGATGTCCTATGAGTATACTAGAACATCATCTACATAAACAATGGTAAGTTATGTATATGAATTGAATATTTCATTCATAATATGTTGAAAATTAGATAGGGAATTTTTAAGCTCAAATAGCTTGACATTCCACTCAAAGTGTCAAAATGGTGCCATGAAGGCGATTTTATACCAATCTTCTTCTTTGATTTAAATATGCCAAAATTCAGATTTCATATCTGATTTTGAAAAGATTTTGGCTTGATAAAGCCTATTGAGAAGATTCCTTTTATTGGGCAATGAATATCAGATCCATTTAATGCTTTATTAAGAGATTTGTAATTTATTACAAGTTTAGACGCCCCTCTTTTGAGTTTAGAAGTAGTTTCCATATAGAAAGCTAAGCAATTTCATAGACTGTAACTTTATCTAATAAGACCTTTCTATTGGAGATCATTAATCTCCTTTTTGCATAACTCTAGATGGGGATGTCCCATAGCACTAGGTCTTGCCTTTGTTGAGATTTTCTTTTCACCAAATCCATCCTCATGAGGAAAAGAGACCACATACTTATTTCTTTACTAGAAGGCATTAGGAACTTCTGCATAGATTTATTTTTGTGTTTGTTCTTGAAAAGATTTAATCTTTTCTTTTATTTTTGGGCACTCTAATTTGATTTTAAATTGCTTAATGCTAATTTCTTCCTTTAAGAAAGTGAGAAACTTTTTCTTCTTCTCTACAAGAGAGTTTAGCAAATTGATGGTATGATAGCTTGGAGTTGTGGTGAAGGGAAAATAGATAGAATTTCCATCCAGATTAGAAGTTATTTCCTTTTCATTAGTCGAGGTTATGGGAAAAAGTAGATATAAAAAAAGGATTCCCTAAAATTGCCGAGGTAGATAATCCTTTTACCATTATAAGTGCCATAGGGATACAACTCCATTATTGCATATAGTAGCATCAGAAAGCTTTTATTGTACTACCAGTGGCTATTAGTTGCAGTAGTAACTAGTTGGATTATCTTGTTTTAGTACCTTGTTAGGGTTATCCCTTCAAAAATATAGTTAATATCTACTCCTAAAAATCCACCATAGTTTCAACTCCAAGGGTGAATTCCTTGTTTACTACTAAGGTTACCTTAGTAAACTATTTTTGAGTTTTAACTCTATCTATAGTGTTGATCCACTGGCATTTTTTGAGCTATTTTCCAGTGATATGGTTTATTTATCTGGTTTTCTTTTCTTCTTTGTCGGAGGTTTCAAACTCTTCCCCTTTTTTAGAGGATGATGCCTAATTAGTTTCTAAATAAGAAGCTTTGATCTTAAGATTTGAATTCTCAGACTTTATTTGATTTATTTTGGCTTTAAGCTCTTGCATTGTTGGTTCTTTAACCAGTGGGCTTATCACCTTTTCAAGAACTTTTTGAAAAGAGTAAGATTTGTCAAAAATTTTGACCTTTTTTGAGAGCTTAGTCTCTCTTCATATTTTTGGTTTTTCAACGAAGTAGGCTTAGAGAGCCTTTCGCTTTTTGATTGGATCCTTTATTTGATCTATAAGATCAAGGATAAAACTTTCTTCTTTGATAAGCATGTTAATGCTCAACCTAAATGCTTTGGCAAAGCAATTGTTGCATTTGTATCTTTTACCCCAGCCTTTATGCTGGTTCTTTTCTCCTTCTTCCACAAAATAGTCTGAAGATTCATTTAAGGATTCTTCTCTCTTTGAGTCTTTGCATAGGATCTGTACCTTGAAATTTTTTTCTTTTCATTTTAGAGAATTACCTCTATTATCTTTTTAAGATCATTGCTTATATTGAGGGCCTGAATTTTTCTCTTTAAATAGGCATTTGTTGGCGTTATGACCAATTTTACCATACCTCAAACATACACTGACTTTCTTTTTCTTCTTATAAGAAGATGGTTGGGCCTCCTGATGCTTAGCATCCTTCTGTTTCTTGAATCCTTTCTTCTTTTTATGATACTTATAATACTTTTTATGTTTATGATGCTAATGAGCATCTTTATCCTTTTTGTTCTTATTTTTTTCCCTTTTAGGAAATTCAATTGGTTGATAACCAATTTGTTCACGAAAAATTCCCAAATTCTCCTTATTATGGAAAGCTTGTTGTTTAAGCTGCTGCTTAAGCTTAACATCATTGCAAAAGCCAATTTCTTCTGGAATAACCTCTAAGGCTAAGTCACAATAGGTCATTGTTCAGTATGGAATTGTCCCATTGAATTTAGTTTTAACCTTATTCCTTATTCATTTTGCAAGTAATGAAGGCAATCTAGATATGAATTTCTTTTTCAAAAAATCCATATGGTAGTCGGATCTGGTCATAACCTTTAAAAAGAGAACATCCTTATACCATGAGAAATGGGATAAGGTTGGACACTTTAGATTCATCAACTGTTTTTGTGTCTGATCTCTTTGGAGCTCATTAGTTCAATAAAGTGTGATGCTATTGTATAAATTAGCATATTAACCACGTTTGGAATTTTTCTTGGGTATTAGGATCTCTAGTGACCTCTGCAAAGCTTTGACTCTTGGCTATTTCAGATATATAAAAATCCCATCATCCTTGAAGTTGTCCTATAAATTCAGTGATAATAGTCATAGCAATTTGCTTGTCATAATTTCCATCAGCTTTGTTGCTGCTGCAAACATAAGCATAAATTTGATGACAATCTTAACATTATACTTAGACATGCCAAAATTGATATTCCATTTGACTATTGAGGTTTCGACAAATTGTGCAATTATAATTTTTCTTCAATTTAAAGATCCATTAGGGTTGGTCTTGTATAGAGCAATTTTACCTCTGAGGTGTTTCTTTTGAACATAAGTCTATTAACTTTTATTTGACCTATGAGGCCAAATTCTTTAGACGGTATACTACTGCTTTCTTCTTGCTTTAGAGTAATAATAGTTTCCTTTTTCTTTCTTTAGAAATTTAAGTTTCTAGAGTCAGACCATCAATTCTTCCATGAATTCGAAATCTCTTTTAGCTTCAAGGTGGAATTTTTCATCCTTATGATTTGATGGAGGCTTTAATTGTTTTAGCCCTTGCTTTGGAAGATTTTCCTTTTTCAACAAATTTTGTCAAATCATAACTCATATTGATCACTATCTTTTCAATTCTACAGGTCTATTGACCAATAGATTGGAGACACATATTAATGTAGTTATTTTCCTTAGAAAGGTGATTAATATTGCCGTTGAGCTTTCCTTATATGGGATTGCAACAGTTTCATGATTATCATTATTTTGATATTAGTGCATGGAGGATAGATTGACCTTAATGGTTTTCCTATTCTCATTAAGTATGTCTAATAAGATGTTTCAAGTGAGTTTATAAACTCTGAATCATTAAAATTGGGAAAAATTCTCTCTTTCCTTTTTCAATGTTGTTCGATCTAGTCAAAGTCTTGATGGTTATTGCTTTCCATGAAGTGTCTAATGTAGCACCTTTTGTTGCTTTGGACTATAATAAATCATGACTAGTAGCATTGTCTTTGTCATACCCATGGGTTTTGAAGGCTAGTATGGTACTAGGATCTAATATCAAAACTTCAAAACTAGTAAGGTACTAGGATCTAATATCAAAACTTCAAAACATGAAAGTAACTAGTGCCTACAAGCTAATCAAGGATCTAATAGTGCCTATGATTCAGATTTAAATAGAGGATTACCTTGATGAGAAAATCCACGGAGAATCAAGTGAACACTTCATTGTTTCCAAAATTTTCCTGCTAGTAGCGCAACAAGAAAATTGCAATGATTGCCCTATCAAATCACCTCCAAAAATTCTGAAAAAAATATTTGGAGATATCAAAAACCTTGGAGAACTTCAAGTTAAAATTTAAGATTAATTAGCCATCTAGAACATCCTAGAGAAAATTTCAAAGTCAAACCTCGTGCAGATGAATCTCCAAAAATTGAGCAAGTCACACACCTTGCCTCTATTGTAAAAGTTCACACACTAATAAGATCTTCCTAGATCTCTAGTATTTTGGTTGAAATAAGACCAGAGATCTGGTGATGAAGGAGGCCGAATTTGGGGTAGGAAGATGAAGAAAGAAGCTTAGCCTTTAACACATGAAATGCTCGCTTGCGAATGTTTTGGAGGGAAATGACGAATCTAATTCTTCACACCATTTAGCATTGCTTATGGCTAGTCGAGTATCTATATCTATATATAGATGTGGAATAGTGTGATGCCGAGTTGGCATCATGCATTCCATGAGTGGGGTGGGCAATCGGGTGTGCTTAGGTGGCAAAATTTGATTCCAAGTTTTATTTGAATTTCATTTGCATCGTAATTACATTTAGAATCTCATTTCAAATTAATTAAGATGCCATCTTAAATCTCATTTGAGCTTTCCCTCAAAAATCCATTCTTCCTGATTAATCAAATTAAACTCTTTAATTTAATTAATTATCCTTTGACTTAACTCTTTAAATTAAATTAGCTTAACTCCTTAAGCTAAATTTGTCAACTTAACTCTTTAAGTTAACTTAACCAATTAGTGGTTATATTGGCACCAAATAATTAACTTCTTAATTATTGGTCTACTTTAACTCTTAAATTAGTTGATTAATTTAACACTTAAATTAATCAAGCCAAAATTAACCCTCAAAATATGGCCCCAAAAATTGGTCCACTAGGAGACACCATTTTCTAACACCTTAGAAAATTCTCTCCATTAATTAGGAAGCTCATTGGTTTTTGTGTGTGATGCAATAGGTTCTACCATTTATTGGACATGGGCTCACAACTCTTTGTGGCTTTTGAATATCTTGTATTCATTCTAGTTTAAAACTCCTTTTAAACTAGTTGACTCAATTTAATTAATCTCATTAGTTGAAGAGTACCCAATTTCTATGGTCGATGTCTAGCCTCAAGTCCATGGAGCCTAACTAATTGGCCAAAATGAATATTCTGGAGAACCATTATCACTCTATGCATGCCATGTAAATACGGTCTTTTCGTCTCCTATCTCCCAAAAGAGGCCTATGACAAGATATTTGTCGGCTCTCTAATAGCCTCGATAGTATGTCTCTATTCTCAATATTCAATCCCTATTATGTGACCTCACTTTTAGAAAACTTCTTTTCCAAATTGTCACATTACCTTGCTCAAGGATTTCTAGGAATCGATCATCATAGAACATATAGGAGATGTACTTGCCTTTCACAACAGCGAAGAGTCAAATTTTTTCTTGGATCTCACAAACTTCCATGCTAAGTAGCTTATACCCAATTTCAACCTAAAAAATCCACTAGGTGGTCAAGGAAGAGTCAAAGTATAAGGACTGGACACAAGGTTACCACGGATCCTCAAGTCAAATGACTAATAATATGCACTAACATAAGCAGGAGAACTAGCCACTACTGACTTTCCACTTCGGCTATCTAGTGAATTCTTTGGTGGTCTTTAGTGTTTTGTTCTCCAACAAGTACCTACTAACATGCACTCATATCGTATACAGTTGCTCATGGAATAGAGCAATCTCTAACCTTTGGATTTATGCATCATTAGTGCAATTTTATCTGGATCTTAGATGGCCCGTCTCATAAGATCCCATGACTTGTAAGATTTAAGATCATGACCATGTAACACTCATTCCATGGTCACCAAACTAAATCCCACAGTCATAGGTGATCTAAGGGCTTCATCTAAATGCTAGTGAAGTGAAACAATGCATAAGATGAAGATGGCCATGTAAATAACATCATTCAATCAAGATTGTACCATGAGTGAAATAGTTTATAAGGCCAATCTCATTAGCTTACAGGTTACTATTCCAACAGGTTTTAGTATTTAATACCAATGCATCAACATATTAGTGTCGTGGATAGCTACTGAGAAATCGGGAAAACATCTAAATTGAATAGGATCTTCACACAAAGATGTTTCCACTACTCCTAAAAGGAGTTTTCAAATTTATTATGGCATTAGTCACGTGCCATAATTAAAGCAGTTGTATTAAGCTGTCTCTTGGTTAGGGGTTGTAGTCCGACTTGGACTAGCCCAATATGCAAATAGCAATATTTCCTTCTATGAGCCTCAATGAGGTTTCTGGGGTGCAAATAGATTATTTTATCTCCTTCATTTAAAGAGATCCTTTTTTCAATTTTCTTAACAATATAACTAGATTTGAAATCAAAAGATCCAATTTTATATACCTAATTAGGCTTATATTTAGGCTGCTTCTAATGTTGGAGATTTTCTCAAAGTTCTTAAAGATAAATATCTCTTCATTCATTTTTGAGCTATTAGCTCTAGAAGTTTCTCCTTTATTAGATCCAATGGATCTACTAGACATAGATTAGAATAATCTATCTGTAGCTTAATAGCTATTATTGTCAATGATTTACGTGGCTCTCACGACATTTTTTGGCCTTTTCCCTATACTGGCCTTACTGTTTAGCTCGATGCAACTAATAGGTTTTCCTATTTCAAGCGTAAGTGTAGGATTTTTTATCCCAAATCTAGTCTATAAGACCCAATAGACTAATAAGTCTCTAGTTAAATTGGCTTTGATGCCACTTGGGTGCCAATATATAATTTGATTATAAGTCGGGAATTAAAGAACCAGAACAAGAGTCAAGAATGCACATAATAAAAACTTCAAACTTAATTTATTTTATAAAAATAGAAACTTAAACTTACATTCAAAGGAACAAGCAAAAGACTTAGAAAATTCTCATATATAGACTTCATCGCTACTATAATGAATACTTAAAGATTTTGTGTAAAAAACTTGTACACCCTATCCTAAAAAATCCGTTCTTCTTTATTAGGGGCGGATGCCAAATTACATCAAGTAAAATTAAAGTTACCTAGACATCTAAATATAAATAGTAGAATAATTTTAATAGTATAGTCACCTTTAAAGTACGATAAATTTCCTTTGAGAACAAAGATTCCTAACATAATTTCTTTTGAAAGTCTTCTTTTAGGAACTTTCTCCCAAGTGGATAGTGAGGTCAACTATTACCTCATCTGAGTCGTTGTCCTCATAAGGATCTTGAGACATGGGTCTACCATATGGTTTTCATAATCATCTAACATACAATATTTTTCTTGATTCTGTTATTTTTCATTATTTCGATCTTTTATGCATGAACTACATTAACACTAATGTATAGAATTAATGAACGGTTTCACCATTGATTAATAAGATAACTAAGTTCAACAAAAAAAATAGATAAAATTATTCTAATATGAAAAAAGAACAAATCTCGCAAATCCAAACAAAAACTAACAGCAAACATGCAATGTTTTATTAATTCTATTATTTGTTTAGTATCTTATATTTTGCACGTGAATTAAATCAACACTAAAAATCAACAACTTCATATAATGAAAAAAATTTAAAATTATAAAGTATATAAGTATAGCACAACAAAACCAGAAAGCATATAATTAAATGGTGATATGCTTTTTTAACTTATGCCTATTAGAAAAGCAATATTAGATGCTTTGTTTTGAGGGACGAAACTGCTTTAATGGATATGCAACCATGGTTCAGAGAAACAGTGGTGGGGACTGGAACAGATGGTGAGGTTTCAGTTCTATTGCAATGTTGCAAAACAGTTGCAAGGGTTTCGCATATTTTTGTTGTTAAATTATTTAAAAAATTTAATTAAACTATGAAAAATATGAAAACATTCAAAACTCTATTTCTTGATTATATAAAGTAATTAGCATAATTTTGGATATCACAAATTAATGTTATAGACTACATTAGCTTAGCAAAGCTCATAAATATTATAAAAGCTATTGTACAATGTAACAAAGATAAAAATAATTATAATAAAATTAATTTATTACTAGTACCATGTGGAGTGACGAGGGAGTACAAAATCATAATTATCTATCTCAGAAGGATTATGAAACTGGCTAAATGAGTAACCTTCCATGTGGGGATAAAATGAAGAATAGGTACCAAAAGGTTCAAGTCAAGAATTTGCTGATTGGTTAGATGAATCATAACAAAAATAAAGTAATGAGAAAATATTATAAGATAGTTGTGCATATGGCAGCAACTCATCACCATGATGATAGCATCCAAATCCCCAATAACTAATGCTGTTATTATTGTTTGAAGAAGATCTATAATTATGTCCACAATATTCAATGCTTCTAGAAGAAAGATGATCATGATATCTATCATGTGCATATTCATAGAGTCTTTCCAATTGACTATGCTTGCCACAAGTATTGTTCAATCAATGATCAAATTCATGATATCCATAGTCAATGCTATTGAAGAATAGAGAATCATAATATCTATTTTGTCTTCTAGTAGAACAATCATGGCTTCTATCATCATAGCGACAAGAGTGGGTGCAAGAGGATAGATTACTGCCATAGTTGCTCTACATGTTATCAAAACACTCTATAAGCTAACTTTGTTGGTATTCTCTTAGGCCCAAACTTTGCATATGCTCATTAACACTTCTATATCCTCCTTTAGATGTTCTACCAGGGTGGAAATAATCATCAAAACTTGACAACTTGGTCCAAAAATAGAATTTCTCTTCTATTCTTGGATGATAACTGGTGCTGCTGGAAGTCCTTATCATGAAAGAGTAGTGTTTGGGGTGAATTTGACCAGGGAGGTCGAGTGTTCCAAGCTGTATTTCTCTTGAGATTTGAGATCTGCAACCACAACACACGTCAGACTAGCTGAGGTGCCCCCAGCTAAAGCACTCTGATGCTCAAGTTAGTTCTGGTTGAGATATAGCAATCGAACAGAAGATTGAGAGTATTGAAGGTTTATAGAGTATTTCGCATTACCTTGAGCGTGGTTGAGTATGAAGTATTTATAGTCTTCTCTAAGCATGATTTATCCATGGTGCCCTTATCAGGTGTACTGACTTTCGTCTTTGCTAGAGGGTTGATGGTCATTCCATATCCAAATTTTGGTACTATTTCAGGTGGCTGAATCTCCTATTTTCTAGGGTGAATAGTATCTATGGAGGTGCCTCCTTGCCAAAGGTGGTGGCAAAGTTAGCAGAGTTGGTGACAAGGTTGGTAACAACAACTGCATCGATTGTCACACATCATTAATGTGGAGGCATGCTACCTATTAGACTAATAAATGCAGTAGAGATTCAAATCAATGCCGGAGTAGGTCTTAAGGTCAATACATGTCGACTAGACCGATTGGTTGATCATAGATCTTAGACTTGATGTTAGGCCTGTTGGATTATCTGGAGTAGTCATGAGGTCGATGCAGGTCGATCGTGGACCCCTATCGAGTAAGGTCGACCAGATAATTATTAATGGGCGCTCTAGCCCAAACTTGATGTTGGGCCTGTTGGGCCTACTGGGTTATCCCATATCATGAGTCCTCCTAACTTGCGGTCCTAATGAGAAAGAGTAGGGAGTTTACACTCCGTTACGGTGGTTACCCATATTCGATTGGGGTTTTTGAATTCTTGATCCAGGTTTTTAAATTGTTGACCCAGGTTTTAAGGCAATTTTGCTGCATTTAATGCGCCTGTTAATGCATAGAACACAAAGCATACTGGGGTAGGCTATCATCATAACAGTTACTCAAATTCTTGACTCTATTTATACTTTTGCTATTGATACATATCGTTGAATTGTTGCTTTTGAAGCTCTCAAGTTTTTGTGCACTTAGTATTTTCAAGATTTCCATTATAAGTGCCTCTGCCCTTTTTGTTCTTTCTATCTTTTCATTTGTAGAAGCATGTCTTCCAGTTTAGATAGTGATAACACTAGGTTAGAGGACGTGGCCTATAAGGGGAAAACTAGGGGGGATAGCTCATCTCAAACATCTCGTAAGAGTGAATTGAGTTCATCCATGAGCAATAGCTCTAGTTTGAGCAGTTCCAATAGCTCGAGTGATGTGAAAGTTATTTTGAAGGGGGATGCTGACCTAGTGATGTTTCTGTAACCCAGGGTCAATTGTTTACTCCCACCTACTATACCAAGATTGCCTCCAAGATAACCCATGCTAACCTGATTTGCATTAGGGCAGCGCACTATATCCCTGAAGAATACAAACTGATAGCACCAGGGAGTCGGGGTAGGATGCATCGACCTCCTCGGGGGTGTATAACTGTATTTGAGGAGGGGTTGAAACATGGCCTTAGGTTTCTTCTTACACAACCTATAGTCGACCTTTTACTGGACCTAGAAGTTTGTATTACCCAGTTGCTCCTGAACTATTTTGCCACATTGTATAGTTTTGCCGTGCTAATGCACTTGTATAGTCAACCCATATCTTTTGCCAACTTCTCAAACTTATTCCACTTACCCATGTCCTGAAAGTTGGGTAGCACTGAAGAGTTTGATTTTTATTACCTGACTGCTCGACTCCAATGGAAGTTTTTGGTATCCCCTGTCTTTTCTTATGGATAAGAGTGGAAAAAATACTTCTTTTATATTCAGGGGTTGGGGGTTCTTGCCATTCTAAGGGGATGGTAGAGAAGGCCTATGGAGATGCCAAGAAACCAAACACCTAGTTGGCCTAACTCATTCATTTGGGATTTGGTCAGATTTGGGCAAATAGAGGTCTCAGTTCTGATTGAAGAGAGGTGTTTGGTGTTGGCTGGCCTATCACCTACCCAACTCGACCTACCTATGGGTGATTGACTAGGTAGAGACTTTTCATCGATTTTTTTGATTGAACACTTCCATCTTTCTGCTCGAGTTTGATGTTTGCTTAATTTGTTTGCATATGCAGATCGTGATGAAGTAATGGCCCACAGCTGCAATGAATCCTAAGTTTGGGTGCTGAAGAACAAGGAGCATTGTCAAGCTGCTGCCACTCGATGAGAAGGTGCTTTCGCTGAATAGATAGGCTCAACAAGGTCGACGTTTGCACCACCACCACCACAAATCGAGCAGGCTCTTGAAACTCAATTTGCTTGTAGGGAGGAGCCCATTTGCAGTAGCCCCATGGGTCAGGGTAAGAGGTAAATGGTCGAACAGGGAGGTTCAGCACCAAACAAGACAACAGAGGGCAAAGAAAAGTAGAAAGCTATAACAGGTTATGACCTATTTGGTAAACCCAGTGATGGCGCGCTATTCTAGCTGCCTTAGCTATCTCCTCCCCAATTTGTCACCAACCTAAATAAGAAGATAATTGACTCGACCTCCATCATCCAAAGAGGGATGTTGGGTACTGAGGCTTTGAAGTGGATAATGTTAGGGCTATTCATGGCCGACCAACTGAAGTTGATGAGCCTCAACCAGATCGAACAATAAAGGCATTGTCCTATTACTGTAATGTGGTAAGTATGAGATTGATAGTCTCGACCCCAATTTATCTTTTATATATTAGTTTAAAAAATGACATTGTTATGTTTCAGATAGGACAGTTGAGCTACAATATGTATCGGCGATCTGAGATGGCTCTGGCTGCCAAGGAGGAGTTGGAGATGGGCGGGGAGATGGAAACCCTAAAGGTACAACTCGAGTGCTCCCAGCTCCAGGTCAAGCAACTAAATAAGAAAATAGTCGACCTCCAAGTGCAACTCGACTCTAAGGATCAATAGTTGGTCTAGGCCGTCGAGGATCGGAGTTGAATGGATAACATCATAAAGAAGGCCCAATTGGACCTACAGGTGAGCTATAGTTTTGGTCAAGCTCGAGGTCATGTAGAGGCGACTAGCCAAGCAAAAGCGGCCTTCATCTGATATCTCCCATGGGTGTGGCACAAGGCTGTTGAACAATTTGTGGTGAGCATGGCCTTTCAGGATGCAAGCGTGGTTGCATCACTTTATAATACGCATAAAGCATTCCACAAGGCCATAAAGCAGCTCGAGCACCTGGGCTATGCTTTTTAAGCTGAGGACAAGAGCAGAATGGGCCTTGTGCTAAATGAAAAACTAGAGCCTTACCCTGACCTAGAGGAGGGCGGCGTCAAGCAGGCCCAAGAGGACGAACCTGCAGCTGCTGCACTCGATGCTCTACTAACGGAGGCGCAAAAAAAGAAAGCCGAGGTTGATGCAAGGTTGGAGCAAATATCTACTGAATTTGTGTTCATCAAGGACCTCATGGCCTAAATGAAGGAGGAAGAGGTTAATCTGGCACAGTACGTGCTGCGATCGACTAACTTTATGGGCGACATCATGGGACTTTTTGAACCTCCCTAAGCAGTTTCATCGCTTACCTACACGGTGCCAAAACCAAACTTTGAATGGGTTGAAGTCGACTAGGAAGAGCCAAGCCAGAACTGAATCAGCCTTTGCTCTTTGTGTTGTTTTTGTTGTTATTGTTATTATTATTATTATTTTTTTGTAATCAACAAGTCAGTGATGCATAAAGGCATATTTTCCTTTTCATTTGCATCATGTTGTGCTATATGTAGCCTTTTAATTTCTGTAGTTATAATGTAGAGAATATTTGATTGCTTATTGCGTAGCAATTATGTTGCATGACTGTGTTGTCAATTGATTAATACTCTTGGTCGACTATTTATTTGACCTTTGGATTTAACTGCCCATTAGAAGGAATCATATTCTTTGCCAACTATGGGGTCAACAAAAATCAAATTGTTGCCTTAACAACTCATTCATTGGTAAGGAGGTAAACTAAATGGTCGATGAGAGATTATTACATTGTCAACTATGGGGTCGACTAGAGTCTTGACGATTAGGAGCCATTTGGGTTGCAGCAAGGGGCTCCTTATTCATCGACTATGGGGTTGGCTAGAAACTTGATGGTTAAGAGCCGTTTGGGTGGCAACAAGGGGCTGCTTATTTATCGACTACGGGGTTGGCTAGAAATTGATGGCTAAGAGCCGTTTGGGTGGTAGCAAGGGGCTGCTTATTCGTTGACTGCAAGGTTAACTAGAATATTGAAAGATAACAATTAACTCAATGTTATTGAGATTTTATTCAAGCCAAAGGGCTGCAAATATAAGTACTATACATCTTCAAATGTAAAATTTCCTGAGATTAATGGCGTTCCATAAGTGGGGGAGTTTCTCTTCTTGCATGTTGGCCAGTCTATAGGCATTATGTTTTGCCACCTTGATAATAGAGTACAGCCCTTCCCATTTTGGTTTGAGCTTGCCCACATTCTTGGAGACCTCCATCTTTTTGAGAATGAGATCTCTAATACTAAAATAGCGCTCTCTGATCCCTTTATTATAGTTCTCAGCCATCTTCAACCTGTAGGGCTGTATAGTGTTATAAGCCTCTTGTTGATGCTCGTCGATAGTTTCGAGATCAAGCTTTCTTCTTGATGTATTTTATAGTAGGTAAAAATGGATGACCCGAGTAGTATGTTGGATTAATTTTGAAGGGATGACTGCTTCCAACGCGTAAACTAAATTGTAAGGGGTATGACCAGTGGCTGCTCGAAGAGTTGTCCTGCAAGCCCATGGCACGTCGGGCAGGTCATCTGCCCAATTTGCATTGGTGTCCTAAATCCTGGCCTTTAGCTGGTCGAGGACAGTCCAATTGGTTACCTCGACCTGACCGTTGGACTGAGAGTTGCCCACCAAAGTGAAATGTTGTGCAATCCCTAAGGCTTCGCACCAACTTTTTGTGCTCTTACTCTGGAATTGAGTGTTGTTATCTAAAATAAGGACTTTGGGCAGGCTAAAATGGCAAATGATTTTTTTTCATATAAAACTTTTGATGGCCGCATCCGTTATCTTAGGGACAACCTCAGCTTCGACCCACTTGGTAAAATATTCAACCGCTACAATTATAAACTTTTAATGCCCTATTGATCTTGGCAACGAGCCCACAATATCGATTCCCCATTGATCAAATAGCCAGAAAATCTGGCCATTAACCATTAGCGTGGCCAGTTGGTGCGGCAAATTGGAATGAACTTGACATGAAGTGCATTTGCGTGCGAAATCCATAGAGTCTTTAAACAATATTGGCCAAAAATACCCATACCTGATTATTTTGTGGGCAAGGGACCTCCCTCCAGAATGGTTGCTGCACATGCCTGGACGAACATCCTATAATACTTCTAGCGCTTGATCCTAATCTAGGTATCTCAAGGAGGGTCCAGCAAAGGATCTCTTATACAACTGGCCATGCTTGTCGAGGGAAAATTTGGAAGCTTGACCTCAAAGGCGTCGAGCCTTATTTTTGCCGTCGGGGATAGTGCTTTGGCTGAGATATAGCTTTATTAGGGTTTGCCAAGAAATTATCATCCCCTCAATGGTTGTTACCAAGTTTTTATCAGAGAGTGCAATTGACGGCCTATCCGAGACCAAAACTATGATTTTGGTATCTCTTGTTCCTCTGATGTAGCTGGTAAACTTGGAGAGAGCATCTGCCCATTTATTCTTAGATCGGGGAACCTGGCTAAGAGTAAACCTTTTGAATGATTTCTGCAACTTCTTTACTTTAGCCAAGTATCGAGTCATCGATTGTTCATTGGCTTCAAACTTTCCTTTGACCTACTCCACTACTAACTGGGAGTTCATAATCATGACCAATTGTTTGACCCCTCGCTCAAGCGCTATTCTCATTTTCGTTAGTAGGGCTTCGTACTCAGCCTTGTTGTTTGTGACTGTATAATCCAATTTGATTGCAAAATTGTACTCCTCGATATTTGGAGAGTGAAGAGTGACCCCTACTCCACCTCCAAATATGGTTGATGACCCATCAATGTGCAAGGTCCAAACAAAAGGGGCTGGGACACTCTTTTCGGGCAAGTCAACTCACTTTGCAATGAAGTCGGCAAGAACCTGCAATTTGATGGCTGTTCAAGGTTTAAAACTAATATTGAACTTCCCCAGCTCAATTGCCTACTTGGTCAATCTGCCTGATGTATCGAGTTTTGCCAACATTTGTTTCAATGTTTGGTTGGCCAGCACTATAATAGAATGAGATTGGAAGTATGGTCTCAGCTTCCAAGCTGTGGTTACTAATGCAAACATAAATTTCTCAATTTCTAAATAATTATGATTTGGCCCTTGGAGTAACTTACTGCAATAATAGACTGGTCGATGGCTACCATCTCGGGTCGATACAATATTAAACTAATCGATGCTTTAGAGACTACCAAATATATCTAGAGTACTTCTCTCAGCTCGGGTTTTGCCAACATCCGGGGTGAGGCCAAATACTGCTTTAGCTCAACTAGTGCCTGATCACACTATTTCGTCTATTGAAAACTTGTCTTCCTAGCATTTTTAAGAATTTTGAAAAGGGGTAAGCTCTTGTCAGCCAATCTCACAATGAATCTTCCCAAAGTTATGATTCTCCCTACCAACTTTAGAACATTTCGAACTGTTCTCAGAGGGCTGACGTCTAAAATTGCTTGAATTTTTTGTGGATTTGCTTAAATACCTCTTTGGCTGACCATATAACCTAAAACTTTTTCTCCTCGAACCTCGAACGTACATTTATTTGGGTTCAGCTTCAATCTAAATGCTCTTAGGATTGTAAAAGTATGATTAAGGTCGATCAAGTGGTCTCAAGCTTTTATTATCTTTACTATCATGTCAGCAACGTAAACCTCCATCGATTTTTTAATCTCATCTTTGAACATGAAGTTGATGAGGTGCTGATAAGTTGCCCCAACATTTTTCAATTCAAAAGGCATGACCACAAAGCAGTATAAACCATTAGGAACAACAAAATTTTTTTTATCCCTATCCTCGGGTGTCATAAAGATCTGATGATAGCCTTGAAATACATCCATCATACTCAATAACTCACTCCCAGTAGTTGAATCAACTAGTAAATCTATCTGAGGCAGGGGATAAGGATCCTTGGGGCACGTTTTATTTAAATCAGTGAAATCATTACACGTCCGCTACTGTCCCTCATTTTTTGGGACTAGGGCAACGTTACAAAGCCAAGAGGGATACTAAATTTCCACAATATATCCTGCATTTAAGAGTTTTCTAACTTTCTCCTCTATGATTTGTGTCCTCTCAGTGTTGAAAGTCCTCGTCTTTTGTTTAACCAACTTACACGAGGGATTAGTGTTGAGGCGGTGCACAATGATGTTGGGGTCGATCCCTTGGAGGTTGGATGCCTTCCAAGCAAAAATATCGATATTTTTCCTCAAGAAATTAACCATAAGACACTCTAAGTGGGGGCCTAAGTCTGTTCCAATATGGGTCATCTTTTTGGGGTTATCCTGTTCGAGCTCAATGGTCTTAAACTCCCTAATGGGCTCCACTCTGGTGTCTTCCAACTTTTGCTTCTTGTTGGCCTAGGACTATTCGGGTTTTGCTACAGAGATATCCCTTGAAGTCTTCAGCTGCGATTGAGCTTTCTACTTGATTGACTTGACTGAGATGTTGTAACATCTCTAGACTTTCTTTAGGTTGCACAAAAGCTCGTTCGTGCCTGTTGAGGTTAGAACTTAACTTTCAGGTGATAAATAAACACAATGGCACGAAAGTCATTGAGGGCAGGTCAGCCTATGATGACATTATAGGAAAATAGGGCGTTGACCACCAGATAATTTAGCATTAAGGTTCTCCTTTGAGGAGCCTCTCCAAACGATATGGACAAGTTGATCGATCCCTCAGAAATAATCTCCAATCCTCTGAATCCGACCAGTGGTGTGCGCACAAGTTTGAACTTTAATTTGCCCATGTTTATCCTCTTTAAGGTGGATAGGAAATGACATTCATTGAACTTTCATTGTCGATCAAAACCTTGTGCACTTTAAAGTTTGCAATTTCCATAGAGACTACCATCGGACAGTCTATCTTGTGATCGACATTTCTGCTCTTGAGGTGGGCCAGGTTGGCATCAGTAAATGAGATTGGTTCTGCACTTTTCGTGAGGTGAAAAGTTATCTCAACAGGTGAGGCTTTATTGGACTTAAGCCTCCTCTATGTTTGTCTCTAAGCAGACTTAGAGTCCCCCCCAATGGGACCTCCTGCGATTATGTCAATAACACCTCTAATAGATGGGTGATCCTCTTGGGCGGGCTTCTTTCCTTTATCATTTCTCTTGGGGCTAATCGACCTTTCTCTACGGGGAGTTCGATCGATTTTACCTTCTTAAGTATGAGCGTCCACGGCTATATACTTTTTGAGATTGCCCTACCTAATCAACCTCTCGATCTTGTCTTGGAGATTGAAGCATTCATCCGTATCATGCCCTTTCTATTTGTGGAAGTAGCAATATTTCTTTAATTTTTTCATGGCTTTACTCTCTGTTAACTTTCTGGACATTTTAAGGAGGTTATCATGCTAAATGGCGTAAAGGACCTCTTTCCCTGGGATGTTCAATGATGTATAGTTGTGGAAACGCTTGATAGGAGATTGGCCTCATTCCTTGTGTTTTTGGTTGTCTTTTTTCTTCTTCTTCTTCTTAACCTCAGAGGATCTAAACTTGAGCCTGTTCATTTCCTCCAGTGTCATGTTCCTTTTGGCCAAGTTGAGTAGCTCTTCCATTGACCTAGGATGTTCCTGCACCAATGCATTGGCGCACTCTTTATGTCTGAGTTCCAAAAATAATATATAAATCAAGAACTCAATCCTAGGATTATCTATTTTGAGGACCTTCGTGTTAAATTTCTTGAAGAAATCACAGAAGGACTGCCCTTGGCCTTGCTTGATCGTGTGGAGGTAGGTATAGGGAAGCTTTGCCTTCCTTCTGCTAGCAAACTGGTGCAAGAACGTGTCGCACAACTGGTTATAAGAATAAATCGATAATGGTTTAAGCTTCACAAACCAATCCAGGGCAATACTTTGGAAGGTGGTCACCAACATCTTGGCATGGATGTATTTGTTATGTCTATTTAACTGCATCATGTGCTCGAACTCCATGAGGTATTCATTGGGTTTAGTCGAGCTATCATGCCTCAATAGACTTGTTAGGACTTTTGCATTAACGGCGATGCACTCGTCGATAATATCTTAAATGAAAGGGGACCCTCTCTCCCGATGAGATCTTTGAGCAGTATCCAAGTTTGGTGCTTTGTCTGTATTTCTTCTCAAAATTTCATCGAGATGCCTGTTCAACTGTTGGATTTGATGGGATACTTTTTTCCATTCATCCCGATCTGTTTTGGTGGTATTCCGATCAAGACCCAATCTAACGTGCTCAGCCCTATCATGTTGTGGGGCTCAAATGGGCCATGGTGTAAGGTTTATAGACTCTCTCCTTTTTTCATAGTAGTCACACCTGGAGCATTTGACCTTATTGCGCTGCATGGCTCGATTAGGTCTAACGTGATCTACCGATTCTGCTATCTCTTCTCAAATTTTTGGTCATCTTCTTTTCTCCTGCAGGCATCTAGGATTGATTTTATGCCTAGCGGGTGGCTGTTTGGATTCTCGATGGCCGCAGTTGTTCTCAGGAGACCTATTCTCTGGAGGGGGTGGCTGCGGGGTAGCACTAGCGGCA
>JACGDI010005337.1:397738-438443 GCA_014898725.1 Jacaranda copaia | reverse complement strand
GTTTATAGAGTATTTGGCATTACCTTGAGCGTGGTTGAGTATGAAGTATTTATACCCTTTTCTAGGCATGATTTGTCCATGGTGCCCTTATCTGGTGTACTGACTTTTGTCTTTGCTAGGGGGTTGATGGTCATTCTATATCTAGATCCTGGTATTGTTCCAGGTGGCTGAATCTCCTATTTTCCAGGGTGAATAGTATTTTTGGAGGTGCCTCCCTACCAAAGGTGGTGGTAGGGTTGGCAGAGTTGGTGGCAAGGTTGGTGGCGGTGACTGTACCGATTGTCACGCATCATTAATGCAGAGGCATGCTGTCTGTCAGACTAATAAATACAGCAATGATCTGAGTCAACACTGGAGTGGGTCTTAAGGTCGATACATGTCGACCATACCTGATTGGTCGATCATAGATCTCAAACTTGATGTTGGGCTTGTTGGATTATCTAGAGTGGTCTTGAGGTCGATGTAGGTCGACCGTGGACCCCTGTCGAGTAAGGTCAACTAGATAATTGTTGATGGGTGCTCTAGCCCAAACTTGATGTTAGGCCTACTAGGTTATCCAATATCAATAACCATGGTTAGTGTCTTAAGTTGCATAATAATTTTCATCTCCCTGTGCCCACGACATCCCAATGTTATATTGACTATCATGATAGTCTCAACCACCTGTATTAATATGTCTTTTACCACTACCACCATCATGTGGTCCTTGATCATCATTCCCATCATCACTGTCATTAGCTTTATCACGATCATTGGTTTCATTATTGTCATCATTTTCATGATTTACCTGAACATTTTTTCCCTTTTGTTATTTTGATAGTGTATCAACTGTTTTCTTTTTGGCACCCCTTAGAGCATTAATTGTCAAATTATCATCTTCTTTCTCCAATTCTACATCTCACCACTCTGTATCGTCATCTAGTAGTAAAGGTATCTCATTTTCTTAGGTCCACTCATCTAAAATGTCATCATCATGTAATGTTTGATTAAGATCAATAGGAAGATCATAATAATTATCCTTTTCTTATATTGAATGTTCTGTACCCTGAGTTGCATATTATAGTGGACATAAACTAACTTGTGTAGCTTTGTCATAACTAAACGATTGTGACGTTTTGTGAGTATTAATGACCATGTGCTCCAATTCCTTTCACAACTAGTAGAAGTGCATGTTTGGCTTAGGACTTTGATAGCAATGTTTCCAAGGTGAGGAGCTTCATCACCACAATTAACCCACCATTCAGCTGATACAAAATATTAAAAAAAATCAAAACAATAATTTTGATGGTGTAGAAAAGATTATGATTATGATAACATTTAATAAATAATAGAAAATACGTAGTAAAGAGCTTTTTACTGCTCTTCTTGCAAGAGAAGACCTAAACTCTCCTATCTTGTTATGAAATAATTTAATCTAATAACAAAATTATAAAAAAATTGTTATACTTGACAAAGTAAATATTTATAAAAATATTAAATAAGTATGCTTACCTCATTGAGTACTTGAGCTTGTGTTTTTAGGTCAGGTATAAGCCTTTTGATTACATCTTTAAGCCCTTGCATCACCTCATTAGTGTACATACAAGTTTTAGAATATTGAAGTATAGGGTTCAAAAAATATGTTGAAATACATATTTATGTATAGTTATTAGTTATATATAACTATAACCAAATGAAAATTTTTTTTAAATGATAGATGTTATTTACCTGCAGCATACAAGTGCTAATGCAATTGTTGTACCACCGTTCATTAATAATATCCCAATAATTTTTTCAATCCTTAGTTACTTCTTTTATTACGAGCTTCGTTCTGTCCATGCCTTTATATATAATAGCCAATGTGGGTTTTGTATCTTGATCTACAAGTTTTAGAATTCTCACAAGTGGCTTCATAACAGATTGAATTTCTCACGCCTATTTCCAAAATTTCATATCTATTATAATTTTGTACACCTTATCTACATATTTTTGTCCTCTAGAATTATACTCTTCCCACTCTGATGAGGTACACATTTTTTTCAAATTCGATTGGTGTAGGATAGGTCTCTCAATGGCGATAAATTCAATAGCAAATCATGTGATCCCCAGTCTCAATAATTCTCTATCATTTGTATATATTTTTATGAAATTCACAAGTGTATCATGATTATATATAAAACTTGTGATCTGTTTTGCCGTTTCCAGATATATTTTTTCTTTGGTCATCTTCTAACATTAGCTTAATACAACATACAGCACACGGTGACCAAAATAGATATGGTCTTTCCAACATTAGAGCTTCACCAACTACTTTACTTGCACATTCACTATCTGTAACTACATGTACAATATTTTTCTCCCCTATCTCATCAATTACTTTATTCAAAAAAGAGAGGATATAGTCAGCTGACTTTTTTTTATTGGAACAGTCTACTGAGGAATGAAATATCATTTGATGATCACAATATAACATGAAATTTATGATGGGATGTTTATTATGGGTGTTCCAACTATTAGACATAATTGTGCACCTATACTTTGGCTATTTCATTTTTAAGGTATTTATATACCCATTAATTTTTTCCTCTTCCTCATCTAAATAAATCCTACTAATTTGTTGTTCTGAAGGCCCTTTTATTCGTAGCTCTACCTCAGCAATAGTATTAATCATGAATTAATAATAAGTATTAGCTGCATGAAATGGGACACCATTGCATAAAAACCACTTTGAAATAGACTTACCAACTTCTTTTACCTTTTGGGGCGCAACCCAATTTTTGATACTTTTTTGTTTTGATGGGAACATAGAAGGATTAATCCCACCTAAAGGCTTATTAGCTCCATCTTTCATGCTAAAACTACGCGGCATTTCTCTCTTTGTACTTATTACTAGCCCTTGAGATGAACCAGCACCAGAGTGCCCTATAATCAATTGAAATTGCACATACCATAACCATAGCGATGGTGCATCTCTTTTTCATAACTAGCCATTTTATGACTTTCTTGCATAGCATTCCTCAATTACATTATTTCTATTTGTGACAAACCTTTTTTATTGACGTAGCCACTGCGAAATTCATCTTCATCTCTACAACTATTTTCGCTATCATGTGCATATTTATCCATGGTTTCTTCTCAAATTGCACTTATATTTACTTCTTTCTCATTTTTCATTACTTCTCTAGCAATTTTAGATTCTTGAAGATGCTTTTGGAGTATTTTTGATACGTTTTTAGGGGTTTTTATACATGGCTCCACATTCCCCAACACATGTTCAATATGTTGTTTTAATCTTGTTATTCTGCCATTAATAACTTTATTGCAATATTAGCATTTTATAGTTTTTTAATCATCACCTATAGGAACACCAAAATTCCAACCAATATTTTATTTTGGTGCCATCCTAAAGTATACACAAGATAAAGCATTTAGTAACATTATTAATAAAATGTCAGAACAAAATAAATACATAAATATAATTAGTAACTAAATAATTCTAACAATCTCATTTGAATAATTATAAATCTAATAATGTTTAAAATTTGAAATAAAAAAGGAAGTAATTAAGTAAGCATGTCTATCACCTTTTAGGACACCAAGATAAAAAGCCTTAGACAATTAATATCTTTATATCATTATAAATGCAATGTTTATTTATTGTGAAGGAACCAAACTTTTATGCTACAAGCTTGTAGAAGAATGGTGGTGGGATGAATTGAATTTATAGGCGTAGCATTTGATTTATCATAGCTTGCACATGCTAATTGGCATTTTGCCACAATTGAAAGAATACAATAATTTGAAAGAGTATAATAATTTTTGCTAAACTTATTCATCCAATTCATCCTACGAGTAATTTGAAAGAGTACAATAATTTTTGCTGAGCTTATTCATCCAATCCATCATATAGGTAATTTGAAATAGTACAATAATTGAGGTAAAATTATTCATCCAATCTATCCTATACTTCACTGGATTCATCTCTAATGGCATTCTCATCATTCACTGCTGTCTATGGAATTACATGTTCACAACTGTGAATCACATCTCACTTCATCAATTCATAGGCTTTTGCCATACCTCTCAAAGCCCTCGAATTCTATGTGTAGAAAGCAAAATCAGATTATGTGTGATGACCCATTCTCGAACCATTCTCTGTTCTGGCTCCATTCTACCTTGCCGCCCCGATTTAGTGCTAAAACAGCCTGGAATGCTGTTTTGGCAATAAATTAGCCGCTTGTGCCCGTCCCAACCATTGCCCCATTCCACATCAGTGTGACGGAATGCCCATGGCCG
The DNA here is from genome assembly GCA_014898725.1 of Jacaranda copaia. Taxonomy (NCBI): domain Eukaryota; kingdom Viridiplantae; phylum Streptophyta; class Magnoliopsida; order Lamiales; family Bignoniaceae; genus Jacaranda; species Jacaranda copaia. Next base: position 434,168 of record JACGDI010005337.1, on the reverse strand, counting down.
ATCTAGTTTCGATTCGGCCATTCCAATTGACAAAACGCCGATATGGCGAACCATGTATGTAACTATTTACTACAGAATGTACTGTTTCCTTGGTAGATTATACTTTGTATATATTGGTACTAGCATAAAATCCTATGCTATGCATAGTATATTCACTTAATCAAATTAACTAAAAATATGAATATACAATTTATTGTGTTTTTACAAGTAAAAATTATAAATTTTATATTTGATTAATAAAATATTATCATTTTCTAGAAATTTGTTTCAAATAGTTAAGTAGTAATATCAAATATTTGCAATTACAAAAATATTATCATACATTAATAGTAAAATTTTACTGTAAAATATTTCTATATTTATGTATTTTAGTTATATTTTTGTGTCAGGGCACTGATTGCAAATATTTTTTGTAAAATATAAATACTGACATAGCTATGTTATAATTAAAAAAAAAAAAATTAAAGACTCAAGTTATCACTTTATGACAACGCACGAGATATAAATATTTTTGGAAAATACAAATACTAATGTAAAATTATATTTAAGAAATAAAAAGTCAAAAAATCAATGAGATACTTATATAAATACATTTATTAGGGTAAAAAAAATTATAAGGTGTTAAAGTACTGGTAGTATAATTAGCTTTGAGTTTTAATTAAACATATTACTTTTTATGTGCTATATAAAATAAGATCCTGAAGGGTTAAAAAATAAAAATAAAATATAAGAAGGTCTAAGTAAATATATAAGAAAAGGCTAGTGAACTTAACAAATTAAACCCACCAAAATGGGTACCCGAACCCGAGTTGACTAAAGCCCATTAAGAATTTAATCAATATAAATACCAATTCCCAAAGTTAGAAAAACAACATAGAATCATTCATGAAAAATCTCGAGCTTTGATGCTACACGAACATGTTCTAGGAGCAAAAGTCCAACTCAAACTTACTGACTTCCAGAAAGGACTCTGACTCTATTTTCATGCAGCATCATCTTGGCCCTGTCTACGGGAGCTCCCTTCCAAAGCAAGGAACCTTAAGGATGCAAATGAGACCTAGAGCTTGGGACTCCAATACTCAAGTTGCATCATGAGGTAGGAATGCAGAGAACAACCTACTGAAAGTGCAATCCCAATGGTATGAGAGCCAACACCTAAAGTGCATCCATTATTAGAGGAAACACTTGAGTAGCAAGTTCTACTTCCTAGAGGACCAGTGTAGTATATGACTCAACAAGTATTGATGGCGCTAGTGGAAAATGCCTCTACACTAGCTGTGGCTAAAGCAGTAGCTTAGTATGCTGGCGAACACAGAGCTTAAGAGTAGCCTAGTCCTTTCACTCGAGTAGGCAAAGCTCATCATTCCCAGAGAGGCTAGAGCACGAGATAAATGGAACACCACCACTCCTCTATCTCAACACATAGACATGTAATCTTCTCTATGAGTTGATCAATCATGATGATTACCTATTATAGCTGGAGTTTCAACTTATTCAATAGTCCCTCAGCACTTAGGAGGAACAAGAAGTGAATACCTCCTATCTAGTTGTTGCTCTATCGAGATATAGCCCATTTTGCCCAGTCATTCTATGAAATCGTTCTCTTGGCACTACAAATCATCACCTTATAAGATTTTGATAGCATAGCTAGCTCCCACAAGCACCTTGACAATTTTTTGATGAGAATAGAGCTCTACAACTTTGGTGAAGTTGCTTAATGCACAGTGTTCTACACTGCTCTCACCAAGAGTGCTCTGACATGATTCAATTAAATGTCTACACGATCTATTATTAGCTAGGAGCGATTGGTACAACATTTCCTCCACAAATTTTCCATCACTTGCATGTACCCCAAGATAATGGCGTACTTATTCACTATTAAGTAGAAGGATAGAGAGTCCTCAAAGGACTATATCAATTGGATCATCATGATATCCCACACATCAACTTGAAGCTTTTACCCAGCACTATCTAACAAAGACTAAGTCATTAGAAATTTTGAAAATCTATGGTAGAAAAGCCGCCCACTACTCTAGAAGAACTCCTTATCTAAGTAGAGAAGCACATTCGAATCAAAGAGGCGATGGTCCCTTTGGGTGCCAATAAGTGCAAGCCATGACAAGAAGAAAACAATAATAATAAGAAGTCGAGAGATCATTGACGTAGTCCTCCAAGAATATTTATTAGCTACACTCTCTTTACTTCATTAAGGATAAGCATCTTGGTTGTCACCGTACAACAACGCTTGATCTAGCATTCCCTAGAGATGGTGGACAACCCTAAGAGGCTTAAGTTTGAAAACTGATGTTATTTCTACCGTGATCGTGGACACATTACTAAAGAGTACAAAAATCTAAAAAATAAGATTGAGAAGTTAATCCAACATAATACTTAAAGAACTATGTAGCTTGGAGGTAGAACAGTCCCAAGAAGCAAACTAAAGTAGGAAATGAAGGAGACCATTGACACTCATATGATGAATAGTTGGAGCTAAGGGAGAAGTAACTCAACATAAAATAGATAACTTGCTTAATTTGGGTGTCATTTCAATAATCTTATGAGGACCTATAGGAGGTAACTCCTTTAATATAAGGAAAGTTCTTATGCAAGCGGCATGACCGGTATAACTTCTCTTTGTGGTCTAATATTGGGGATGTACGAAGTGTGTACTCCAGTTTTAATATCATCATTGGAGACAAAGACCTAAATAAGGTAAATAAAATTATGCTATAGTGATTTTTGTCTCCTTTAATAACTTCTAACTGAAGAAGGTTTTGGTAGATAGAGGATGCTTAGTGGATATCATTTTCTATGATGCTCTTCTCTAGCTTGTCGTAGATAATGCCCAACTGTAGAAGATTAACACTATCGTAGTAGGATTCACCATCAAGACGATAGTGGCCCTCAGAGAAGTCTCTCTCTCCCTTTACTTAGGCACTACTTCCTAAATGGTTGCAAAGATGGTGAAGTTCCTGATAGTTAAGATCCCATCTACTTACAACGTCATATTAGGGAAGTTGACCATGAACCTTTTTGAGTAGTAGTTTCGACTTATCACATGATGATAAAGCTTTCTTCTTCTAGTGGAATAAGAGAAGCTCTTGACAACTAGTGTACTACCAAAGAATGCTATACCAACATTCTGAGAAAAGTAAAGATTCTTTTTGTTGGCCTAGATGACAAAGAACAAATGCAAAGGCTTAGTCTTGGAAGCTAGCATTATTATATTATAGGAGAATGATCCCAAATGGAAGAAGTTAGCATGGTGCAAAATCATACATGAGAAAACCCTTTAGTAGAAGGGCGCAAATGCTAGCAACTCAACTCTTACAATAGCAAAGGGTCTCGTTCCTCAATTTGAATAGACACACCCTATTGGCATATTAAAGTCTTTTTTTTTTATTTCTATGTTATTCTAGTAGTTAGGATTTCCATTTTAGTTTCGAGTTTTTCTTTCTAGATGCCTAGATATTCTTTTATTGCTCCACAAATAAAAGACTTTCCTAACTTGAGATACATCATTTATTCTTTTTGATTACCGTATGAAAATGTTCTGATATTTATTTGTAGATATCTACTATTTTGTTGTGAGAATATGATTTGTAAGAATACTTTATTCGCTATAAGACTTAAGAGGCACACATGGAAAAAATAACAACAACAACAAGAAGCATGCAACTTTGACTAAGAAATGAAAATATCAACTACTATACGCAACAACTGATGAGTATGCTATATTAGCACTACTGTAAGACCCCCATCGGGCATGTAGCAGATGATATCAACACCATAACAAGACCTGCAAGAGAGTATGTGGCAGATGAGATGACCACCATTATGAGACCCTTTAAAGAGGCACTTGATTAAAGACTTCTATAAGCCCTCAAGGGGACATGCATTATAAGACAGCCAAAGGGGTGCATGGCAAACTGAAAAAAACTACTATAAGACTCCAAAGAGATGCTTGGCAAACTAAAAAAAGACCACTATAAGATTCCCAAAGGGTTGCGATAGTTAAAATTTCTATAAGAACCCTTAACGGTGGGGCACAACATTGGAAGCTACTGTCTAACCTCCAAAGGGCATGTAGTCACAACAATCATCACCTCTAAGAAGGGCCACAGTAAGAGCATCATAGTAAAACCCCCAAGGGAGCATGAATTGCTAATATCATATTATGATCCTTAGTAGGATGCAATCATTAGCTCTATACTAAAACCCACAAGGGGGCATGCTGCAAGTAGCAACAACGAAATAGGACCTTTTGAGTGAGGCTCCAAAAGAATAAAAAAAAGGAGAAAACTAAGTCTTTCACAAAAGCTACTAAGGAGACTTTAAACATTTCTTATTGCAATGAAGCCTTGAGAAAAGGACAAAAAGGCAAGAAAGTGTAGAAATATAATAGTGCATAAACAATACATAACATCAAGGATAAACGTGAAGGATAAAAACATCCAAACGAATAAGTACGAAAAAGAGTGCAAAATTGCTCAAATCTCCATGATAAAAAATGCATAGTCTATTAATGTTAGAATATGTAAACACAAATAAACATTTAACCTATACTTGGTTGCCAAAAAAGAAACCAACTATTAGGTTATAGAAATAAAGTAAAGATGAAGTAGTCATCGACCGACAAAAGAAAAGGAAAAGAAGACTAACTCCCATCTAAGTTTTACTTTACTACTGCAAAGCCACAGTAGTTGGATCCTACACTATGGCATCATCCCTAGCCTCTGATGCTTTGCTAGCTGCCTCAGTAGAAAGGTTAACTAGAATAGTGGGGTCAAGTAGTAGGAAGTCCTCTAGAGGGTACCCTCTAGCCTCACTAAGCATGCGGCAACAACCCTGGATAGTCAGCTCATAAATCATAATAGCCTCTGCCTCAATTGCTTCAAAGAGCTCATTGAACCTCTTGAACTCCTTTATTGCTTCTTTGTGTGTAGTAGGTAACCGACCACTCTACGGTGGGGGTTGCGACAACCCCACACCAACTCCTACTTGACTCTTAGACTCTAACACAAATTTTGATCCCATTGCCCACATCCCACTCTCAAAATTGCACATCTCAATCCCAAGTTGAAAATTCACAAAATTTTTTTTATTGACTCAAACGAGTTAGAAAAATGCAAGTAATGTGAAAAAGACAAAAGGGGAGAGGGGAAAACCTTAAGAACTCTTCTTGGCTCAAGAAAGGTTACTTCTTGAAGGCAAGCTAAGTCCTTTGAAGGATGCAATGAGGTAAGAAATATTTACTCCTTAGGAATAATCAATCAAGGAGACCTAAGAGTCTCCAAATTAGTTTGTTGTTGAATTGTTCAAATTTTTCAAGTTAAATTAAAAATAAAATTAATAAAAATTTAATGAAACTAATTATTAAGGTGAGGTGAATTAAAATTAATTTTATGATACATTTTCAATATATAAATAAAATTTTGAATTAGAAGTGATGACAAAGAAAAAAAAAGACTTTAAAGGTAAAAAAGTAAAAGGTAAATAAAAAGGCCTAACTAACTAACTAACTAAATAAATAAGTGAGAAAATGGCTAGTGAACCCAACGAATTAAGTTCACTAAGATGGGTATCCAACCCTAAGTGGGTTAAAGCCCACCAAGGATTTAATAAATATAAATACCAACTCTCTAAACCAAAAGAGAAACTTCAAAACATTCATAAAAAATCTCAAGCTCTGCCTCTAAGCAAATGTGATTTAAGAGCAAAAGCCCAACTCAACTTGTTAATTTTTAGAAAGGATCTTGACTCCATTTCAATGAAACATCATTATGAAAATTTATATGACAATGATTCTTGCAAACCGTTGATCTTTTTTTAATTTTATAAATGGGACAAGAGGTTTCATTGTTATGGATATATGAATTATTTAACAAATAAGAATAAATAAATATCAATTCTTCTAATTGCTCCAAATTAGAAGGCACAAATTTCTTTTCTTTTTTTCTTTAGAATGAAATTTCAAATATATTAAAACTTAAATAGATTTTTTAAGTTTTACAAAAATTCATATATTGACTTTCTAATAATAGTTTTCCTTTGTATATTTTAGCAATTATATGAAAGTAGGGGAAGTGTTAGGATCCATAACAATTTGAGAAAAAATGGCAAAATTAACTAACTTATACTGAAATCAAGGATCTATTCTATGCCTCAAAATTGGATTAAAAATTTTGGAGACTGCTACCTTAATCACAAAATTGAAATGTAACATGTTAGCTCTCACAAAGGAACTCTTCCAAGTTAGGAATTCGCCTTTTATTCCAAGAATCTGCAACTTCTCTCCAATGGACAGAAATTTCAGAAACTTTTTCTAGAAAAAGCTCCTCCAAGACATGCTTCAAATGGCATCAAAACAGAAATTCAAGATGCAAAATTGCCTATCTCAAAAATTGCAAAAAATGGCTTTTAGCTTGGAGGATTTGGTTCACCAATACAAAGCTACCCAAGTGTGGAGCCTCTAAAGCTAGTTGACACACCTAAAACCATTCTCAATCCTCTATTAATTAGCTAGAAATATGAGGAGAATGAAGGATGAAGAAGAAGAAAGTGTGAGCAAGTTATTGGAGAGAGAAAGTTGTTGGAGGAAATCTAGAGGGTGGCACTTGAGATCACCACTTGATTGAAGGGAGAAATACAGCTGGAAATTATGTGCCAAATGGCTGACCATGAGGAGGAATGGGGTGTATTTATAGTGTGAGGTAGAAGCTCTTGGAAGCTTCTATCAAACACTCCTCACTATGCTACATAGGATGCCTAGTTGCTAGTCAAGTTGTATTCTTAATTTCTTAAATAAAAAATGCCAACTCACTAATTTAAATAGACACTTCCATTTAATTTTTCCTCCAAAATTAAATTTCTCTACTAATTAAATTAACTCTTTAGTTTAATTAGATTAGCTTAACTCCTTAAGTTAATTAAATCAACTTAACTCTTTAATTTGACTTTGACTAATTAAATTGTCACATGGCACCAATTAAATTAACCTTTTAATTTAATTGGCCTAATTTAATTCTTTAAATTATTTTAGTTAATGTAACACTTAAATTAATCATGCCATAGTGACCAATTAATAATTAGCCAACTTTCTCTCTCTCTTTCTCTCTCCAATAAACTTGATCACTAAAATTATCTAACTCCTTAGATAATTTCTTCAATCAAGTGAGAGTATTCTAGATTTTTGTGTGCAGCCCTTTAGGTTCACCATTTATTTAGACATGTACTCACAACTCTTTGTGTTTTATTAATATCGAATATTCTGATTAGTTTAAACTCTTTTAAACTAATTACTCTATCAATTAATCTCTATTAATTGAAGAGTACCCAATCTCTATAGTTGATGTATAGCGCAAGTCTATATAGCCCAACCAATTGGATGAATTAATTGAGGGTGAATCATTACCACTTACAATTATTGTGCAAATATGGTCTTTCTATTTCCTATCTTTCGAAAGAGGCTTAGGGTAAGATATTTGTTGGCTCTTTAATAACCTCGATAATTATGTATCTATTCTTAATGTTGAATTCCCCATTATTACCTCAACTTTGGAAAACTCCTTTTCCAAATTGTCATATCACTTTATGCAAGGATTTCTTGGAATTGATCATATGAAAATGCATAGGAGATCAACCCATTCTTTATAGATGGAAAAATAGATCTCATCTTGGAACTCATCAACCTCCATACTTAAGTCGTTTGTGCCCAACCTAAGCCCTTGGTGACTCGCTACATGGTCAGAGCAAAATCAAAGCATAAGGACCTAAATATAAGGTTAATGTAGAACCTCAAGTCAGAGGACTAATTATATGCACTATTGTAAGCTAGAGAACTTACCACTATAGACGAGCCGCCACAGCTACCTTGTGGATTCTCTAAGCAGGTCGTTAGTGAACTTGTTCTCTAACAAGACACCTACTAATATGCATCCATATCTAACATAGATTGCTCATGAAATAGGGCAATATACCCCTCGGGGTATGCATTGTTCGTGCAAGCTATTTGAATCTTAGATGTCCTATCTTATACAATTCTATGACTTGAAATATTTAAAAATCATAACCTTAGAGATTTGTTTTATGATCACCATCATATGTGTGATCAAGTCCCATAGTCTTATATGATTTAAGGACTTCAACTAAATACATATAAAGAAATCATAAACGTATAAGATGAAGGTGGCCATTTTATTGAATACAATTCAATCAAAACTATTACGTGGAGTATTTCTACATGCCATTCTAATTGGCCTACGAGGCACTATTCCAACATTATATACTTTCATCTTATAATTTTTTTATTTAATTATACAATGAAAAAAGAATTATATTTTGGTACTTGAATTAAGAGAATAAGTTGAAATCATAAGTAAAATATATTTTTCATAACATGCCTTGACACAAAAGTACAACTAAAATATATAGACTATGGAAATATGTTATATTAAAAATTTTACTTAATATTAATGTACCACAATATTATTTTTGTAATTGACACTATTTGATATTATTATTCTATTTGAAGTAATTTCTTATTGTTATATAGGAAAAGTTATAATATCTTTACTTGTATAAGAACAACGAATTAGTTGTATATTTATATTTTTTTACTTAACATTAAGTGAATATATCATGCATAACACCATTTTTCTATATATAATAGTATTGATATAAAATATATAAAAATTTATTTATTTTTATTAAAAATAGTTTCAAAAGTATTTTTAAATGGAATGCATTCATTTTTTGATAAAAGAGAATCATTTTTTGATATTCTTGATATTGAAAATAAATGAAGAACTTATTTGTTTCAATCAAGAAAATAATTTAAAATTGTTAAAAATATTTAAATAGAAATGCAACCCTTTTTGGTATATATTGCATTAAGTAAAAGAGATTTTGTAGATAGTATCTTGTCATTTTTTTTGGTATTAGAAATAATTAAAGAATAATTCATTTCAATTAAAAAGTAATTTCAAAATTTAGGTATGTTTAACTAAAATAAATAAGTGTAAACTAACTTCAAATTGAATAACCATCAACTAACAAAATTTGGAATTTAATTGAAAGCTTCAAAATTCCAAGAACTTAGAATTTGGTCAAATTACACAGTTCCAATAAAAAATCTACCTTCCTATATATAATTACAGTACAAATATAGAAATTGATAATGATTGTAACTGTTTCATCTTTTCCAATTTAAATTAAAATTAATTTCTTTTCCATGATGCAATTTTTAATTAAGGAAAGAATACTTTTTTGATAGTTGAAATGATGCATTAAACATTGTTAGCCGAAATGAGAGTGTTGATGAGAGGGAAGCCTTGTAACATAAAACATTTACAAACAATATATCGAAAGGAAAACAACCAATCTAGTTCAAATTTTTTACCTATTTTGCAAGGTTGTGAGTTGGACAACTTTCTTCTCTTTTTACATGTTCGAATTCTCACAGAAGGAAATGGTAAGATTGTACTTTTGGTCTCATTGCACAGGGTGTTTTACACTTTTAGTCCCAAATTAATTCAGCTTGACTATTTTAGGACAAATTTTCTAATATTTTAATAGTCATAGTTCATTGTCCCACATTTCGTTAGTTTTTTGGTGGAAAATATTATACAATTCATACAGTTGTTTATCAATGAGATGTGGGGGGAATTAATGCATGTAGTGCATGTGTGACAAGAAAGGAAATCAGCTCCCATCGTTTAGCTTCCTTGGAAAATGGGGGAAAACTCCCTCATTTAGTCCTCCTATATATATAAAATCAATATTGCCGATTTTTTTTTCAATCAGCTCCAGAGTTTTTCCAGCCAAAAAAGAAAAAAGAAAAAAAGAATTCAAGATTCAATTCATTAATTTTTCTACCCCTCAAATTACATTCATATCCCAGTCAACTGAATCTTCATCAACCTATATTACGGATATTGTGGTATGATTACAACATTAAAAATTTAGATAATTATTTTTTGACTTTATTCAATAAGCAAAGAAAAAGTTGGAGGTTTTGCATGTGGCTTCTTCATGCTGGTTGGCCCACTAATGTGTCTTAGAGCTATAGATTTGATGCGATAGTTTAACACATGAGATGAAGAGATTGTGTGGCTGAAAAAGAGGAATAGAATCATGGCAATTCTTCATATATGTGTGTTTGTTCTTTTGTTGCTCTTGTTAATGAGATCAAAGGGTGTTGTTGTTGACCCTGCCACTTGTTCTTATTAATGATTGGTATAAGGTATTTATTTTTTTGGTTGAAAAAAATATTATTGAAGTGGTCGAGCTGGATTTTGTGCAAAAAAATGATGTTAAACCCCTACTGTAAAAATTATTTTGTTATATAATTATTGGACGTGTTTGTGAAAGTAAAGCATATTTTTATGCCCTATGATTTGAGTATTATATAATGGTTTTTATGCATGGTTTAAAAAATTGGTCCAGATTGGTTGGCTGGACAGGTTGGACCATCGACTGGCTAGTGAACTAGTCCAATTTTCTCATAAAATCAGAAAACTAAAAAAATTGCCCTATTTAGTTAAAACCATTTAGACCGATTGGTCGGACAGGTGAACCAGGCACCACTCATAGTTCAATAGAATCGGAATGGTTTTTCCATTTAGGTTTTAATGAAATTATTTTTTTTTAATTTTTTTGTCTAAGTACAAAGTTTAAAAGCTAAAGTACACCTCACAAGCTATTTAAAAGTCAAAAAAAGGCTTGGTCTAGAGTTTAGACTTTAAAATTAACTCACACACTCTCAACTTTAAACTTTAGACTGGAGATATTTGAATTGTTGTGATCATTTATAATATGAATTGTGAAATTTAGATTGTGATGTTAGACAATGTCATTTAAGCTCTTTATGTTTTATAATTTGGCATTTTATTAATTTTTAAGTAATACAGATAATATAAATATATAGATTTTATAATTATGATGTCACGATTCAATTGGGGTTTAATTACGGTCTGATCAATGGTTGAGCCAGTGAACAGTGAATCGGTAAGTTTTTTGGTTCAATGAACAGTCCGATTTTTCGAACACTGGTCATATGAACTATTTTTGTGTATTCATATCTTGTTAGTTTGTAGCATAATAACCTATATAAAAATATAAATGAAACTAGTAATATCGATACGCTAAACTCAATATGGCAATTGATCATGTAATCGATAATCAAATTGCACCATTAATATTCCAAACTCAAGCAATGCTATTAAACTAAATTATTCCACAGACCTTTAGAGCATATCTGACTTAGTGCCATAACAACCTAAAAGAAAATATGTATACAATCAGTAACGTTAATGTATGGAACTCATCAATTAGAATGCAATTAAAAGTCAAGATATACCATTAAAAATACCATAGTCAAACATTGTCATTGAAAACAACATATCAAACTTGGAGCTACCATTTAATTCAAACCAAGGCCAAGGAGCTATTCAAGAAGGAAGCTAAATAAAACTGTCTAAACACTACCATACAAACACCAACTGCATTACTCTACTATGCAAACACCAACTACATTTCACGTAAAATGCTATTTCACAATTCAATTTAACATTCCATACAAAATAACAATTTAGCAATAAACTATTTAAATGTTTCGTACAAAATGTAAATTCAAAACCGAAACTAGAACATTCCATACAAAATGCAAATTCGTAATCCAAACTAAAAAAAATTAAATTTAGTTCTTGGCTAGCCTTTTCTTCTTCTTCTTAGTAGTTGCTATTATAGTTGCACTTAATTTCTTTACTGTGACATAAGTTGGCCCTTTTTTATAATAGCTAGAACAACACTTGATCACACTTGAGTTACAATAAAGCATTGTGTGAGGGTAGGATTAATTGGTGTACGCATAATTTGTTCTTTAGTTACAACTTCTTGACTTAGGGCAACCCCTATTTTCAATCTTTTTCAAGGTTGTCCTTGTGATATGTCCGTTTTTTCAATCTTTTAGCTTGCTTGTTAGTCAAAAACCCATCATAATAAGTAAATAAAGTTATGATAAGTACAAAAATAAAAAGGTATTGAAAGTTTATAGTCTGAAGAAATGATTTTTAGTGGATAGATTGTATGTGCTTTTGTCAAGTTAGGATGTGTAATTGAAGCTAAGAGATTTAGGCAAAACCTTAATCTCAATGGAAGCATGTTAGGCTTGTTGAGGTGACTCTTGACTATGACCCTTTGATGCTTAAATGTTGAGTAAAATAAATATATAAAATGCCAAGTATGTAAACTACTAGTACTGTAAAGTAACAAACACATTCCTATAGCATTTATGATATTGAGTATTTATAATGGATCAAGGATGGGGTAAAAAAGACACTAATACCTTTATAGAGATGTGAAGTCCCTATTGAGGTTGTAAAGGCATTTTAGGTCACTCACAAATTATTAGCTAGTAGGTTGTCGATTGTCTATTAGGTGAGGTAAGGGTTCGATGGCATCAAATGTGGATGGAGATGTTCGATGGTGCTATTAAATAAAGATACAGATGGATAAAATGATGTCTACAAGATATTAAATGTGATTGCATGTGTTAGGCAAGTGGGATACCGACCTCGAGTTGTCTAAGTTCCTAAACTAAGTCTGATGATCAACTTGAAGGTAGTTGATCATTATTAGATTAGTTTGGCTATAAGGAGGATCAACCTAAGGGTAGCCAATCTCGATGACGTGTTCTTCTATGAATGTCTGAAGGCGATCATTCTCTTGAATCAAAATGCATGAAGCTATTCATATGCTTTATTACTTTCATCTTGGTTGGTGGTGTATGACTTGAGGACAAAGTTGAAGTACTTGGCCTTTCACTTAAGTTAACAGGTTTTCAATATCCGACACCATACTTAAATCAAAAGCTCTATTATCCAATTTCTTTTTTTTATAGCCATTTTGATTATATTACAAACACCACAATATCTGCACCTCACTTTAAAGGATTGTTTTCTTCCCTTTAATTGTTTGTTTATGCCCTTTTACCCTTTTCTTGCCTTTTCTTGTCCTCGTTCATAGGCTTATCACTTTCCCTCCTTTTAGCTTTACTAGACCTTTTAGAACGCCTACCAAAATTTGGTGGAAGTGGTGGAAGTAGTGGAATGAGCCTAGTTTTCTCCCATAATTTTGGTCCATTCATAGACAATATTGCATGTTAATCCTTAAGAATGTATACCCTATGTAAGCTTTATCCAGATATTTCCTTGGATCTTGTCATTGATTATAAATTGCACACATTTCATGATCGCATGGAATGCCAATCAAGTCCCATCTTTTGCAACTGCATGAATAGTTTTGTAGATTCATAGTAATAGATCTCAAAGTGCAAGTCATCTAATTTTATGGGAATGCAATCTGATGCCTTGTCTATATTCTTCTTAATTAATTTTCTTATCATTAGGCAAATTTATTTCCATGCTATTTATTTCTAGCCTTGTCATTATTCTTAGATAACCTAGTCATAACAAAAGCTCTTATCTATTCTGACATTATTAAGATAGGCTTCTCCCTTACTTCAAGAATATAATTGTTGAAGCTTGTACAAATGTTGTTTAAGAGCATGCCATACTTAGGGAATGTGCTAAGCTGAGATACGTTCCAATGGTTCTTGTCATTGAACTACTCTAAAGCTTTTACATCTGAGGCATCTATCTCCAACATTCAAAAATTCTACTCATGGACTATAGAGGCCTTTGTAGCACTCCATAGAACCTATATGTATGTCAAACCTCTAAAACTAGTTAACTTTATGTTCCTATGCAAATGTTTAACACAAACTTTATTCTTAACCCCTGGAAACACCTTTTCAAACGTTGTCTCCTAACATTTTTTGTTATAAAAGTGAATGCATCATCCCTTATTCTTCTTTCAACTACTTCAAGAACCATTCCCTAGCTTCCTTTGTTTTTCTAACACAACTACGTAAGAAATAGGGTACAAATTTTTATTGGGATCCCTTGAGACAGTTGCCAGTAATACACCACTATAAGGGCTGTTTAGATAACATCCATAAATTCCCATAAATAGTCTACAACTTGATAAAATGCCCTTGTTTAGTGCATGAAAAAAAATGTACATTCTATAAACTTTCTTCCATCACTTGCATCTGTGGCTTAAATAGTATTTAGAGTCATTCTCTTGGCCTTTTTTGTTTGGTGTTTGGACAAACCATACCTTATATCTTTTACTATGTTATGTCTAAACCCCTTTACTGCTCTATTTAGATATGAACTAAAAGTGTCTTCATATTTCTTAGATAACAACCTAAAGTTAGCATGAATTTTCTCTTACACTTGTGCTTTGAAGATATACTTTATCTAAAAGGAGTCTCATCTTCTATTATCAAGTAGTTTACTCTCATTCATATCCTTCATCCAAACACTTTGCATAAATTCTTCTTTTACCATTTTTTGTAATCTTCAAACTCATTTTTATCGTAATAGCTAGACAATGGATAGCTTCCCCAAACTCTTTTTTAATTCTAAAGATTATTCCAATTTCAAATTTGGGATCATATTTATTATTGAGATTGAAACTAGGATATAACTATCATAGTCTTATGAGAACTACTTGCACTATCAAAATCATCCCCACTTTCAATCATATCTTTATTTGACTCTAAGGATTCATTAGATGAGGACCACATGATAGTTTATTCTCTTCAATGTCACATGCTTTCTCCTATGCTACATATTCTTCTTCTTCCTCTTTTTCTTGTTCTTCTTCTTCTTCTTCTTCTTCTTTCTCCATTTCATAGTAATTATTGTAGAGCTTCTAAACCCATTTCATCCTAGTACAAGAAAACATGGTTTTAGTGACTGAATTCTCAGTAACCACAATGAAATAGTTGTTAAATATACAACTTTAGCAGGCAAAATTAATCTAGCTACTAAAGTTAAGTTACCAAAACTCTTTTGTGACCAACCAATACATGGTAGCTATAAATAGTTGTTGTAATTTGACTAGTCTTAACCAATAGTATAGAGATTAAAATTAGAATTTTTAGTGAACATTTTATGGTCGCTATATATGAATATCAACTGTGACCAATTTAACAACAAAATTTTAAATGGTTACTATAAGTCTTCTAAGCCGACATCATTAACCAATTTATTTGTTTGCTAATTAAGGATGTCTTTAATTAGCTCTTTAAACTCACAGCAACCAATGTTATTTGGTTACCTAAAAAATACTTACAACAAGTAATTTTACATGGTTGCTGAAAAGGTACTCATAGCAATCAAATGAACTTTTAACTATGTCTTGAAAATAATAAAAAGAAAAGTTTAAATTGAATTTAGAAGGTTAAATTGATCTTGAGTTAAATTTGATTTAAAAGGTTAATTTAAATATACAAAAAAATAATAATTATCATATTTAATTGAGTAAATAATGTTTTACTTTAAATTTAACTGATTTCAATTCAAATTATGTTTTATTTAAAATATGTTAAATAATATGTCTATTCTCTAGCAAACATTTTCTTTCCTTATTTAGCAAAACCCATAGCGTTTTCTTGCTATTTTGATGCCTTCTCCTCATTACCTTCTCTGGCAGCCAATGGAGCCCTTTCTACACATGAGGTGTACCAACCTAACCTCTTTCGCCATGCAACCCACCTTCTATCTTCTTCACCTCTTCTCTTCTTCTGTGATGTAGTTTGTAGAGACTGCAAAGACCCACTTTTTGCTTTCACCAAATTTTCCTCCAATTTTCTTGATTCCTACATTCCTAAAGCTAGGAAAATCTTCTCCATTAACGATAAGACCAAAATTTTGTTCTCTTGGGTAGAAATTGCAGAGTACACTGAGCCATTACAATATGCCCAAATAGGTACATTCTCTTTCGGTCTTCCCAAATACATTTATGAGAACTAATCTATGAGAACTTGCCACATTATTATTTTTATTGTCATCACCTTGGCCATGATGCTCAATCCTATTATGTTAATGGTAGTGTCCCGAGACCAACTCAATGGCATATTTTCAAAAGGAAGAAGATTGTAGTGAATGAATAAAAAAGGGAATAAATTGGATACAGTGGTTAGGAAAGAAATCGAATACTATTTTTCTTCCTAATTAATTAAGCATCCACTATCTTTCTAAATTCAATCTTTTTGTAGCTCTCTCATATACTTTCCCAATTTTTAGAGCCCCTACATGGCCTCCAATGTCGAGTAGCCCATAGTCTCTTTGCTCAGAAAGGTCACCTCCTTTTATGTTTATTTTGACTTTTTGCAAGTGTTGGAAGCTTTCATGTATTTTCTACTATTTTAGACTTGTTGATTTTAGTTAGTGACCTACAATATGGTAGTTGAGATTTTGATCTTTATTATGACTTTTCTTTTCTGGGTTGTTAATTCTTAGGATGGAAAATCTTTTAGATAGGGAGATGGTGTGCAAAAGCCTCTTTTGAAAATTAAAAGTCCTGACTATGAGGATTATTCCATGCTTTCTGCAATTCTTTCATGATTTTTTCCTATTTTTGGTTAGCTCACTTTTGTTATTTAGTTCATTTTGATAGTATAATTTTGGAAAATATGATGGTGTTATCATTGGATCAAAATGTTGATTATTAATGCACTTTGAGGTTTTGATATTATGTGATGTTTTTGGTACTATGAGAACTTATGCTTTTAGAGAGTTGAGGAATGTGGAAATATTCTTGTGTGAGAATCTTCATGAATTGTACTAGGATTGTTTTGTTCAAATTTCACATACTTAGGATGAAGAGCTATCAGATACATAAAATAGAGCAACAACGTATACAAGAATTGAATTTTGTTTGTTTTGTTGTCAAATCAAACTTTTATATTTTTTTGTTCAATTGTCATATAACATCTAGCTTTTTTATCCCAATCGTCTTATGATAAGTGACTTAATGATACAAGGTTTTTGTTCTCAGCTTTTGGAGGACTACTATATGATTATGATAATGGTGCCACACCTTTGATTGCAGTTTATTGAGAAAATCTTATGCAATTTCACTTTGATTGTAGGAGTTGCTTGAGGTTTTGCTTTTCATTTTTGGAGGCATAGCTGTTCTGTCACTCATTTTCATCTTCTTTATCATAACTGAGATAAAAGGGCTTACTCTAGAGGAAACTGAGTCTAAACGCCTTTAGTTTCCTTGTTGCTTTTCATGTATGTATATTTGGGATTGTCATTAGATGTCTCTGCTTTAAATCTTTGTCCCACATTAGTGGAATGAAAGATATTTATCTTTAGTTTTATGGGCTACTCAGTTGTGAAATTATTCACAAAATTTTTGCTTGCTATATAATTATTTTAGCTGTAATATGTTTGTCTATTTATCTATAATTCTATAGAGAATAAATAAATAGTTAAAAATTAACTGTTGGAATTAGTTGATATGGATTATATATCCACTTGCTTGGATATATACTCAAATAGGATATGAATTATTAAATTATGTATAATGAAGTTGTATTCCACTTTGAAATAATTTGTTCTTCCTATTCAGAGTTTTCCAATACATAAAAAAATTGGCCATATGAAATTTTTTAGTAGAAAAATATTGAAATTAAGATATAGTTAGATTAGGGAAGTGCATATTTTTATTTAAAAAAAATTAGCTCAACCAATGATTGAAATTTTAAATTGCAATTGAAATTGCATTTAAAATTTCATTCCATTAATTTAGTTTTTATATTTATTATATTTATTCTTAACTTATTAAATTTGACTTGGGTGTTAAAAGAAAAAAAATAAATCAAGGCATAAAGCTTACCTAGAGTTCCAAACAAGGCTTAGTGGGTTTAATTCTCTACTTTGAATTGGGCCCTATTTCACATTTCCCACTTTTAAAAACTCAATTAAGGTTCAACAAGGAATGAAATTTTTTATGATGGATATGGCAAAATTTAACATGGTATAGAGGTGGTGGTGAACTGTTTTCGCCAATTGGAAAAGGTTGGTTCATGGAGACCATAGTACAGGGAAGTTGCAGCAGAAATCGCAACCTCTCTCCATGTTCAGCAAGTGTAAGCACAAGCTGCCAAAAAAATGGTACTGGGTTTGTAATTTATACACATATGTATTTATATATGCACTCTAAGTCTTGAAGTTTTTTTTCAAATTTTTTCTTAACATACTATTAGTGTGAAAATAGGAACAATAGGAGATAGTGGAAAAGGGTTTAATTATAATGCAAGATGTAGAGATGGTTGTTGTTGATGATATATTGGTGATAGTTTAGTAATTGATAATGATATTTGAGCTATCTTAGCTGATTAAGTTTAAGATGGCACTAATATGGTATAATTTAGTCATTTGTGACAATTGAGCTAAGTGAGTTAAGCATGGAAGCAATTCTTGATGATTCCTGTTTATAGTTTGATTTTTTTAACTTACTAGTCATGAGAGCTATTAATCTATATGAAACATTTTTTTCTTTTTATTTTTCTCTTTTCTCTTCTCTATTTGCTACTCTCATGGACAATTAATGAATGATGTAAAAATTCAACTGTCGTTCGAAAGTTTTCTCATTTTGAAGGAATATGGATGATCAAGGTGGCTTTTATCTATTGTCGAAAAAGATGGTAAGTTGGAACCTCTTACATATTACCATGTGTTGATTAGGCTTTATTAACAAGCAAAATTAATTACACTTGGGTAACAAGCAAAAGTATTAAGGGATGGAGCTTTTGTTTGGTTTGTAATTCAAATATTAGAGTTTGCAATTTATTTTCTAAATTGAGCTTGTTCTGTAAATTGCTTAAGATTATATATCTAGGCTTTGCTAATATGAACTTCCTCATGTGTTTTTGCCTCTTCTCTAGTCACCGCAGTTGCAGATAGTTCATCCAATGTCTAAGAGGTATGGAAGATTCATTTCAAATGATTTTTCAATATCAAGTGGCATAAATCTTTGTAGTCTTCTTTAAGTTACCGTATTATGTATGTGCCTGAGGTAATTGTGCCAACTTATTTAAGACTCATCTGATATGTTAAATTATTTTTATTTGTAATGAGAGTATTGCTAGTTTATTATCGTTTAGAGCTGTCTTCTGTACTTGCTAAACTTTGTAAGTAATATTAAGACTCGTTGGAAAGCCTTCAATGATTTCATTATAGAACATAAGCAAATATATTAAAAAACACAAAATCCTATTTCATGATAGAACATCAACAAATACATCAAAGAACATAATATCATATTTATTAAAACATTGAAAATCATGCATCATCTCAACATTGATAGTATCTGGGGCAATCCTTGTGGTAAGTATTAGACAGCTGAGGAAAGCAGCCACTGTCTCTGGAATAAGGCTCACCCATTGCACCACCATTGTAGATGGGCTAATTCCTTTTCAAAGCCCTGGTGAGATGTATTTCTTCTGTTTAAGAAATATTTTGCTTATTTTCGATTCCATTAGCATCTCAAAATATTCTTTGTTGCATTATACTAGGGAACTACTACATGATGGTGGTGGGGTATTGATAGGATTGAAGCCAGTAATCATACGTGTGAGGGTAAGAAGAAATAGGAAAAAGAAGGGGTGAAGAAGAAAGTTTATGGGATTTGTTTCCATTTGTTTATGTGGATTAGATTACTCTTCTTCTTTTTCTTTTGAATTTGGTTTGTAGTGTCAATAGAAAAATTTATAATGGAATTATAGTCAATCCCTTACCTTCTTTTTCTTCGAAGATAGTATGTTTACATATGCTTGTAATGCAATTACAATCAATCCTATACTGTTTTGGTTTTGTATTTTCTGAAGCTAGGCTATTAAACTCCTTCTTAGAAATTTTATTGCATTTGCAAATTTTGTTGCTACATGGATGGGATGGATTTTGCTATTGAATGGGTTTAGTTGTTGGAATCTTTTTGATGTTAATACTAGAAACATTGAACTGTTAGCTCCTTAGGATTTTTTATTTTTTCATGAGCAGAATAGCTACCGCTACAGGTTCTTGTATGCAACAAATTCTTCTGTTGATGTATATGAGATTGCATCAAATTCTTGTGGATGCTAGTGATTGATCTTTTTCTCATTTTGCAATTCTTAGTTTGAATTGCAATTTGGTAATTGGATGAGCAATTCAATTTTAAATTTGATGAAAGTTGGAGTCTGATTGTGCCATGGACTTGGAAATTTTAGTATTTGGTTGCTTTGTAGTGATGCAATTTACTTGCTTTGCTTATTGTGTGGCTTAGAACTTTGATTTTGTTTTCTTATACATAAGGCTTGTTTTGTAGTGCTTGTTTGTAGGAATGGAGATTTGTTCTTGGTCTTTGGGGCATCTCTTGAAAGTACTTGAGGAGGGTTGCAACATGATGCAATTTAATCTCTTTTGTTTTATTGTCTTTTTTCTTATTTTCCTCAATGGGAGATTAGTTAGCAATTTTTCTTTATTCTGAAAATATTGTAAGGGAAGTAAGTACTTCCTTATTTCTATTTAGCATAAGCACTCTTCATTGGTAATCCCGTATTGGTTTAAAATATATCTTGAATCTATTCCTACTCAAATTATTTGGAAATTATTTATTGGCTTAAAAGTGCATATTAGCAAACATTTCAAGCTACTTTTGTAGCCACTATTTGGTTGGTAAAATATACACATTAGCAACCAATTGAAATTATTTCTCCAACTGGCATTTGATTTCTAATAAGTAATATATTAGTGACTACTAGCTAGACTTTAAATCAAAAAAAATGTAGTAAGTCTTGCGACAATATTAAAATTATTGCAACCAATTATTTTGTCGTTAAAAAAATACTCTTTAGCAATTATGTTATCTCGTTGCAATGTGGTCGCTAAAATATGTTAAATAACACAACTGTCATAACTATCTAAAAGTCATTGCAACCAATGTAGGTTGCTAAAGAATCAATCTTTGCTAACCAAAAGATGTGGTCATTGTATGCGTATCTACAACAACCATGTTAATGTTATAGCGACCTCAAACTTTTACATTAGCGAGTAAAAAATATATCATTGATTTTTCCACCATTACTAATCATTATTGGATGGTTGCTAAACATGTATTTTCAGCGTCCAAGTTAATAACTCATCACTGAGCACTTTTAGTAACTACTCTTTTTTGACCATCATTATTTTGATTACTATAAGTTTTAGCAACCATTTTTTTCGCTATTAGCGACTAATGACAATGATCGTTGAAACCATTTTTTCTTGTAGTGTCCCCAAATGTAATGAGATCTATCTCATTATCATTCCCATCATCGCACTCTTCGTGCCCATTTAGATTTATTTTCATTTTTAGTTTTCATTCCATCATTTTCAAAATTTGAAAAAGTAGCTATTGAAAAAAAGTCAAAAATGAATTTGTATTTGGATATATTGTTGGAAGAATAATGTATATGTTGGTTTTAGTTGGTTGTAGGTACAGAGAGATAGAAATAATGAAATAGAGAGAAGATGTACAGGTTTTGGGGAATGTATTTTGAAAATAAAAATGAAAATGAAAATATCAGGTGAAGTATGTAAAAAGTGATGTATTTTATTTTTGAAATAGTAGAAAATGTAAAAATGGGGAGTGAAAATGAAACCAAACAGGCGCTTTGTTTTTATCTCCTTCATACTTAGATGCATAAGTATCAGCATTCTTGAACACCTCATCCCAATCTCATACTCTAGGCTTATAAATAAGTAGGGTTTTGCCCTACTCAAGCCTAGAAATATTGCAATACCCAAACCCAGGCCATACCCATTGAAAATAATATAATGGATATCGGTAGGGTCTATACTCATGAATTATTTATCGGCACATACTCAACAATTACCTATTATCCTAATATCCAACTTCAACCCATTAACTTAAAAATTACATATATCAAAATTAAAAATACACTAATGATAAATTTTTAATATATATAATTAAAAATATTCATTATTTTTTATATAATAGTACATTTTTCCAACGATTTATGTATATATGTTTAAATATATTATTTAGATTGGTCTATCTTTTGATTTATATATAATTCATAATAAATATCACAAGAAATTAGTATGACCATGTAGATAATCATTGGTCAAAATATGAACTCAATTATAATTAATAAAAATATATGAAATCGATTAGCATCAAGATGACATGATATAGTACTATGCAAGTGCATTTACATATAATGGTTTAAATATATTTTTTATGATATGGTATAGCTATTTTTTATTTTATTTATTATATTAAAATTAAATGTATTAATTAATTAAATTAGACTAAATATATACTAAATTAAAATTATGTAATATGTTTTGTTACCATATAGCAAAAGAACCTTTTAATACAACAAAAATTAACCAAAACACTAAAAAGTATTATGTGACCTAATGTGTATTAGGTTATATAGGGTAGGGTAAGGTAAGGTATAAGGTCTTATGACTTGGGTAGTTTAGGGTAAGGTAAAATATTGGGTCTTATTATTTAGGTATTTTAGGGTAAGGTTTGGGTAGCGTGAAACCTTACCCATTGACAAGCTTATCACCCTCTATCCCCTCTACATTAGGCTCTATATTAGTCAATGATGGATTATCATTAGCTACAACATTTGGCTTTGAAATAGGGAACCATCAATTGTAACATTTGTTTTTGTAGTAGCCTTAAGGATGGTTGGACTCTAAGTAGGCTAAAGCATAAACTAGGATTTGTAGTAGGCTCAAAAGATATTTTAGGCTCTTTAGTAGGCTCAAATAATGTATTAGGCTCTGCAGTAGGCTCAAAGAAATGGACTAGGCTTTGTAGTAGGGTTGAAGGATTGAGAAGTAGACTTAAATAATGAGCTATGATGTGTAATAGGCTGAAAGGAGGGACTAGATTCTATAGTAGGCCCAAACGATAGACTAGCTCTAATAGTACCAAAAAAAATGAACTAGGCTGTGTAGTAGGTTTAAATTATGGATTGAGGTTGCATTAGGCTTAACTAATGCAATAACCTCAAGTAATGAATTTGCCTCTGCATTAGGCTCCAATTGAGGCTCAATTATAGATTTTACAACATTGACATATATTATACATTCTCTATTAGAAGTAAAGTTACAAAATAGCACCAACATATCAGTTTGAAACTTTAATTGCCTAAACTTGCTCCATGTCATTCAATAGTATTTGTACTCCCATTGTAACCCAATTCTTCACACATTATATCCAAGTAATTAAGGCACAATTGTCTAGTGTTAAAATAATTAAAAACACTTACTTGGCCTCAAACATATTCTACCTTTAGTTTAAACATTAATTTCCCCATGATACAACCTTATTGTCAAAATGTGCTACTATTACTGGAAATAAAAAAATTTAAAAAAATAAAAAACCAATTATGAAGCAAAACAAAAGAAATAATTAAAAAAAAGGACCAAACCCACTTTAGAACCATAATTTCTCCTCTAAACGAACAATATGGTCCATTAAATAGTAAAACCTTCAAAATGATGTCATGATACTATTAAAAATGCAAAACAAATGTGTTAATGTGAAAAATCCTAAACCCTAAATATTGTAATGGGAATAAACTAATATTATAATTGGGATTAACAAAGAATCCATGGAATAAAGTGGGTTTTTGCAGTTGTACATCAACGAATTTGTCAAGAAGATGGCATAAAACCTTTTCTTTAAGTAATCATTTTAGCATATTAAAGGTAATCATGGAGCCATGTCAATAAAGATCAAGCGAGAGAAGAATTTCAGAACAAATTTTAGTCCTAATTTTGTTCGAGTTTAAAAGTAAATAATGAAATTGGGTTGGGTATTACATAATATTATTGTTCAGTCTCTCCATTACATGGATGAATTCACATGCCAAAAATTTTAATAACTTCACACTTGACTTGCACGTGCATTTTTTGTTAAAATTTAATAGAAAGTAGGATGATGGGCCATAAGTGCCAAAAATTACAAAATTTTTCCTATAATTGTCAAGCTTGATTAATTTGGGACTAAAAATGTAAATATCCTATGCAATGGGACCAAAAATGCATTTTTTTGAAGGAAAAGTACATAAAGTTGATTTTTAATATTGTTTGAAAAGACTAAATAATTAATTTCTTAATTCCATAATTAAGTTAAGATACTAAGAAGGGATATATAGTTATTTGGTGATTTGGCTTTGGATAATAATTCATATTGTAGATAACCTTAAGATTAACTAATGGAAAAATTTTACTACATGGCATTCATACTTTGGACTTCACCTATTTTTATGGATGCATGTCTAACTTAAATTTTTCATAAAAAGTATCATAGTTTCTCCTACTTATTACCACATCTCAAGTCATTTACTGTTGTGTATAATTGGGTACATTCATATTTTTTAGTCCCATATTTTAGACCTAGTTTAATTTTAGTGTTGTTGCTTTTAAAAGTTTCAAATTACGTCTCATAACTAAA
The DNA here is from genome assembly GCA_014898725.1 of Jacaranda copaia. Classification (NCBI taxonomy): domain Eukaryota; kingdom Viridiplantae; phylum Streptophyta; class Magnoliopsida; order Lamiales; family Bignoniaceae; genus Jacaranda; species Jacaranda copaia. The sequence continues at coordinate 409,784 of JACGDI010005337.1, read as the reverse complement.
AATTTGCATTTCATTTAGTCCTTTGCTCCCATTTCCATGAAATACTTGAGGAAGACCTCAAATGCCACTCATGTGTTGGTTAAGTGCTAGATTTCATGGGGGAAAGAATTGACACTATTCAACCTTATTTTTGGAGGAAATTTAATGGTAGAAGTGAGAATAAAATGGGAAAGGGAAGTGATGGAGGATTTCAACAAAGCCTAGAGAGGAATATTGTAGTAAAAAACTAATAAAAAAAATATTTTCATCAAGTCAAACATGTCAAGGAGGTTGAGTAAATGGAGATGTCATTTACTCTTGTGGAAAGGAAGCTTATTTGAGAACTTTGTATGCTGATTTAAATCCTTGGAAAAGATTCCACGATTGCATGGCCTCAAATGTAGAGGGTATGATTTTTTATTTGGGAAGATCCACCAATTATGGTAAAGATCAATAAAGGTGATATTTGGGCTCCATCGAAAGCTGAAAATTCCAAAGGAAGTGGCTAATTTCCAATATGTTGTTGTTGGATCATGATTATATATATATTTTTAGTAGATTTCGATAAGGTGAAGTAGTAGATTTTATTTCTCCATTTTTTATGTGAGGTTGTATTAGTATTGGTATTTTATTTAGTTTAATGTCTTAAGTGTTGGTAGTAATCAAGTATAATTAGGTGTAATTGAACATTTTGTATTAGGGGTGGGAAATTCAAATTTATAGTATACATCGACAATTTCATTAGTTTTTATTCATATGAAGAGGATATTTGATAATGCTAAATGAATGAGTGCCAATGTGAAATGTAGGTATTGTCATTGCCAAATTTAGTCCAAGGTTAATCTTATAATAAAAATAGAACATTCTTCTCTAGTTTTTAAGGACACTGCATAGGATATATACAATCTACATGTAGGCACTATCAAAGTCCCTCCATTTTTAATCAAGTAAAATATGCAAGATTTCAAAAGTTAATAAAATAAAACTTGGTTCCAATTGAATTTAACATCACACCATTCCAACTAGTTAATTAAACAAGAATGATATTCACAATCAATCCAAACCAACAATATTTCATTAACGAAAGTCATGACAAAACAATAAGTTTGACAATCCATTCAACTATATCAAAGAGCAACCTCAAAATACACAAAATTTGTTTGCCAAAAAAATAAATAAATTATGTTTCTAATTCTTGTTTACAAAATGCAACTTCAAAAACACCAAATTGCAATCCTTAATTCTTGGTATGTTGTTCTTTTCTTGGTGATGGTGGAATTAATGCTTATCTTGCTTCCTATTTTTTTTTCCTTCTTGCTTTAATTATAACATCTCTATGAGAATTATATACAACTTTGATAGTTTTAAATATGTGTTGCAATGGTGTTTCACACTTTGTGTCTTAGTCCTGGATGTCATTGATGCTAAAGATATTGCCACTATAAAGGTGAAGTTGGTGTTGTAGGTAGTGGTGCAAATGGTTTTAGTTTTGAAGATTTTGATAGAAATTTCCTCTCCATGTATTTTTTTTGACACACCAAATAAACAAAAGCTAATGAAAACATTAATTGAAACTATTGAAATTTTTATAAATTTTATATATTCTTTAGTGGCATGATGTTCTTTGGTCTAGATTCAATAGAAGAAAGACCTTTTTTCTTGGGGCTTTTCCTAGACCAAAAAATTTGGTGAAATAATATGGTTAATTAAAAAGTATTAAATATAAAGTTCACTATTAAAAATTACTTTAATAGTGTAGTAGAGGGTGTAGCACAACCTTTGCACATCTTTTTACTTTTTTTTCTTTCTTGAAAACTATGATTATAAAAATATAAGTCTTCACAAGTATGAAACCATGACATGGGAATATACATATATATATATATATATACCAATCATATTCTTCATTCTTGGCATAGTACAAGATTTATGAGAATAATGGTACAACATATATATAAGCATAATCCCATTCTAACTCCTTTACCCACAATCTGGTTATTGAAGCTCTAGAATCACAAACTAAGAGCATAATCATGATTGTCATGACGAGCTGAAGAGACTATCTTAGCTTTGCTGCTACACTGTCGCCTCCTGATACAGTCAACACCACCACCAAAAGATGGCTTTCAGCTTTGCTAACTAAAACCCCAAATCAATTTTACCAATCACCATCGAATTGGAGTCTAATTTCAGCCTCAACCACCCAGCACTACCATATTTGATACCACGGTTTTCTTCTAATTCCGCCGTTATTGTAGATGAAACTCAATACTCAATATACCAACTTGTTCCTTAAGAGCAATACAACCCAATATTCACAACCAAAGTTTAGTTGTCAAAGATGAGGGACCCATCACCACAACCGTGGCCAAGATTTGAGCTACCAGTGATTTTTCAATGGTTTCAAGCTTGCATGTGGTATGGTTAGGTTGCTAGTGAGGAGAGGAAGTTAGTGGTGGTAATGTTTTCTATTTTAAGGTGTCACCAGAGATGAGAGAAGACAGATACGTTGAAGAAGATGAAAAAATGATGAAGAAAAGGGGGGAGGGAGGCAAAATGTACATATAAAATGTAGTTTTCCAACTTCATAAATTGACCCCAAGATTTCTGCTTGACTTCAATTAAATCTTTCCAAGATTTTGAGCCTCTTCAATTCAGCCCTTGGACTAAGTGAGTGCCTCACATTAGCCCATTTGACCATAAATATTTCCATGCAAGCCTTCATAACACTTAAATGTGATCTAATCAAGTTTGTTGATTTGCAATTTGACTCCAAAACTTTCAATCTTTATGCAATTAAGTCCTTTTTATTAATTTTTTAAGCCCTAAAATCTGATCAATCAATATTTTGATTTCTAAATCCTTATTTTTTGTAATAACAAATTTCAGGGGCACTACAATCCTACCTTTTAAAAGAATTTAGTCCCTTGATTTTCATTCTCAATTGGATGAATTTCAATTATTACCAGTATATATAACATTCTTGTCCTAGTTGCCTCAATCACCTGCCATTTCTATACCTAAAATATACTTTATTCTAGTTTTGATAAAGTGCATGCTTGTATTTAAAACACCATAAAATCATTATAGTAACAAACAATTAACAACATCACAAATTCATACTTACATAATATTTGCATTAAAGAGTAGTCACGTTCAAACTTAACATATTAGCCTTCAAAATAAGTTAAACATTCCTAATAGCTAGCTACAGGTTCACAAAGTTAAACATACTAAATATAGTCACAAACGACCCATTTGCTGCTCCCAATACTCTATCTAGGTATAAGACCAAAAATATATGGTATCAAACTCTCATATGTCATTGAAGAACTTAGATAGAACCTTTAACCACCTATTTTTCTTTTCTCATTGATGTTGGACCACTTCTATTGGGTCAATTTTTCAAGAAGTGTTGGTTGCTGCCATAGCTCATGCATCTGCCCTAGTTTCTCTAACATCTTGACTCTTTATGGCTGTGTGATCTATCGAATTCACATTTCTTTTATGGCTCTTCTTGAGTCAGAATTGTCATCTCATTGATCTGATACGCTTGAGGAATAACCTTTTCAACCTGTAGCCTCGGTTGTTTTCTCCAATGTTGTTTTTCTCCTTAGGGCATGATCTTTTTTTTTATTCCTATCTTTAATCTTTCAAATTTCTTGAAACTCTGATTCTAGCTGCAATGCCTTGCTCACTGCCAAGTTGAAATTCGATAGATCATTCTAAATTAAACATTCACATACTTGTGAATAAGGGTAGCACTTTATTGAATATTATCATAACATCTCTTTTTCTTTCTTTGCCTGCAGAGTTGTAAAAGCACACTACATAAATGTTTATAAATTAAGAAATATAAGTACTGCCCTAAATATTGAAGTAAGGAGTAGCCCAAGGATCCAATTATAAAACCAAAAATAGGCTAAATAAAACTTTATTGCTCCAAAATCTAAGGATCTAATCATGCATTTAATGAGAATTTAATGGCAAAAACTAACATTGAATGCTTAATCCAAAGGTAGATCAAGGATGACACGAGTGAACACTTCAAAGTGCCAATCCACACACAACAGAATCAAGTTAACAATTGATTGACCAAATCAACTCCAAATTGGCTGAAATTTGCAGACAAATCCAAAACACACTTGAGAATTTCAAGTTAAAATTTCAGCCAAATAAAAGCATGAAAAGACCTCCAAATATGTCTCCAAAATTGCTGGATAGCAGTAGATTTTCAAGAGCATAAACTCCCAAAATGTAAAACCTCTAATGTTATGATCCAAATACCTAAGGAGAACTCAAATCTATCTCCAATCAGCTAGAGAACTAGAGGGAAAAGGAGAGGGAGGGCATAAAATATGGAGAGAATTTGGAGACGATGGTGTGAAACTTTAATACATGAATGAATCACACTTTTTGGAGGGAGAAATGGAATCTAGCATCACATTGTCAATATGGCCGGCCATCTCTCTCTCTATTTATAGAGTGGGAGGAGTGATGCAAGTTGGCATCACACCCTCCATGAGGTGATATGCCAAGTTGGCAATCCACTTGTATGACAAATGTGAATTTCACTTGCATTTGAATTTAATTTGAATCTATATTTCATCTCATTAAATGTTTTTCAAATTAATTCCAAATTAACCTCAAATGAACTCCTTCATTTGAATTTTCCCTCCAAAATGATTTCTCATATTAATTAAATTAACTCTTTAATTTAGTCAATTGGTTTGACTTAACCACTTAAGTTAACTAATTTAACTCTTTAAGTTAGAAGGTGTTAACTTAGTTCTTTCAGTTAACTTGACTAATAATAGTTATATGGCATGAATTAAATTAACTCATTAATTTAATTGATCTAATTTAACTCTTTAAATTATTTTGGTTAATTTAACAATTAAATTAATCAAGCTAAAATGATGAAAAACTTAGTCAACCAATTTCTCCATAAAAATGGCAATGGTGAACTTTCTAACTCCTTAGAAAATTCCTCCCATCAAATGAAACTTCTTTTAGGCTTTTGTGTGTGACCCATTAGTTCTCCCCTTCTAGACAGGGGTTCAAAACGTTTGTAATATATTGAATATTGAAATATTCATATTAGTTTAAACTCTCTTAAACTAATAACCTTTTCAACTAATCTATATTAATTGAAAATTATCCAATCTCCATGGTCAATGTCTGGCCTCAAGCTTATAGTGCCTAACTAATTGGTCAAAATAAATATGCCCTTGGTGAACCATTCTAGTTCTACGCTTGCCATGCAAATACAATCATTCTATTTTTTATGTCCTGAAAAAGAACTAGGGCAAAATATTTGCGGGCTCTGCAATAGCCTCAATAACTATGTTTTTATTCCCAATGTTTAATTCTTCTTCATGACCTTATCTTTGGAAAACCCTTTTCTAAATTGTCATATTACCTTGTGCAAAGATTTTTTGGCATCGATAATTATAGAATACATAAAAGATGCACTTGCATTTCACAATGATAAGGAGTTGGATCCTATCTTGGATCTCACAAATCTCCATATCTAAGTAGCTCATACTCAATCCAACCTAGAGAACCCGCTATGTGGTCAAGGAAAAGTCAAGGTTTGAGGACTTAAACATAAAGTTACCATGGATTCTTAGGTCTAAGGACTAGTAATATGCACTAGCATAAGTAGGAGAACTTTCTACTGCCAAATGACTATTTTAGCTATTTGGTGGATTCTTTGGATAGGTCTTCATTGAACTTATTTTATAACAAGCACCCACTAACATACACCCATGTCTAACATGAATTGCCCATAAAATAAAGCAATATTCAACCCATAGGATTTATGTATAGTTAGTGCAAGTCTATTTGAATCTTGGATGCTTTATCTCGTAAGGTTTTGTGACTTGAAATATTTTAAGATCACGACTGTGTAAGACTTATTTCATGATCACCACTCTGTGTGATCAAGTCTCATAGTTTTGTGTGATCTAGGGGTTTCAACCAAATGCTAGTGAAGTAAAATAAGCATAAGATGAAAATGGCCATTTAATTACGAATATCATTTAATAAACATTGTATCATAAGTGAAATAGTTTACATGCCAATCTAATTGGCTATAGGGCACTATTCAAACAATCTCCCACTTGCCCAAAAGCTAATTCCTATAGTCTTAAGACCTATCTTCTTAAGATATCCTTCAAAGACCTTTTGCGTTAGGGGTTTTGTCAGTAGATTTGCTATATTCTCTTTTGAGGCTACGCTCTTCACTCATATGTCGCTTTTATCAATTATCTAATGGATCAAATGATAACGCCTTAAAATCTACTTGGATTGTTGATGAGATCTTGGCTCTTTTGCTTGCACAACCACTCTGTTGTTGTAATAGAAGATAACTATGGGTTGGCAATGTTAAGCATTACATCTAACTTTTGGATGAAGTTTTTCATTCAATTACTTTTCTTTGCTACTTTCAAAGCTGCAATATATTTTACCTTAGTGGTAGAATCGACCATGGTGTCTTATTTGGAATTCTTTTAACTCACCACATCGCTATTAAGATAAAATATAAATCCTAAAGTGGATTTTATGTCATCTACATCGAATTGAAAACTAGAATTCAAAAACCATTTGAGTTTCAATTATCTATTACCATACACCAAAAATAAATCCTTAATTTTTCTCAAGTATTTAAGGATTACTTTGATGGCTTTTAGTGGCATTCATCGAGGTCAAATTGCAAGCAACTTGTAATACTTAGAGCATTTTCTACATTCGGCCTTATATATTGAACAACATACATTATGCTCGCTATAGTGGATGCATAAGGTATGTGGGATATGTTTTCTCTCTCATCATTAGTCTTAGGGGCCATAGACTTGGAGGGATAAAAACCATGTCCCATAGGGATGAATCTCTTCTTGGATTCCTTCATACTAAACCTCTTTAATATCTTATCAATGTACGATGTTTGAAAAATCCCCAATATCCTCTTCAATCTATCTTTATAGATTCATATTCCTAATATAAAAGATTCTTATCCTGTGTAGATAACCATGATTTAGTACACTTTAACATTTCTTTGTCATTCCCAATGAGAAGAATGTCGTCATCATAAAGCACAATAAACTATATACTACTCCCACTAGCCTTCTTGTACACACAAGGTTCATACAGATTTTTTATAAAGCCAAATGATTTGACCATTTTGTCAAAACATATGTTCCAACTTTGGGACGCATGTTTAAGTCCATAAATGGACCTTTTAAGTTTGCAAGCTTTTTGCTCACTCCCTTTAGATGTAAAATCTTGTGGTTGCTCCATATAGATTTTTTCTTCAATTGTTCCATTGAGAAAAGTGGTATTTACATCTATTTGTCATATATTATAATCATAATATGTGTCTATGGCAAGTACAATTTGAATAGACTTGGGCATAGCGATTGATGATAAGGTTTTCTTGAAATCAATGTTGGGTTATTGAGTTTAATATTTTGCTACTAGTCGCACTTTAAAAGTTGTAATCTCTCTATTGACTCCTAGCTTTTGCTTATAGATCCATTTGCAACCACTAGGTACTATACCCTCCAATGAATCTACCAAAGTCTATACTTTGTTGGAGTTTGTGGGGTCTATTTTGAATTTTATGGCATTTAGCTAAGTCTCGAATCTATGTCCAACCTAGCTTTCTTGAAAGTCTTGGGATCACTATCTGATTGGCCTATCTCATGAAAGAAATCAAACCTTTTGGGTTGCTTCTTCATCTGGTCTGACCTTCTTAAAGATTGTGTGTTAGGCTCTTGATGTTTACTTGTTTCTTTTACTTGTGTGGTTTTGATCATCTTCAACTACATGAAATTCAACAACAATACCATTTCTGTCTAATAGAAATTTCTTTTCCAAAAAAATGGTGTTCCTTGAAACAAACACCTTATATTCCAAAAGATTATAAAAAATAATAACCTAAACACTCTCTTGGGTATTCCACAAACTTGCGCAAGGTAGATCTAGCATCCCACTTGTCTCCCACTTACTGCCTGATGTATGCGAAAGACCCTTAAACTTTTAGATAAGAGTAAGAAGGTGCTTTGCTATACCACATCCATGTAGTGCTTTTAGCACCAACTTTGAGGGCACTATATTTAGTAATCTTGCTATTGTTGTTATATCCCCAATAAGTACTTAGGCACATTGGCGAAACTCACATCGATCGTACCATATCCAACAAGTTATAATTTCTTTTCTTGGCTACGCCATTGTGTTGGGGTATGCTGGGTAGAGTCCATTGAGAGATAATCCCATTCTTATTTAAATAATCCAAGAATTTGGTACTTAAGTATTCTTCTCCTTGATCCGATTGAAGAGTTTTAATATTTAGTCCCAATTACTTTTCTACTTCATTCTTATACTCTTTGAACTTTTCAAAAGCTTTAAAACTTTACTTCATAAGATACACATGTCTGAACTGAGTATGATCATCGGTGAAGGTAATGAAGTATAAATAGCCTCCTCTTGTACTAACTCTTACTAGTCCACAAACATCTGTATGGATCAAATTCAAAGGACTTGTGGTTTGCTACATTTGTCCTACAAAAAGAGCCATGGTTATTTTTCTCTTTAAATAAGATTCACAAATAGGAAGACTTTCTATGCCACTAACATTTAGCACTTTGAGGGCTTTTAACTCGTTCATCTTATTTTTGGAAATATGTCCTAGTTTTACACGCTACAACATGATATCTTCTTGGATATCTAATTTTCTTTTACTTCATTGAATGTGCATTAGTGATGGTTGAGAATCCAAAGTGTATAATCCATTATTAAGTGTACCATAAGCAACTAAAGAACCATTCTTTAAGGCCTTTAATCTCCCATTTGATATAGAAGGATTAAATCCTTCACTATCCTAAATGGAAATTGAAATAATGCTCTCAACAAGATTTAGTATATAATAACAAGGATCCTATACAAATAAAGAGTTCCCTAAGTCTAACTTACTTCATGGCTTTGGCTTTGGCTTTGGCCGCAACTCATGCTTCTTTGCCTAGGCGGTGGATCTTATCCCTATCACTAAAATTTATTCTTCTTTCTATTCTTTGTAACAAATTATAAAGATGAGAACCACATGTGATATTATATATCCATAAGGAAGAATTTATCCTTAAGTGCACTTCAATAAAGTACATAACTTCCCCAAGAGTTGCAAGATATTCCTTATAATACCATTTCTAATGGCCTTTCTCGTCAAAGTAGAAATACGTGATATCAACTATATCTCCTATAAGCTTCGGAACTCCATTGGATGCCTTAAATGTTTATATCCTCTTGAAAGGATCATTTCTTATTATTGTCTCCCTTTCTATTTGCCTTTAGAGTTGGAAAAGAAAGCAATCATTAATGGTTAGCTCTTGTCATGGTAATCTCTATCTAGACTAACACTTTAGTGAAATAAACTTGGCAAGGATGTGAGGATCAAATCCCCATGGAGATCATTGTCCATCACTATATCCAAGTTGAAAAGCGTCTCAAGCCAAATCATCTTTAGATTGTAGTCGAGGACACATGACCTCTCATCTATCTATCCTAGCTTGAAAAAATCTCCTTTGATAATATGAACCTCTCATATCTTGTTTTCCATACAACTCTTACAAGCAATAGACTGAGATATGCTTTATGTGTTTGTGAGACTTTTGAAGTAAATAGATGCCATTATGAAACTATGGGCTAGGAGGAGATCCTCAACCTTTTTTCATGAACTATTCACATGTCTCTTGACCTTTATAAATCCCCATGGGATAGGAGCACCTTGATGTAGGACATATATCTGTTTCTTATAATCTAGAATGATTTTGAGGTTTAGTCAATCGTGGAAGTTTGGCCCAGTTGGTTTATTAATTTCCAAAATAATGCTTAGTGGATATATGGCCACTCTTGAGATTTCACAAATCAATAAAGGAAAAAAAGAGAATATAAATATGTGATTGAATATTGATATTGAAAACATGTTTAGAAACTTTCAAGCATGTTTTTCTCCCACTATTTTATCAAATTCCTCACCCCCTTAAGGAATTCGGGAAATCTCATTTTCTAGTGAGAATCAAGGCCCAAAAGACTTGTAGTAAACCCATGACTCATGAGATATCCACAAACAATCATAAGGTAAGCAACTTTTGCTAATTGCATCTTTATGGAACCCTTGATGTGTTTTGCCTCACTTTTCATGTAGACCCACAACTCGTGCGACATCTACATTACTAGGTGTTAAGTCAGACATACCAATCAAGCTTTGATTCGGAACCGCACTATGCCTTCCATGACTCATGAGACAATGCATAGAAAGCACAAATTATAGGTGCATCATATGCTAAGTATGTGAGCATAGCTTTCCACTATAAGCGTGACCCACGACTCATGAGACATCACGCAAATGTAGTGATATCTCATGTCACATACTATTGGTAGAAGACATAGATTAATTAAAACTCTTTTAAATTTGTATCCATTTTGACTTTATATTTTGAAAGCACTTAGACTCTTCTAAGTAGAGGGATTTTCTTGCTTGCAAAGATCTCTTCAATTTTATCTTTTCTTATTTTGGTTTTCTATATCTTAACTATGCATCTCACATGTCAATAGTATAAAGAAAGCATAAATAAGTAAATATGCCTAGCATGCTCATAGGGTGGGATGACCATGAGCCTTAACCAAGTAGTGCAATTTAGAGCCATTAGTGTATTACTTAGTTGATTTTAAGTGAGTTGGTCAAATCTAGTTATTGCATAAATGTATCCCATACATTCAAGGGTCTTCATGCCTTCAATAGCCTTTTTGTCTCCTTGCACCAATTACATGAGAAAAGAAATCTTCACTCCAAGTGATTCTACTCTCAAAACATTTACAAGATAAAATAAGAGATGCAAGCCCCAATTTAATACAACTCTTTTCAACAATTTGAAACAAATAAAATCAATACTAAAGGCTTATGTTCATCCCCATTCATTCATCATCCATTCAATATTTAAATGAGCAATAAATAAGAATTAACATTCAATTCAACAAATTAAATGCTTATCTAATAAATAATTAATTAACTAGCAAAAATAACTATAACAATTATGCATCTCATTTTTGCACATAATTGAAGACTAACTTGAACAATATTGTAAAAGTATTAAAAACTTGTCCAACATTACTTTGAACACTTACATAACATTTGTGCATCAAAATAAGGATGAAATAATCAAGTTTGATAGGCCAAAAACAACAAAATAGCATACAAATGGGTTCTAGAGTGACCTTGGGCGAGCTGCTACCCAACCGGCTGGCTAGGCGTGTAGCGGGCATGCACAAGGCTTGCCCACAGCCATGCCTAACAGCCGCCAGGCAGGGTGGCAACCCTGCCACAATATATACCAATCAATCGTCTAAGTACTATTTTATGTTTTTGCCACTCCAAACCATATGGACACTTTTATAACATCATTTCAAACAAAATTGAAAAATTTTCAGATTATAAACACCTTTAAAAACTAGAAATTAAATTGTTCAAACATACTTCAAAAACCAAGCAAAAGTGAGAATCGACATTTTCCAAAAATCTCAAATTAACTCCAATCCAATTAGATCCAAAAATGACCAAGGTGCCTTTAGACCAAATAAAACATACTATATTATGATATAATATAAATCAATCCTAAATCAACATTTAATATTAACATCCATGGATTAAAATTATGCCAACATATGAATCAATAATTAAAACACATATTAGAACATTTCAATTCATCAACAAAGGAGCCACGCAAAAAATAAACCAAACAATCAAATCCAAGATTTGAATCAAGTATTTGGTGGTTAGGATCAATTCGTCACATCAATCAATCCAACAAAAATCCAAATTAAAGCATAAATTAGGGTTCAATACCACTTCCAATTGTAAAACCAAAATTAGGCTAAATTAAACTAGTCTACTCCAAATCCAAGGATCTAATAATGCATTTAATGAGGATTTAATGGCAGAAACTAACCTTGAATGCTTAATCCAAAGGTAGATCAAGGATGACACCAATGAACATTTCAAAGTGCCAAT
>JACGDI010005337.1:338357-384568 GCA_014898725.1 Jacaranda copaia | reverse complement strand
CCCCCCCCCCTCCCTGACTATTCAGTTGATTAATTCTTGTTTTCTACTTGCAGATTAGTAGACTCTCTCTTTTTGTGGATATTGAGATCTGGGCTTGAAAAAGAAATGATTTTTTTGAGTTACCTATCATCAGTAGTATCATCTTTTAATGCAGTGTTAGTGTAAGTAAATCGGTTCCTTCTTGGATTTCTCATTTAATTGCATGCTTGTGGTCAATTCTAATCCCACCCTCTAGTAGTTCGTCTATTCAAATACCCAAGCTATAAACTTAGACAAGGTAATAATGGCAGGGAACTGTTGGGAGGATGTAAACCTTTCTGAAAAACCAAAAGTTTTAGTCCTTCTTATAATATAGGGGATATTTTCTTGAGCTTTTGGGTCAGCAATTTTAATGTTAAGAATTCATTTGATTTAATTTGGTTCATCTTAATGTGGTTTGGAATCTTGGTTTTGCTTCTATTTTAAGACAGCAAAGATATTGTATGTTGGCAGAAAGTTTTGGTTTTTCTCTTTAATTTACATTTTGCTTTGCTTGGAGGTGAAAATAGTTTGTTGGAGTTTCTATATGTCCTACTTAATTTTATGGAATTAGCTATACCACCACAAGGCACTTGTACAAAAAGTTGAAATAGTATTAGGAAATAGCACCAGCTGTGCATCATAAATGCAGTTTAATTATACATATGGAGGCTTGTGTTGGAAGGAGGCCTTATGTTCTTTCAAACTATCCAGAAAAATATTACATGTATATTTACTTATTTATTACAAAAATAATTTTATTTAAATATTAAAATATTGTGTATAGATATAATTACATACTATGAAAATAATTTTATTTAAAATGTTTAAATATATGTCAAAATAACTATCTTAAGAAAATAATAATATTTTAGTATAAAAATAATGTGTAATTATAACTGTATATACCAGAATATAATAATGAATTTATGTAATGATTTAATTAATTAAAATTTTAAGTATATACTAAAATAAATGTGTATATACTTATATATGTAGAAAATAATTTTATTTAAGTTTTCTTTCAAGTTCTCATATTTTGATTTCTATAAATGCTTTTGTAATTTTATTTTTGTAAGTCAATAATATACTAAAAGCTGATTAAAGATTTAAACCTTTGGTGCTATTGTCCCCAAGGTTAGTTTTCTTTATTTTATTTTATTTTCCTGTGTTACCCTGGCTTAATGGAAGGCTAATGGACTCTGTGTTAAACAACTATGAGTTAGATACTTCCTTTGTGCTCATAGTCATTTTAGACTAGGCTTGTGTTGAAGGTTTTGAATTTATTTACTGAGTTATCCAAACAAGTTCTATAATTTAACAGTCTTCCATATACCTCTTGATAACCCGTTGTTTGCCTGTGTTAGTTAAGGGAAGGCGTTGAAGGGCATTTGGGATAGATCTGGAAGCATGAGTTGGCTTGTTAAATTATTGGGTAATTGTTTTCTTGAAATTTGTGAACTCGATTTAAATCTGATCCTCCTTCATAAGATCCTGCCCCCTTATGGTATCATCCTTTGTACTCATGGTCATTTTAGACTAGGCTTGTGTTGAAGGCTTTGGATTTATTTATTGAGTTATCCAAACAGGTTCCATAATTTAACAGTCTTCCATATATTTCTTGATAACTTGTTTGCTCGTATTAGCCAAGGAAAGGCGTTGAAGGGCATTTGGGATAGATCTAGAAGCATAAGTTGGCTTGTTAAATTGTTGAGTAATTGTTTTCCTGAAATTTATGAACTCGATTTAAATTTGATCCTCCTTCATAAGATCCTGCTCCCTTATGGTATCAGAACCATGGTATCTTGGTTGTATTTTTCTCTGGTTGTCTAACACTCTTCCTAAAATGAATTTTCTTAAAGGAAAATTTTCTATTAAAAATTCTTGTTTGGAAGAAATGAATCTTCTAGAAAATATTGATTTACTTAATAAATGGACTATTCCTAAAGTGGATCCAGAAATGATTTATCAATTGGGTACTTTTGAAAAAATTGATTTAAAACAAATTGTAAAAACCATCGAGGAATTTATTCCTCTTAATAAAGATGATATTTCTTTACTGTTGTTGCACAGATTTGATATTGATAAGTATAGATCTGAATATCGTTTTCTTCATATTAGTTTGATTCAAGTTGCTTTTAAACCACATACTCTTGATAATTTAGCTGATAGTTTTGTTACTATTTTGCGCGATGCTCGCAATTTGAATTGGAAGCATTCATTAATGGGTATAATTATATGCCTAATACTGAGACTATTTGTATTTATTATAGAATCTATTTTAAATCGTTTTATACGTTGAATTCTATTTGTAAAATGATTAATAAAAATAATAATGAGACCATTTTAATTGAAATTAATTTTTGTAAGTCTCATATTACAACCCGTAGACCTATCAAATGGGATGAGGTTATATTTCCTGATAATTGGTTAATTGAAAAAGCCGTTCCAGTTCAATCTGTTATACATACTGAGATTAGTCAAATTATTCAAACTCCTGATGGTGATGTGTCTATATAATTTAGATCTAACAAAAGTAATTTATTAAAATCGGGTAGATCTACTAGATCTTCATTTCTTTTCTTGATCTATTATAGTCCTATTATGTCGCATGTTTCTACTCCTCAAATTAGAGAATCGACCTTTAATAATAGAAAAGATATTAATCTTGAAACTAGATTTGATAAATTAAAGATTTCACCTTCTAATATTGTTCATGATGTTCCTTTTAATGATAATAATAGTGATGATACTTTAGAACCAATTGAATCTGATATGAATTTTTCTGTGAGAAATACTCGCATTTGATTTACTGTTTTAGTGATTAAAACTAAATATGATTTTAGTCTTGGTTCTTATCATAGAAATTTAATAAAAACTGATTTTAATAAAAATCGTTGGAAAATGTTCTGTGGATGGTTTTTTGATAACTTCACTAAAAAACAACAAACTAATTTTCAAAATGAATTTTATAAATTTGTGTCTAAAAAGGATCAATTAATCTTTGTTGTTCCTTGGTTCATGGTTACTTATATTGAACAATATCTTTCTGTTTTGGAATGAACTTATATTGTGGAAAGTGGTCACAAATAAAAATTAGTTTTGCCTCCTCAAGAAACTTTCTATGTTGAAGGAAATAAAATTTTTTATTTCTCTGCATTTAATAAATTAATAGTTAGTGATAATATGCTTGTCACTTCTAGAGAAATTATTCTCTTAATAAATCAGCAAAATTATTCTAATTTATACTTAAATGTTCTTGGTGAAAGCTTAGTTTTTTTGGATCAAAGACTTTCTACTATTGTTAACAACATTCATAAACTTAATAAATTTATGGGGAATGTAGAAGATAAAATTAATAAAACTTTTATTTCTCCTGAATTACCTAATTCTATTGCTATGCCTAGCATTTAACTTCCTCCTGAAATTAATAATTTTAGGCTTAGAGATATGTCTGGACTTGAGAGGTTAATAATTAAAAAGTTTGCTGAATTTAGAATTTCTACTCTTGATAATATTGATGATGAATCTTACCAACATGCTATTAATGAAGAAGTTAATAAACTCCAAAAAAAGGTTGATCATCCGACTATGTGCACTTATTATTATCCTCGCCCTTCTCCCTAAGATGTATTGCATGAAGAGCAGGATTTAGTTCTTAATAACTCATACTTTGGTAAATATATTTATGAGTGGAATTTGGATGATTTTACCGAACGATATATTTATAATTTGGTGCATTGTATGTTGATGTATTTTACTATTTGTAAGAATAATGACAATTCTAATAAAACTGTTGCTAAAATGATAATTGTTGGTTTTACTAGTAAACTTAAAGGTTGGTAGAATAATGATTTAACTTAGGCTAATAAGGAAGAAATCCTTAATACGGTTAAACAGGAACATGAAGGTACAAGTGCTTGTAATACTATTGAAAATGCTGTTTATACTCTAATTGTTACTATTATAGAACATTTCACTGGCAGATGGACTAATAACTCTGAACATATTTGAACTTTACTTAATGGTTTAAAATGTTAGAGTCTCACCTCATTTAGGAAGTATAAAGATACTTTCTTGTCTAGAGTTTTAGAACTTCTGGAGTCTAATAGTTCTCATTGGAAATCAAAATTTGTTGATGGTTTGCCTTTGTTGTTTGCTGAAAGAGTTTGAAAGACACTTAGGCAAAATGATGTTAATATTAACTATGATAAATTCACTTATAGTAAGTTAATAGTAACTTGTATTCAAGAGGGTTTAAATTTATGTAATGAAATAAAATTAAACCAACAAATTAAACGTTATAATATAACTGAACGTAAACAATGAGGTCAGTTTTGTGGTCAATTTGGTATGGATACTTCAAAATCAGTGGATAATATTAAAAATCAAAAAGATAAAGATACTTTTTATAAAAAGAAAAAATATAGAAAAAAATCTCATAAAAAGGTTAGAGAAAGAGAGAAAGAAAACAAAAGGTCTAATAAAAAACTTTTGAAAAAAATTCAAAAAATATGGTGCTTGCTGGAAATGTGGTAAAGTGGCCCATTATGTTGATAAGTGTAAATTGCGTTCTAAGATTAATAATCTTGATATTAATGATAAGATCAAAGATGTGCTTTATAAGCTTATACTTGAATTTGATGATAGTGATTTTGATAATTCAGAGTCTACTGATTCTTTGAATAAATGTTTTGGTAATAGTTCTAGTTCTGAGTTTGAGCCATGGAAAAATGGTGATTCTTGTGCTAATAGCGTTTTTGATAGTAATAAATTTGACAGTGAGGATCTATATAAACTTATGTCTCAATTTAAGAATGAGACTGAATGTTATTGATAATAACAATACTATGGAGTTTTTTAAAATGATTAAAGATCTTATTTTAAGATAAAAAATAATTGATCAATTTGATAATTTTCGTTCTTCTAATAAACCTGTTGATGAATTTGTTTTTAATAATAAGGATAATGAACCTTGTTCTATGTCGGAAGTATATAAAATGCTAGATAATAGGAATAAAAAGAGTAGTTCTACTTCTGTTGATGATTTGAAACATGAAGTTAATAATTTAAAAAATAAAATTATAGAGATTAAAAGGAATAATATATTTCTTGAAGAAAGAATGAGGAAACTAGAAATTTCACAAGGTAAATAGGTTATATGTAGAATTGATAACTTTGATAATTTGTTTGATAGTTTTCATGATAATTCGAATAATTTACAAAGTGATGATTTTCTTTCCAAATTAGAAATGGTTATTTCTCAGAAATGGTTAATTAAAATTAATCTTTTGATTGATAATAAATTTTTAAAAGAATTAATTGTTTTAGTTGATAGTGGTGCTGACCTCAACTTTATCCAAGAAGGTTTTATACCTATTAGGTATTTTGAGAAAACATCTCACATTCTTTGTTCCGCCAATGGTGAAAAACTTGATATTAGTTATAAACTATCAAAAGCTATTGTTTGTAAAAATAAAACTTGCATTCCTTTAAATTTTTTATTAGTTAAAAATATTTTAAATCAAATTATACTTGGTACTCCTTTTTTAAAGAAAATATTTCCTTTAAAAATGGTTGATTCAAATGGTTTTATAAGAACTTTTGATGATAAGGATTCACATTTTCAGTTTATAGTTGAACTTTTTTCTAAAATTCTTAATAAAATAGAAGGATTGCTTAAAGCTAAAACCAATCACATTAATTCTTTAAAATAAGAAATCATTAGTCTTAATATTGATGAATAATTAGCTAATCCAAAATTAAAAGAAAAAATTTCTTTTCTTGAAAATCAATTTTCTTTTCTTGAAAATCAATTTTCTTTGTTGGTTTGTAATGAGCATCCCAATGCTTTTTGGAATAGGAAAAAGCATATTGTTGACCTTCCATATGAGGATAGTTTTAATGGGAATGTCCCAACCAAGGCTAGACTATGCCAGATGAATTCTGAGTATCTAGTCTACTGCAAAAAGGAAATTGAGTTCTTGCTGCAGAAAGGTCTTATTAGACCAATCAAGTCTCCTTGGTCTTTCACTGCTTTTTATGTTAATAAACATAATGAGCAAGAATGTGGTGCTCCTAGATTAGTTATTAACTACAAACCTCTCAATAAGGTTTTAAAATAGATAAAATGCCCAATCTCTAATAAAAAGGATTTACTTGATAGGTTGTTTGATGTTAATATCTTTTCTAAATTTGATTTAAAGTCTGGTTACTGGCAAATTTAAATTGTTGAAAAGGATAGGTTTAAAACTGTTTTTAACATTCCTTTCTGTCAATATGAATGGAATGTTATGCCTTTTGGTTTAAAAAATGCTTCTTCTGAATTTCAGAAGATTATGAATGATATTTTTAATCCTTATAGTAATTTCATTATCGTTTATATTGATGATATTCTTGTTCTCTCTAATATTATAGAAAATCATTTCAAATATCTCAATATTTTTAGACAATTTATTATTAATAATGGTCTTGTTATTTCGAAATAAAAAATGATTTTGTTCTAGACAAAAATTAAATTTTTAGGTCATTTGATTGAAAAAGGAAAAATAATTCTTGTTAATAGAAGTATTGAATTTGCTTCTAAGTTTCTTGATAAAATTACTGATAAAACTTAATTACAAAGATTTTTAAGGAGTTTTAATTACATTTCTCCATATTATAACAATCTTACTAATGATACTGCTATTTTATATGATAAGATAAAAAAGAATCCTAAGTTGTGGAGTGATAGTCACACCCATGTAATAATAAAAATTAAGGATAGAGTTAAACAATTGCCTTGTCTTATGCTTTTTAATACAAACTGGGAAAAAATTATAGAAACTGATGCATTTAATATAGGTTATGGTGGTGTTTCAAAACAGATTAATTCTAATAGTAAATAAGAAATTCTTGTCAGGTTTTGTTCTGGTAAATGGAATAATAGTCAGAAGAATTATGCTACGGTTGCTAAAGAAATCTTTGCTATTGTAAAATGTGTGTTAAAATTTCAAGATGATTTATATAATCAATCCTTTATCATAAAAACTAATTGTCAATTTGCTTAGTTTATGTTTAATAAGGATTTTAAACATGATGTTCTAAACAAATATTTGCAAGTTGGTAGACTTATTTAGCCCTTTTTAATTTTAAAATTGTTTATAAAAAAGGGATTGCTAATAGTTTTCCTGACTTTTTGACTCGTGAATATTTATAGGGTCAATGATTCCTCATAATAAAGGAGGAAGAGGTAAAAATCCCTTCTCTAATAGAGGAGGACGAGATCCTAAATTTGTTGCTCCTAGGCTATTAATACAACATGGTAAACAGAAACTTATAGATTTAAATATATCACAAGCATCATATGCTTCTTCCAGTCCTAACCCAAATATTATTGCCAATGATCCTTTGTTTGCAGAATTTTTGCAATTCAAACAATTTAAGGAAAGTTCTAATAGAGCTTTCGATTCTACCTAGTTAACCCCTTTGAAGCTTGAAGAATCTAATAGATCTTCAAATTCCTCTTTTGTTGATGTTACCTATATTGCCATCCCTGTTGATGAGAATTCTTTCACAACATTTGAACATAAAGACTATAAGGATATTATAATGATCCTTGAACATAGTGATCTTAAGTGGCGCAATGACCTATGGATTATATTCCACAGGTATTTAGATTCTACATCATATGTAGTCGGTTCTTATAAACCTCGATCCTATTTTGAAAATATTCTTATCACTACAGGCTTTTATGAGATCAATCATTTTTTTCCAAACTCACAGGATAAGTTTGTGTTCAATTTTTCTAAAATTATAATTAAGAAAATTATTTCAATTGAGGAGTGGGGAATATCCTCACTAAAAGAAAAAGAATTTTTTGTGAAAGACAATAGAGGTGCTTATAAATTTAATTATTGGGATTACACCCAAGCTTTTCAAAAAGTCTTTTTGTATGAAAATCCTAGAAAGAAATATACTTGGTTTGTAAAAATATGCCCTGAGGTTTATAAATCTCAAATTTCAAATTAGTTCCTTGATTGGTGGAAGTCATACAGTCCTAACCATAATATCCTCCTAGAACAATTTCGCCAAGCTTATGATAAATGGGTTAATTTTTCTTTGAAGATTCAGGAAGTTGAAGTAGAAAATTAGATGGTCCTTAATAAGGCAGCAATATTCTTTTTTATGGAATTCTCAATCTTTTGGATTTGGAAATGGGTTCCAGAGATTAATTTTTTTGAAGATAATATTCTCTGTCTATTCTAGACTTTTTATATAAAATGGTGGAACAAGATGGTGCAAATGGATTAGACAACCAGAAAAATGGAAGGCCTAGAAACCTTAGATAACATTGCTAAGGTAACCAATGTTTATATGGATAATTTTAATAAAAATAAAAAGAAGGAAGCATCCTCAATCTTGGGAAAAGCCTATGAAAAAATTAAAATGAGAAAAGGAAAATTATCCAAGGCCGATTGATGAAGGAAGTACTTAATATGGTCTAAAAGGAGCTTAAAGACCAATTTGAAGATGATGAGTCTTCCAGTGATATAGGAGACAATTTCTATGGCAACTTCATCAAAATCTAAAACTGATGAAAGCCAATTCACTTGTCTGGTTGGAGAATCTCAAAATCTAGAAGATGATATTCCATCATACTCTGAGTAGGCTTTGGATCAAATGCTTGAGTCCCTTAGAAGAGAAAATCAATCATAATATGATGACACATGCAATGAGATCATGGTGTGAGTGGTGAAAGTTGCTATGGTCCTTTCAAAATTATTGTTGTAATAAGTCAAAAAATAATAATTTGAATTATATGCAGATACTGTTCATCTGCTTTTTGCTTTTTACTATTACGAATTCAAAAATTTTGAAATCCGCACAGTACTTTATTTTTTTACTATTCGAACTTCAGAATTATATTTTGAAATTCATAATAATTTCTTAGGTTTTCCTTTAAATAGGCTCTCAATTGTATAGTTAGGCAGAGCTGAAAAATTTTAAGTTTTCTTTCAAGTTCTCATATTTTGATTTCTATAAACGCTTTTGTAATTTTATTTCTGTAAATCAATAATATACTAAATGCTGATTAAAGCTTCAAACCTTTGGTGCTGTTGTCCCCAAGGTTAGTTTCCTTTCTTTTATTTTATTTGCCTTTGTGTTACCTTGGCTTAATGGAAGGCTAAGGGACTTTGTGTTAAACAACTATGAGTTAGATACTTCCTCTATACTTATGGTCATTTTAGAATAGGCTTGTGTTGAAGGTTTTTGATTTATTTACTGAGTTATCCAAACAGGTTCCATAATTTAACAGTCTTTCATGTACCTCTTGATAATCCGTTATTTGCCCGTGTTAGCTAAGGGAAGGTGTTGAAGGGCATTTAGGATAGATCTGGAAGTATGAGTTGACTTGTTAAATTGTTGGGTAATTGTTTTCCTAAAATTTGTGAACTCGATTTAAATTCGATCCTCCTTTATAAGATCCTGTCCTCTTATGATATCCGAGCCATGGTATTTTGGTTGTATTTTTTTCTAGTCGTTTAACACTTTTCCTAAAATGAATTTTCTCAAAGGAAAATCTTCTTCTACTAAAAATTCTTGTTTGGAAGAAATGAATCTTCCAGAAAATATTGATTTGCTTAATAAATGGACTATTTCTAAAGTGGATCCAAAAATGATTTATCAATTGGGTACTTTTAAAAAAATTGGTTTAAAACAAATTATAAAAACCACCGAGGAATCTATTCCTCTTAATAAAGATGATATTTCTTTACAGTTGTTGCACAGATCTGATATTGATAAGTATAGATTTGAATATCGTTTTCTTCATATTGGTTTGATTCAAGTTGCTTTTAAGCCACTTACTCTTGATCATTTAGCTGATAGTTTTGTTGCTATTCTGCATTATGCTCGCAATTTAAATTGAACGCATTCATTTATGGGTAATATACAGTCCAGCTTGGCACATGGCTTGATTTATTTTGATGTTTATCCAAATTTGCGTTATTTCTTTCTCATGTTAATATTTTGCAAGCCATTACTTTAAATTTTAAGTTGCATGGCTATAATTATATGCCCAATACTGAGACTATTTGTATTTGTTTACACGTTGAATCCTACGAGTAAAATGATTAATAAAAATAATAATGAGACCATTTTAATTGAAACTAATTTTTCTAAGTCTCATATTACAACCCGTAGACCTATCAAATCGGATGAGGTTAAATTTCCTGATAATTGGTTAATTGAAAAAGTCGTTCTAGTTCAACCTGTTATACAGACTGAGGTTAGTCAAATTATTCAAACCCCTGATGGTGATGTGTCTATATAATTTAGATCTAACAATAGTAATTTATTAAAATCTGCTAATGACTTAGTCCACACACCCGAGGAATCTCTAGATCAGCCCCAAATCTTCTATATATTAGGAGGATAAAGGTGCGGAAGTGGCATTTGGAGAAGAACTGGTGAAGAAGAGAGTTTGGAGAGTGAAATTTCAACACATGAATATCACACTTTTGGAGGGAAATAAGGAAATCTCTAGTGAGGACCATCACATGGTTGGCCACTTGGTATTTATAGAGAGAGCAGAGTGTGATGCAAGTTGGTATCACGCCTTCCGTGCTTGTTTTCAACTTGCCAACTTGCATGTAAATGTGAATTTTACATGCATTTATTTTTAATTAGAATTTACATTTCATAAAAAATAAAATTTACATTTCATCTTATGAAATGTAATGAAAATTAACTCTAATTACATTTTATTTGAATTTTCCTCCAAAATCCAAATAATCATTTTAATTAAATTAACTTTTTAATTTAATTAATTATATTAACTTGACTTCCTAAGTCAATTAACTTAACTCTTTAAGTTAATAGATACTAATTTAACTCTTTAAATTAACTTGACTAATTAATAGTCACATGACACTAATTAAATTAGCTCCTTAATTTAATTGGTCTAATTTAACTCCTTAAATTCCTTTGATTAATTTAATGATTAAATTAATTAAGCTAAGATAACCAATGAAATAGTTAGCCGATTTTCTCTCTAAAAATGCCTAGGTTGAATTTTTTAACTCCTTAGAAAATTTCTCCCATCAAGTAAGAATTACTTTTAAGCTTTTGTGTGTGACCTATTAGGTTCATTCATTCATTAGACATGGGCTCACAACTCGTTGTAATACTTTGAATATTGAAATATTCATATTAATTTAAGCTTTTTTAAACTAATAACTCTTTCAATTAATCTCAATTAATTGAAGAGTACTTAATCTCCATAGTCGATGTCTAGCAACAAGCCTGAGGCCCAACTAATTGGATGAATGAATATGTCTCAATGAATCATTTTGGCTCTACACTTGCCATGAAAATATGGTCATTTTATCTCCTATCTCTCAAAAGAGGCCTAGAGTAAGATATTTGTTAGTTTCCCAATAGCCTCGATAACTATGTTTCTAATTCTAATGTTCAATTTCCCTTTATGACCTTATCTTTGGAAAATTTCTTTTCTATATTGTCATACTACTTTGCGCAAGGATTTTATAGAATAGATCATTATAAAATACATAGGAGATGTACTCATTTTTCACAATAATGAGGAGATGGATACCATCTTAGATCTCACAAATCTCTGTGTCTAAGTAGCTCATACTCCATCGCAACACAGATGACTCGCTACGTGGCCAATGAAAAGTCAAAGCATGAGGACTTAAACATAAGGTTACCATAGATCCTCAAGTCCAAGAGCTAATTATATACACCAACATAAGCTAGAGAACTTTCCATTCTGGCTATCTAGTTGATTCTTTGGGTAGGTTTTTATTGAACTTGTTTTTTAACAAGCACTCATTAACATGCATCTATGTCTAATATAGATTGCTCATGAAATAAAGCAATATCTGATTTTATGCATCGTTAGTATAAGTCTATCCAAATCTTAGATGCTCCAACTCATAAGATTTTATGACTTGGAATATTTAAAATCCTGATCATAGAGGCTTATTTTATGATCACCACCTAGTGTGCAACCAAGTCCCATAGTCTTGTGTGATTTAGGGGCTTCAATCAAATGCCAACAAAGTAAAATAAGTATGAGATGAAGATGGCCATTTTATAATAGTATCATTCAATCAAGATTGTATTGCAAGTGAAATAGTTTACATGCCAATCTAATTGGCTATAGGGTACTGTTCTAACACTTACAACCTTCTCCAAAAGTGTTACTCTATGGAAGGACCCATTTGAGGACCACCATAGAGGTCTCACTCATGTGGAGATGTTGTTTTATGAATATAGTCACTTGGGAATTCCCGTAGAGGTGTTGTTTCTTGAAGAGAGATACTTGGGGACTCCCATAGTGATGTCATGGCTTTCATTTTATTTTCAATAGCACATGCCTCCTTAGGTTTTACTGCAGATGGCTTATTCCCGCAAACACCACAAAAAGAGGTAAATGTATAAAAAAATTTCATAATGCTTTATTCAAGGTGTAAAGAGCACACAATTGCCATCTTAGTTGGATTGCTTTTATTCATGATGTAAATAATAATTTTGCCTAAGTTAATGGGAAAGAAATTTTGCACGCCAGAGAGAATAACATAAAAGAAAAACAAATGTGAGGCATCTCGAAGGATGTGTTTATAGAAATTAGGGGCATTTCCTATTTATGCTATGGGGGCTAAGTTGCCAACAATGGCATCTCTCTACTTAAATATTCTTCTAAGTGGAGTTTCGAGCTACTCTAATTTCTCTTTGGCTCGAACCCCTTACTAGGTGAAGAGGGGGGGTCTTCGTTCTCTTCTAGTTTGAACCACTTTTCCATGATGTTTTGCCTTTGGACCACATTGTTGACCATTTGGTCCAGTAATATTTATTAGATATAAAGGATCAAGCAATGGTTTATATTCGATCCAAATTTCAAAATGCTATATTAAAGAAAGGAATGATTTTCAGTAATTGAGAAATGGTTCATTAGCACCTATTGGCAGCATCAGTTGAACAATCAAATTTACCTACCACAATGACTAGAAAACTTCAATGTTCAAATTTTAAATTTGAATTTAAGGATTGAAATGGCTCCTGAGAAATCAGTCTACGTTAACAACTCACTTGCACGAAAATGAAAAATGCTGGAAGTCAAACCTAAGAAGCTAAGACTTTCTTACATGAAAAGAAAATTTTTGGAAAGACTCCATACTTGTGAGTAACATTCATAAATGGCTAGAATATTCTAAAATAGACATCAAATGCAAGAGAGAGAGACGATGCTGTAGTATTTAAGCTTGTGTCTTCACCCATTTTCAAGTTCTCTCAAGCTATCACAAACAGCTCTCAAGTCTACAAGCTAAAGACCTATCTTCATACTTTTCTTAGGTTGAATCCATGATAAAACCATTGTAATAGCTTTGTATAAAGCTTAACCTCTCTTCTCACTATGATTGTCTTATAAGTTTAAAACTTATCATTAAAGTCATAGTGCTGAAGGAACGCACTATTCTTAGTTAAAACTTATCCATTAAGTCTGATTGTTGAAAGAATTCAATTCCTTGAGACGTACTAATTGAAGGCTTTATCCATTATAAAGTTGTTTGAGTGTTGAAGAAGCTTGTTTCTTAGTGAAGCACTCATTACAGGTTCAAGTTTTAGTCGTATAAAAGTTTTATTTTTTTACTACTTCTACACAATTCAAGATTTGATCCTTTAGTACCATACAAGATTAGGTAATTGGCTTAACCACCAAAATAAGGTTGGATTCTTCTGTACATTAAAGAATCAAGATTTTTAACTGACCTTAGAAAAGCTAAGGTTTAGTCTTTTGGAACCATAAAGGATTAGATTAGGATTGCTCTCATAAAGGTTTGAGTGAGGATTGCTCCCACAACAATCTAAGTTTAGATTGCTCTTGGAAATTTTTTTTTATAATATGTTGGATTTTATCTTGTAAAAGATTGGTATAGTGAATTTTTCCCCCCCAAAAATCTTGAGTTACAAAGTTTAGGAAGAGTAGTAGGAACATTTGGTCCAAAGCTCTCTAAAATTCTAGTGTTACATTATACATTATTTACTACACTAGTACTAGTTAATAATCTATTTAACCGTTGCAAAGATTGAACTAATAGGATTAGAAAGTAATCATTCCTAAAGTCATTTGTTGTGTGAAAAAAGTTGAAGTAGCATAATTCATCCCTTCTTATGCTCACTCTATACAACAATTTGTATCAAAGTAGGTTCACTCCTTATAAAGTTTTAACAACTTGAGTGTAAGATCTTCCATGGCTACTATAAAACTTCAAGTAGAAGGATTATCTTACAACAAGCCACCTTTATTTGATGGAACAAATTATCCTAGTTGGAAGAAAAAAAGGCAAAAATATATCATTGCTCAAAACTTCAATTTGTGGACAATCATTACCAGAGGACTATTTATTCCAACCATTGAAGATAAAAAATGGTATACAAAACAAGACAGTCAAAATACAATTCGAAAAATAAGAAACATATTTGTCTTAAAGCCAAAGCTCATAATATCATAGCATGCTCTCAAAAAAAAAAAAAAAAGAACACAATGAAGAAAACTTGTGTTCAAATCATAAGAAATGTGGGATTTACTACAGGTTACTCATGAAGAAATGAATCAGGTTCGAGCATAAAGGATTACTATCTTGGTATATCAATATGAGATATTTACAAGGAAGCCTATGGACAATTACATTCAACATTTATAGAAATTATCAATCCTCTCAAAGCATTTGGTAAAGTGTTCCTAAAGAAGATAAAGTAAGAAAAATCTTGAGGCATCTGCCTAGAATGAAAACAACTGGTTTCTGGTCAGTGGCGCCTCTAGACATATGACAGGTGATTGAACAAAGTTTCTAGAAGTTAATAAAGAAAATTTAGGGTGTGCCACTTTCGCTGACAGCACTAAAGAAAGGATTATTGGAATTGAAAATGTTGAAAAAAACTCCTCCATGGTTATCATTGATGTATGGCTAGTTGAAGGATTGAAGCTCAACATATTTAGCACACTTCAACTATTGAATATTGGCTATTGTCTTAACTAAAAAAGTATATTATTATGAAGGATAAGAAACCTATTTTATTGCACTGAGGGAAGGAAATGTGTTATGCACTTACTATGATGATCTTTTAAGAAAATGTGAAATTCCTAGTGGTAGCTAAAAAATCAAGCTGAATATAGTATAGAAGACTTGAACATGTTGACATAGAACACATCTCCAAACTTTCAAAGAAACATCTCGTTAAAGGAGTTCTTCAAACTAAATTTGTGAAAGATAAACTATGTTATGCATATTAGTGAGGAAAGTAGACAAAATCTTCATTCAAAGTAAAGAATATACTAACTACTTCTAAACTACTGGAACTGCTATATCTCGGCCTTTTTAGCCTAACGAAGACAAGCAAACTTGGAGGCCAAAAAGTATGCTTTTATTATTGTTGGTTCTTATTCTAGATATACATAGGTGATATTTCTTGCAAATAAAGCTGATGCATTGGATGCTTTCAAACCTCTTACTAAGAAGTCGCAATATAGGGAAAAAAGAGGATGTTTTATATGCAAAATTTGAAGTGATCATGGAACTGAATTTGATGAGTATAACTTACTGTCTTTTTGTGATCAAATGAGATAAAATCATAATTTTTTAGCGTCTAGAACTCTAGAACAAAATGTTGTTGTTGAAAGAAGAAATCTAGTACTGATTGAAATGGCTAGAACAATTATTGATGAATATAATCTCCCTTAGTCATTTTGGAGAGTAGTTATGAATACTACATGTTATGTGTCTAATAGAGTTCTTCTTAAACCTATATTGAACAAAACCTCTTTTGAACAATGGAGAGCGAAGTTCCTAATATTTCATATTTCATAGTGTTTAATTGCAAATTTTTTTTTTTTGAATGATCATTATCCTATTGCCAA
This sequence comes from Jacaranda copaia, assembly GCA_014898725.1. NCBI lineage: Eukaryota > Viridiplantae > Streptophyta > Magnoliopsida > Lamiales > Bignoniaceae > Jacaranda > Jacaranda copaia. The sequence continues at coordinate 368,625 of JACGDI010005337.1, read as the reverse complement.
ATTTAATTCTAAAGTGGATGAAGGAATATTTGTTAGGTATTTATTACATAGGAAGGTACACAAGGAATTCAATAAAAGGAAGAAAATGGTAAGAGTCTATGCATATATCTTTTGATGAAACTAACTCTTTTGAAGCTATGGAACACTTGAGCAAAGATGACAGAAATATTATTTCCCTATTGTAATTATTGAAGAAAGAATGAAAGTAAGTACTGAAAATGAGATCATGGAAGAAGAAAGCTCTTTTTCCAAACAACTAGAAGAGAATACTTCCAAAAATTGGTTGATGTAAGAACTAGAATAGTAAGAAAATTCTGTCAAGCATCAAGCTATCCTACATCACAAGTTATAGGAAGCACAAAAGATAGAGTAAGGATAAGATCATCCTCTAGATAAGAAGAAGATGAAATGGGAAATTGTGCATTCCTACCAATAATTGAGCCAACAAGTGTTGAAGAAGCCTTCAATGATATCAATCATGGGCAGATGCTATTAAAGAGAAGCTAGCACAATTCAAAAAAAATAAGGTTTAGAATCTTGTTGAGAGATCGAATGACCATCCTTTTATTGGATTAAAATAGGTATTAAAAAATAAACTCAACGAGGGTGGAAAAGTTTCTAGAAACAAGGCGAGACTAACAGCCAGGGCTATAGTGATGAAGAATGAATTGATTATGATAAGACATTTACACTGAATGCAAGATTGGAATCTATCTAGATGTTACTTGCTTTTGTATCTCATAAGTTGTGTACTCTATATCAAATGGACAGTAAAATTGTCTTTTTGAATGGATTCACCAATGAGGAAGTTTTGTTGAACAGCCTCTTGGCTTTGAGAAAGAAGAATTTCCCATTTTATGTCTACAAACTCACTAAAGTGCTCTATGGTTCAGAACAAGCTCCATGAGCTTGGTACAAAAGGTTGATTAAATTTTTGATAAACAAAGGATTCTTAATTGGTGCAATCAATACTACATTGTTTATCAAAAATCATAATGACGATATATTTCTTGTATAAATCTACATTTATGATATTATATTTGGAGCAACTATCAATCATTTGTGTAAAGAGTTTCTTAGGCAGATGAAAGAAGAGTTTGAAATTAGACTTATGGGCAAGCTTAGCTACTTCCTTGGTTTGCAAGTAAAGTAGTTTGGCAAAGGCAATTTCATTTGTCAATCTAAATATACCAAGGAGTTATTGAAGAAGTTTAGGATAGACAATTGTAAGGAAATATTGACTCCTATATATCAAGGAGTTATTGAAGAATTTTAGGATAGGCAACTGTAAGGAAACATTAACTCTTATAAGCATAACCAATAAACTAGATAAGGATGTTGTTGGCAGACCTATTGATGAAAAAAGGAATAGAGGTACGATTGGCAACTTCTTATATTTTACTACTAGTAAACCTGCTATCATGTATTCTTCTTACATGTGTGCTTGGTTTCATTCTAGTACTACAGAATCTCATTTAACTATTGTTAGACATATTCAAATATCTTGAAGGAATTATTGATTACAATTTATGGCATCTATCCTATGATGAATTTAAACTTATTGGTTATTTAAATGCTGATTACATCATATGTACATTAGATTGTAAGAGTACTAGGGATATACATCAATGTTTAGGAAAGGTATTATTACTTGGTTCAGTAAGAAACAAAATTCCATAGCTCTTTCTATTATTGAAGCTGAATATATTGAACTAGATAATTGTTCTACACAAATTCTAAAGATGAATCAAACCTTGCATGATTATGGATCGATGTTTAGCAATGTTCTTATACATTGTGATAATACTAGTGTTATAAGCATAACTAATAATCTAGTCCATATTGAGGTTAAACATAATTTTTATTCAAGATCATGTAAGCGAGGGAGATATATGCATATGTTTTGTGAGCACTGAGTTTCAGTTAGCATACATTTTCACCAAGCCCTTTGCCAAAGATCGTTTTAGCAAAATCTGGAATAGTCTAGGGATTTTAGAAATAAATCAATTCAATGCTTTGGAAAGAAAAGCATAAAGGATTGCGTTACAGGCAAAAATTGCTATTTAAGGTATACATCTAATTGTTGAGTTGTCTTTGTTTGAAAAAACTATTGAAAAAATGATAAGTCTTTTCACATGCTATATATAAATTCAAAATTCAAATTAACTACCTTAAGTAGTATGCATCAGTGACTAGCAATGGGCAACTAACCTTAAATGGTCGTTTGTAAGAGAAAACTAACTTTACTTCCTTTTACCCAAAGGTTAAAATGCATTATGTGCCTTTACATTTACATTATTGCCCTATTGTTTGCTAAAAAATATTTAAGTTCATAAATTTCATTCACTCACTTCGCTTGCACAAAAACTCTCTCTCTCTCTCTCTCTCTCTCTCTCTCTCTCTCTCTCTCTCATTTTCACCAAAAAGCTTTAATTTCCCATCTCACCAAAATTCACTGAAAATAGGTAGAATTAAAATAAAGGCTACTACCAAATCATTTGTTCATTCTCCAACCAAAGAACAACTACCAACTCCAATCAAAAGTTTGAACTCGCCTATGATGTCAAAAGTAGTTTATCCTAAAAATTCTAATGGAACACCATCAAAGCAAAAGAAAGGAAATTGATTTAGAAATTGCACAAGAATTTAAGTCAAAATTGAATATGAAAAGGGTGACAACAAGAATGAAGAGGAGACACAAGGCTTTGGTAGCAAAAAATGGTTGACCTAAGCAAAAGAAATTGAGGAAGAAGGAAGTGATGAATTTGATGAGGAAGAAAAGCCACTCTTGGAAGATTTCTTGACTAAGGACTACGAAGTTAAGTTCAAAAATGAGTAAATGGGAAAGAAGGTTGAATATGGCAGGTTAGTTGATTTTTCTTGAATCTCCAATACTAAGTTGCCTGACATTATTGCAAAGGTTGGAATGGATTCTATTATGAAACTTGAGGAATTTGTTTACCTTAGATTAAGTTTTTTGTGAACATGAGCCTCGAAAAGGAAAAAAAGAAATCTCATGTTGAATCATATATGAATAGAACTCAAATAAATTAATTGTTCAAAAGTTTGCAAGATTTTGGGCTATGAAAATGATGGGCACAAATATTTTGAGATGAAAGAGTGGCGCAATAAGGGCTATGTGATGAGGATTTTGCTAAGAAGATAATTTGGAAAGGAAAAGGATTTGAGAAATTTGTTACGGATAAGCTTACAATGGAATGAATTTTTATAATAAATGCTTCATTGACTGATTTCTGATACTATTTTATGTCGCACTGAACTCACCTATGCAATAGACATGAACTTTATGATAGTATACTTGATATATGTTGCCTTAAGCAGATTCAAGGTAAACTTAGGCTACTTAATAATCAAGAACATCACATACTACTATGTAAATAAGGCCAAGGTTTAGCCATATGAAATGATGTTTACTAAAATCTTAAAAAAATTCTAGGTTGAACTACCTGAAAGTCTTAGAGAGTCTAGGAGTGAAATGAAAAAAACATATGATCACTACCACAAGTCTAGTAAAAATGATATTTTATCAACAGAAGAAAGGTGACTAGGCCATATTGAAAGAGGATCCCTTGATCATGTACAAGCACAAGGTGACTAGAAATAGGAAGCATATGGAAAAGGATATTGAAATATAGGAACTGAAGGAAGTTGATTATGAGAGTTTAAGTGAAGAGGACAAAGACTTCAGAAAGATGAAGGAGAAACTGGTTCAGGATATTGATGCAAAGATTGAACAAATATTCACCCTCCTTAGGTTTGTGAACACTAAAGTTGATTTCATCGAACCTCTCTCAATAAAAAGTCCAAAGCTTAATTGAGTTCTTGATCTCACTGCTCAAGCCACATTGCCTTACATACTATATCATTATCCACTAAGTTTATAAGGCAATTTTTTTCCTAGGTTTATATTGCATAATTTTCTACTTTTTTGTTGTTGGATTTTACTTGTTTATGATGTTGGATATTTTTATCTATATTTGATTCTCTCCTAGCCCCTTCTAAATGATGCTTAGAGAGAGAATGGTTGATGAACAAGTATTCCATGCTTATGCGTAAGATATTATGCTTTTGTTTTGATATGTTCTAATTTTTCGATCTAATGCATTAAGACATTTTAATACATTATAAATTAATTTTGATATATGCTCTTATGCATTATGTTTTGTTGGGTTCTGATACATTGCTATCATTAAAAAAAAAACCTATTGGTTTGAAAATACTTACAACTATGATTTGATATGCTAAGAAAGAACCATCACATCACATAAGAATAATTTGATACTCTGATAGTATGCCCCAAAACAATTAATACTCTAATATACCTAGCATGCTCTAATAAAAATCTTTAACATCATATGCTCTGGATAATCGGAAGAAATACATTTCATATAAGCTGTGATATTTCAATTGTCATGGTGATACACTTATAATCTGCTCTCACTAAGTAAAAGATTCCAGCATGAACTGCTTACTGGGATATTGTGCTTGGATTAAATCTATTAGATTGATCATTGCTCTCAATGGGAAAATTCTTGATCAATGTGAAGTAAGAACTGACAATTGAAGTTATGTTCTCAAAAGTTTCCTAAAAAGATAGTTGTTCTATTATGAAATTAAGCGGTAGCAAAGATTGAGAAAGTCTAATTCAAGAGGAGATATTGGATTCCTTAAAAAGGATTTGTAAGTATCGCTTCACGCTTAGTTGGTAGAAATTCTTTTTGGAATACTTGGTTACTTTTCATCATCAAAAGGAATGAGATTGTTGACCTTTTGGTCCATTTATATATTTTGATGATAACAAGCCAACATTTGATACTAATGATTTTCTTGAAATAATGTTTATTAGATACAAGAGATCAAGTAATGGATTACATCCAAGCAAAATTTTGAAAGACTATTTTGAAGAAATCAATGATTTTTAGTTGTCGGGAAGTAATTTATTAGCACCTATTAGTAGCATTAGTTGAAGGATCAATTTATGCATCAAAATGACCTCAAAACTTCAACGTTTAAATTTTAAATTTGAATTTAAAGTTTGAAATGACTCTTGAAAAACTAGTTTGTGTTGATAGCTCACTTGCACGAAAATGTAAAATCCAAAAAGTCAAACCTAGGAGGGAAGGTTGTCTTAAACAAAAATAGAAATTTTAGAAAGACTTCATACTTGTGAGATAATGTTCATAATTACAAATAGCTAGTTTGCCCAAAAAAAAAAAAAAAAACTCTATATAAGATGGAGTTTGAATGCAAGAGAGAGATGCTGCTAAAATATCCATGCTTGTACTTTAACCACTTTTTAAGTTCTTAAGCTATCTCAAAAGTCTTTCAAGTCTACATGTTCAAAACCCATTGTCATACTTTTCTTAGATTGAGGCCTAAGCTAAAACCATTGTGATAATTTTGTATAAGCTTAACCTCTCTTCTCACTGTGATTATCTTATAAGGTTAAGATTTATTCCTGAAGGCATAGTGTTGAAAGAATTCATTTCTTGGGGATGCAACATTCTTGGTTAAGATTTATCCATAAACCTTGGGTGCTGAAGGAATTGATGCCTTGGGATGCACTAATTGATGGTTAGACTTTAGCCATAAAATTTGGGTATGAATTTTATCCCCTAAAAAGTTGTTAAAGTGTTGAAGGAATTCATTTTTGGTGAAGCACTCATTATAGGTTCAACCTTAGCTCTGTAAAAAATTGGAATTTTAACTGTAATTGCAAAAAGTCAAGATTTTTAGTCCTTCGAGGATGCAACATTCTTGGTCAAAACTTATCCATAAAGTTTGGGTGTTGAAGGAATTGTTGCCTTAGGATGCACTAATTGATGGTTAGACTTTAGCCATAAAAGTTGGGTCTGAATTTTATCCTGTAAAAAGTTGTTAAAGTGTTGAAGGAATTCATTTTCTGGTGAAGCGGTTGTTATAGGTTCAACTTTAGTTGTGTAAAAGATTGGATTTTTTTATAGTAATTGCAAAAAGTCAAGATTTAGTCCTTTTGTACCATAAAGAATTGGGTTGTTGGCTAAACCCAAAAAGTTAAGGTTAGGTTTTTTTGTACCTTAAAGTATCAAAGTTTTTGGTTGAGATTATAAAAGCTAAAGTTTGATCTTTCTGTACTATAAACGACTAAGTTAGGATTGCTCATGTAAAAGTTTGGGCTAGGATTGTTCCCCCAAAAATTTGGGTTAAAATTGCTCTAAAAAAAAATCTTTGTAAGAGGTTGGATTTTTATTCTGTAAAAGATCGGTATAATATGTATTTTTTTTTTCCAAAATCCTAAGTTAGTAAGCTTAGGAGAGTAGTAGGATCATTTGGTCCGAAGCTCTCTAAATCTTGGTGTTTTTTTACTTGTTTTGTTTTTTACTATAAGCTATTACTTACTTATTTGATCATTGCATTATACATTATTTACTATACAACTACTAATCAATAATTTGTTTAAGTGTTGTAGGTATTGAACTAACAAAATGGGGAAGCAATGATTCCTGAAGTCATTTCGTTGTGCCAAAAAAATTAAATAGCGTGATAAGGAAGTTCTGGAGAAAGTACTGCATTAATAGCTCCTAGCTCATGATAGATATAGATGGCATTTGGTTAAACCACATCGTGGCACATTTGGTGCGCATGGTGTAGAACAACCTGTAGTATGTTGTTGCACTCAAGTTACAATGCCCTTTTCTTACCAAGAAGTTGTCCAAATGCTCCTGTAGATCCACTATGCCATCAAACTTTGACAAGTTAGCTATCTTTATCTTAAGGGGGAGTGCCTTTGCAAGATAACTAAGCATAAAAGCCTACATCAAGAGAGAGCGATGGTTAGAGGTAAGTGCAAGTTCCAAGCTCCTCTTGAAGATTATAGCACCAGCAAATGAGTTTGGACTCTGACTATAATGGGTAATCACTAGGAGGAGTCTACTTGGAGGGAAAAATACATGTCCACTTGTGGAGATAGAGGAAAAGAACAATACCTCACTCAAGTTCAATTTTTCATTCAGTTCTCTATGGAGAGGGCAAAGCCCTCTAGCATAGGTGAGAACACTGTTATTGTTCCTGGGGCGGCACCACTTCGCATATTAGGTGACTGCTTCTGCCACACCTTGAACAATAACATTCTCCAGGTCTTTAACGCTTCCTAGGTCATCTACATAATAGAATCTCTAGAAGATGGTGCCTACTATGTGAGTGTCTTCTCTAGTGTCAGTTGTACCTCTTAGGCAAGCTCTACTGGATGTGATTGTGCTTTGGGCTAGTGGTTTTCCATGTGCTATAGCTTTAGGACAACTTAGTTGCTAGAATCTCGAGCCCTAGATGTTATTGGCATTCTCAACGTTTCTTCTTCGACCTTTTGAATCCTCATAGATAGTGCCAACATGATACTATATGGAAACAGATTCAGAGTCCATTCTAGTAATCAGCAAACTTTCAAGTTCTCTTTTATTGGAACGCCATGCAGACAGTTTTCAACTTTCGAAAGTTCTTGAAAGTTCACCAAGTATTTTGAATACTTTTTATGTCTAATTTTTATTTGGGGCTCAATATTTATAGTCTTGTTTCTTAATGAGCTTCAACCCATTAGGGTTTTAATGCCCTTCTTGATGACTTAGTCAATTGGGCTCACCAACCTTTTTATTCATTTATTCTCTTTCATCCATTGGACCTTTTTTAGTTCTTTTTACTTTTAATCCTTATAAACTTAATTAATCATATCAAAATATCATAAGAAAGGACTTCTTTTAATTTTTTTTTATCAAAACCTATATTATAAGTCTTTTTTATTTTATGTTATTGTGTTGGATGTATTATTTTATCTAGTTTAATAGCGCATATAATTTGGATTATGGAATCCTATAATTATAACTATAGCTTAGTATGAAAAGATAATGTCCAAGTTATTCATAAACTCTAAAATAAATTACATAAAATACCTATTGTCAACACAATATTACTTGATTCTTTAAATTTCAAAATGAAAATGAGCTAGACATATTATAATAATTAAATAAAACTTTAGTTGATGGATAATTATTAATAAAAAAGTTATATAGATACAATTTTAGTATATTTAAATATAAAAATATACAATTAACTATTATCATATGAAATAAAGTTTAATTGAATTGTTTAAGTGTGTACACAAATGATGGCTACCTAAATAGACTTAACATTTTTTGTTTTATTTATATGATTTATTTGGTTGGTAAAATTAAAAAATTTGATCACGTTTAAAAATATAATTTTATTAATCGCTAGTATTGAAGTAATAATATGCTCAAAATAGTATGTGGTTTTGAAATAAAAAACATATTAATAAATTTTATACTATAAACATAATATTTCATCAAAATATATATGTGATAACTAGAATTTACTAATATATTTATAGACATGTTAATTTTTGGCCAATTGAAAAATGACACGTGAAAAATAATATGCTAGATATTAATTTAAAATTTCTATTTATTTCTTGAAATTTATTATATTTAATTTCAAAAGATAAATAGTTAATTTTAATTAATGATTTAGTATTTATTTTATACTTAAATTAAATATTGACAAATGTCAAAGATGGAGTGTCTATACATATGGACCAATCAAATCAAATATATTTGATATTATTTCTTGATATTGATATTATATTTTGATGTTTGATATTATTAAATTAAAGATATTTAATATTGTCTCTTGATATTTTGTATTATCTTATCGAAAAGATAATTATCAGAGGAGTTCTAATCAATCTAAAAGTCTCCCATCAAATGTCTATATAAAGGGGGTGACCAAAACTCATTCTACACACAATACAAATTCTAGCAAGTGAGAGGAGCTTTGAAGGAGTCAAGTAATTCTCTTAATCAAATTTAAGGAGATTCACGATGTTCAAGGCATTCTTCACTGAGCTCATCATATTCTGGCATTTGATTTGAAATTAAGGTGCAAAGCCCTCGAATTAGCGTTGTTTCTTAAAATAAATTTAAGGAGATCCACGTTGTAGAGCTCATATATTTTGGTGTTTAATTCAAGATTAAGGTGTAAAGCCCTCGAATTAGTGTTATTTCTTCAAATCAAATTTAAGGAGATCCATAGTGTTCTTTGTAGAGCTCATTAATTTAATATTATATTTGGAAGGGAAGAATTAGATGATTAAATTAGAGATTGAATCCACAATTAAAATATTTTAATTTTATTTTATTTGTACAATATTTCTTGTCTTGTAATTTTGTTTATTACAGACAAAGAAATTTGTATTTACAAATTTTGGCACGCCGAGTGGGATGATCTCTATCTCTCATCTCTTTCTTTCATTAAAATTGAAGCATCCAATGCTCGCCAGCAAGATTGCTGCATTGAAAATTACCGCCTCAAATTCCTCAAGTGCTAGTGCAAAAAGTGTTGGCATCATCACAAGAAGTATATTTAAGAAGTTGCAATCATCTTTGGAGGTGGCTCTTTTATTTGTTGTGGAAAAACTATTACCACATTTTATTGATACGAATAAAAACGGTGGAGGCTCAAAGGAAGAATTTGCATCATCCATTCCCCAATCAACATCAAATTCCCAAAACATGGAGACAATGATGGCGACAAGTGCTACAACCTTGGAGGAATAAATTTCAAATTTGACGAGGGCTATTGAAAGACTCACGAAGCATGTCCAAGTGCGAGACTTTCAAATCTCCAAATTGATGAGCAAAGTGGACATTTTGGATGCCAGTTGCATGATGAAGAAACAACTCAGGATGAAAGTGAAACATCTACAAGGTGACAATCGACCAAAAATGAAGAGATTGCAGCAAAAGAACTAGAAGTTTCTACTGGATTAATTCCCATTGACACACTAAAGGAGTTTATCATGGAAACTATCAAAGACAAACTTGATGGAAGTTTTAAGTTATCTATAACTTACTCCAAGCCATATACTCAAAGGATTGATAACTTCAAGATGCCGATATGTTACCAACCTCCAAAGTTTTAGCAATTTGACGGCAAAGGCAACCCAAAGTAGCATGTGGCTTATTTCAACTTGTAATGATGCTAGAACATATGGAGACCATTTGGTCAAGCAATTTGTTCGATAATTAAAAAGTAATGCTTTTGATTGGTATGTTGACTTGGAGATAGGCTCTATCGATAATTGGAGGTAGTTGGAACAAGAGTTCCTCAATCACTTCTATAGCATTTGAAGGACTGTTAGTATGATTGAACTCACTAACTCTCGCCTATAGGAAGAAGAGTCAATCATCGACTACATCAATCGTTAGAGAAATTTGAGTTTTAACAGCAAAAATCAATTGTTAGAAGTTTCAATAATTGAGATGTGTATCTAAGGAATGCATTGGAGTCTTTGTTGCATACTTCAAAGAATTAAACCAAAAACTTTTGAAGATTTGCAACTCGTGCACATAATATTGAAATGAGCATGAATTTTAATGAACAAAAAGATTCAAGTGATGCTAATGATGATGAAGATGTTGGGGGCAATTAATTTTCATCTTCAAATTTAATATGCTCCTTAATATGAGCCTAAACTATCTAAAATTTTGAAGTCTCCATGTCTCCAAATCAATGACTTAAGTCTCAAAGTCTTCAAATTCAAAACTCAAATATTCAAGTTTCCTAATTCAAACTCAAGTGTTCAAATAGAAACTCAAGTCTCCAAGTCTTTAAAATTCACGACTCTAGTTTCCAATATTTCAAGTTAAGACTCAAGTTTTCAAGACTTCAAGTCAAGGCTCAAATTTCTAAATCCCGAAGTCCAAGAGTCAAATTTTTAATTCTCCAAATCAAAGATTTAAATTTTCAAGTCTTCAAATCCAAAGTTCAAGTCTTCAAATTTGAAATGCTCATTGATTTGAGCCTAAACTATCAATAATGCTCCCATATAAGAGCATAAATTATCTAAAATTTTCAAGCCTCTAAATCTCCAAATTCAAACCCAAGTCGCCAAATCTCTAAATCCACAACTCAAGTCTCCAGATTTTCAAGGTAAGACTTAAGTTTCTAAGTTTCTAAGTTCAAAACTCTAAATTTCAAGTTTCCAAATCAAAGAGTCAAGTCTCCAAGTCTTCAAATTCAAAGTTCAAATCTCCAAATTGTATGTGCTCCTTGATAAGAGCTTAAACTATCAATAATGTTCATAAATACGAGTATAAACTATTTAAATATTCAAAATCTTCCCATTTGCTTCTTGATAAAAGCTTAAACTATCAACAATGCTTTTAAATACAAGCATAAACTATTTAAATATTCAAAGTCTCCCCATGTGCTTCTTGATATGAGTTTAAACTTTTAATAAGACTCCTAGGTACAAGCATAAGCTATCTAAATATTCAAATTCTCCTCATGTACTCTTTGATAAGAGTGTAAACTGTCTATTAAGTTAAATTCAAATAAATCCCTTAACACTAGTATAAATTGTTAATCAAATTCAAGTGAACTCCTTAACACAAGTATAAAATATTTATTCAAATTAAATATGCTCCTTGACGCATGAGCCTAAAACTACATGTTACTTATGGCCCACATGAGTATAAACTGTATATAACACCCCATTCAAAAGGAAATTTACTTTGAATTATGTTATGACTTAATCCTTTGATTGGACACCACAGCTTAAGGAACGCTTAGAGGATTTTTTGTTGTAGACATATTTGAAAAAAATGGAGAGAGAAAGAAAAAATTCTCAAATACTTCAAGTTTTGCCTCTTTCGTGAATTATTGGCACATCTTTCGCTAAGTCTTGAAGTGGGGGCATTTGTAGAGATGCTAATTTTTAGCCAATTGAAAAATGATACATGTAAATAATATGCTAGATTTTAATTTAAAATTTTTATTTATTTCTTGAAATTTATTAAATTTAATTTCAAAAGATAAATAGTTAATTTTAATTAATAATTTAGTATTTATTTTATACTCAAATCAAATATTGACAAGTGTTAAAGATGGAGTATCTATATGCATGGACCAATCAAATCAAATATATTTGATATTATCTTTTAACATTTGATATTATTAAATCAAAGATATCTAATATTATCTCTTGATATTTGGTATTATCTTATCAAAGAGATAATTGTCGAAGGAGTTCCAATCAATCTAAAAGTCTCCCATCACATGCCTATATAAAGAGGGTGACCAAAACTCATTTAACACACAACACAAATTCTTGCAAGTGATAGGAACTTTGAAGGAGTCCAGTAATTCTCTCAATCAAATTTAAAGAGATTCACGACGTTCAAGGCGTTCTTCGCTGACCTTATTATATTTTGGCGTTTGATTCGAAATTAAAGTGCAAAGCCCTCGAATTAGTGTTATTTCTTCAAATTAAATTTAAGAAGATTTACGGCCTTTTTTGCAGAACTCATATATTTTGACATTTAATTCAAAATTAAGGTACGAAACACTCGAATTAACATTATTTTTTCAAATCAAATTTAAGCAGCATTCTTTGTAGAGCTCATTAAATTCAAGATCATAGTTGGAAGGGAAGAATCAAAGGATTAAGTTAGAGATTCCACAACTGATAAATTTTAATTGGATTTTATTTGTACAATATTTTTTGTCTTGTGATTTTATTTATTACAAACAAAGAAATTTGCGCTTACAATATTATTTAAATAATATTAAATATTTTATAATATTTTATAATTCTTAATAATTTAATCTTACCACTCATTTTACTCCATATTTCATTAGTTATTCATCATTCTTTCCTGTAAAATAAACAGAGCATAAAGATGTGGGACATTTTATTTTTCTTTCAAGAAAAGTGAAAGCGAATAGGGTTGGATATTTATTTTTAATTTTCATACATTAATATTGTCGGTGGGTGTAGGCCCAAATCAAAAAACATGAGAACAGGCCCTAGGCCTGCAAATCTCGGCCTAGTCTATTACCATTTGCCCGTCTCGAGGCCCAAATTTCTGCCTCTCCACTCACTCCCAACACATTAGCCTCCGCCTACCGTCCGCCCCCACCGCCGCCGCCGCCGCCTGCGCCTGCTACTACTACCACTGTCTCGTCTAAGCTTGTAATCATCTACAAACGCTCCTTCATGAATCGCATTGTTAAGCTCGTGTACACCAAAGCAGTTGTCAACTGCCCCAAAACCGCGCGTGGATTTTCCGTGTTGTGTAACGAAAACACACAGACGCCCATCAAATTTAAGGTACAATCCCTCCCCCCACCGACTCCATTTTAACTATTGTTCTTTTTCTATTTTTGTCTTTCTTGAAGAATTGTTGACTTTTGCCTTAGCTTAATCGACAATTGGAAGGTCTCCAATTGATCAATTCAAAGTCTTTTCACCGGAATCATGCTATTTTTGCATCTTTTTGATTTGTTATATTCTCGACTGATTCTGGATAACCAAAAATTTATTGAACAAGCTCAATCATAGAGCTTGTTAAATAAAAGAGAAGAATTTCTTTTAAGTATTGTAGAGCATACGAACGTGTTCCTGTTTTGTATTTGAGTTTAATTTTTTTGAATTGTAACAAAGTAATTGCACAAAGCAGTTTGAATCTTTATGTGAAACTTTAGTTGTATATTTGGATGATTCTTATGCATTGTTAAATTTTCTAGATACATAGAGCTCGTATGAAATATTCTCTCTTATTAAGTAAATAAATAAATTGAATCCCCAACTCATTCAGTGCTTAGAAAAATTCATCTCAAATAAAACTTAAATAACTTAGATGAAATAAGTGTAGGAAGAGCTTATGCTTGTCATTTAATTTTTTTGTTTCCATCTCAGAAAGTGATTAACCACTTGAAGTTACCAAATGAAATCTATCATAGGAATAAGAATTTGGCAAATCAGGATTTGTTATTTAATTGTTATGATGGTGGCAAATGTACATTAACTGTTAAGCCGGGGCCAGCATTTGCAAATACACAATAGCCTGATCTTTTGTCCATTTATCTACTGGAAAACAGTGGTTATCTAAACAAGCAAGATGTCCTTTAGTTTATGCGTCAAGCCAGAAACTAGAACTCTTTTCTATTGGCTCTTGAAGTTTCAATTAGAATTGCAAAGCTCATAATAAAACTCTTTATTTAGATCATGTGCACGTTCAGCCTACCTGAGCACCACAAGTCCCTGCTCATTGGTCACAATCCCTTAATTCTGCAATTTATATTGTTTTACGGTTGTGTCTGATATTTGTTTGGGTTTTATTTTAGGTAATACTAGAAGCAAAATCCCGGAAAAAGTCCAGCTCATCCTACAAATGCTAAACAGTTCAGTTGTTAACTTTTATTTTATCGCTATCAAATATTATTTTTGCTTTTGAACTAGCATCCCTGTCTTCTCACAAGAACCTAAGAATGCATTTGTATTTTGGAAAGTGGTCATGGACACAAAGGAGGTCTGACCCACCTTGTTTTTGCTTTCTCCATAAGTCAGCCATGGCTGCATCAAAGTTTTGTCTTGTATACTAGGGATTGAAATTTGATGCTAATCAATTTTCCATCTCTGCCATATTCTTGCCGGCAATATTGCAAATTGATCAAATTTCCTATAGTTATTAGTAAACCTAAACATTGGGAAGAAAAATGAGAACAAGCCAATAGTTGGTCGTTATGTGAAACTGGTTTGCAGCATAAATGAGGCTATGGACTCATACTGGGAGCATTTGTTTTATGGCTTTTAACAGTATTATCCTTTCGCTGTTTCGGTGTTAAATTTGTTCGATTGCATTTCTTAGGTAATTTTGAAGATGAGTGCTTTTTAGAATGAAAGTATCTTGCAGGGAGATCTTGGTATTGTTCCCTTTATTTTACTGTTTGCTGACCAAAAATGCAGTATTTATGCAGAAGTAATCCAATGAATGTACAATCTCGAAATTTCTCATCTTCATTCTATAAAAGAGGTAGGTGTTGCTTTATTATTCGATTTTTTTTAGTTGTTGTTGTAATTTTTCTATGTAAAGCTTGTTTCTAGGTTCATTAATAATAGAAGTGATTGACCAATTTGTGATGTTGATGTAATTTTAATACCTTGATGCATCCCTTTCGCGGAGAGATAAGTACTTAAAGATTTACTGTGTAAGTTCAATAATGCTAGTAAATGACTTATTTGCTTTATGTTGGTATCTTCAATGGCCCGAATAATGTATTCTTTCAGCCTTCTAATACGCTTCAGATTTGGAAAGAATTTGGTCATAAGTATAGCAGTAAGGGCCTAATGTTAATCCTATGTTCTTGTTTGGGGAATCTGTGGACTTATGTTAAATTAGCCTTAAAAAACTGCAGCAAAGTTTGTATTTTAGTATTGTTCATTAGCCATTTAAACATTAAAGGTAATCTTTTGAGTTAAAACAATAAAGAGTGAAACTATGTAACTGCACTGCAACTCCTTCTTTTGAATTGTAACTGGGAAGCAAAGAAGTTGTATTGGAGACCATAAGCTAAAGTAGGTGAGAATTTGCTGGGTTGTTTCCACAAAAATGCTTGTGCACAGACATGTGTATATTGGTAAATTTGAGGCATTTGTAGTCTGATTCTTGCTATATGGTACTGAATTATTAGTAACGTATGGACTCCCTTTTGATGAATCGAAGCGATTGCAATTGTATGTTTTAAATAAAATATTATTTTCCTTTGACTGGGAGGATTGGTTTATTTATGGTTCTCTCCACTTGATTTCAGATCATATGTTAGTTAAGTTCATTTGCTCTAGTTTGTTGTGTGTCTTGATGCTAAATTGTTTGCTTACAATGCCATTGTAGTAGATGAACGATCAATAGAAGAGGATGCAGAAAGAAAAATAGGATGGCTGTTGAAGCTAATTTTTGCTGGGACTGCAACCGTAATTGCTTACAACTTATTCCCATACATGGGTATGTTTATACGAAAGGAGTTCAATTGGAATTTAGTTATTTTGTTGTTTCATATCGAAACTCAGGTATTTACGATTTTGACCTTCTTTAGGAGAAAATTTGATGCAGCAGTCTGTGTCACTTTTACATGTGAAGGATCCTTTGTTCAAAAGAATGGGAGCATCCAGATTAGCACGTTTTGCTATAGATGGTAATGTTTGAGCAAAGAGCTTGGAAGTGGTTAGCAACATGTCAATTTTTACTTTTAAGCCTGGCATGTCAATGTATGGTCTCCCTCCTAGGATGAAATAATTTCTGGTTCGCTTTTTAATTTTTTATGATTCTCCAAAATCAATGAGAATCTTTCATGAGGCAAAATTTCTTATTATGATTCATTAGTTGATAATTTCTGTCAAAAATTATTTTAGTGAACAGATCTTCCTCTAAACTCTGATTCAAATATGATGACTAGCTCATATCTTCCTGCGGATATGAGGTTCTAGCCAGCTTGTGTGCAAGAAGAATGAACTGTGCATGTGTAACCACTTATGCAGAGAGGCCTGGGAATAAATAGAACTAGAAAGTAGAAAGAAAGAAAAAGTAAACCCGCAGCAGAAAGTAGGGTGACCACAAAATCGTGCCCAAGTGTGAATTTGCACTCTGCTCTCATGCAGCTTTAATTGTGTATCCAACAGAGAGTAGCATGTACTTTGATAAAGGGAGCTATGACCCTTGTTACCCTTGGTCCTAGCTTGATATCTGAAGTTATGAAAATGGTATTAATGTTGTCTTAGATGCTTTTAATTTCTCTTGTTTGGATTTCCAGATAAAAGGAGAATGAAAATAGTTGAAATGGGAGGAGCGAAGGAGCTTATAAATATGTTAGCAGCTGCTAAAGATGATCACACTCGAAAGGAAGCTTTGAAAGCTCTTGTTGCCATCTCAAAGTCAGGTCAGACTTAGGTAGTTTTGTTTTATTTTCTGCAGGTGCTTGTGTCTAGAAATGCTCGTTGATGGAAACTCCTATTTACTTAGTACAGGAACCCTTTAATTGATGTTCAAGTACCCTTGTCGAGCACTTGACAAATCAAACGAGTATATGGCATTAGGATCTTTGTTTTGAGCATCAAATAATGCAGTTGCGATGAATTGAGTGCTTGGCACATACCAATGCTGGTTCATACAATAAAAGAGTTGTACTCAGTGCTATAATTTGTCTATTTATTTTTATTCTAAAAGTGAATAGAGAAAATGCTCTTGCCTATTTTCGGCAATAAGAGTGTTTGCTGAATATTACAAAGAATTATTCTTCAAGTTTGTTCCTAGCGTTCCTTTTATTTTTGTTTCACTGTTCTCCTATTGCTTTATAATCCTATTCCTTATATTATTTTACCAGCACAGGAAGGCTGTAAATTCTTTTCGTCTTCCTGTAACTCCAAATTAGCCTGTTCAAATGTCTTAAAATCTGTTCCCCTGCTTTAACTAGAACTTGTACTGATGACCACTACCTAAAGAAAAATGCAGTTGCTAAAACTTTGATGTGTTGCAGAATGTGCTGATTGAGTGCTTCAATAATCTATTGCCTTACAAAATTAATCTTTAAAACAGTTTTGGTGTTTGATTGAATGCATGGTCATGAGATCATAGAGCTGTTTACCTTGGTTTTCTACTTGAGACATTCTTATGTCCTCCATGGTTGCATGACTGCCTCCTGAAACAATTTTTAGCTTCCATATCAATAATTCCTTTACTTGCTTGGTAAACACCCCCTCCTCCCCTCCCTCCTTTTTCTTCCCCGCCCCACCCCCCTGCCCTTTGTTTATTTTGTTTTGTGATCAGAAGTATGTACATGGAGAAACACGGATACATGATTACAGAATTTTAAGGGCTGTTATTCACTGATACTGTAGATCAAGCTGTTGGTGCTTTACATGAAGCTGGAGCTATCCCTGTCATTAGGTTCACCCCAGATTCCGCCGAGTATAAGGAAATTGAGAAATACAAATTGAACTTGCTGAGTAGATTTCAGGATCTGAGATACGATATTTCATCTTGAGTTGTGACAGGTAGACATTTGGGATCGCGGCCTGAAAATCAGCAATGTTACTATGAAGTTAATTTCAATACTCCATGTACCCAATAAAATGGATTCCTCTACTTCTTGTCTCTTTCATGCGAAAAGTGGCACTCTTGTTCGCAGAACAGGTAAGCTTGAACCTGTAACGGTTATGCAATCAAGTGCATTTTCACTATTTTGGTGCTGTTGGTTGTTCTTCCGTGTGCATCTGTGGTGTTATGCAATAATAAGTGGTGATTTTGATTAATCAGATTTTCTGAGCTGGAAGTTCCGCATTGTTTTCTTTTGGTGCTCTTTTTTTAAAAACAGCACAAGAAACCAAATTCTTTTCCTTGTAATGGGGCATACTCCTGGTTAGGGTCACCTTTTGAAGCGCTTTCACTGAAATTGGTGAAAAGAATGCTAGAGGCAACCATGTTTACTGGTCAGTTTTCAGTGCTCCTTCTGTTTGAGCATGATAATTTGGTATTCTGTAAAACCCATGTAATTCATCTCCACAAAAGACAACAAAAAGGAAAATGGCACCCTTTCTCAAGGAAAATGGTGTAATGGCGTCAGTGTATTAACATTAACACCGTCTTCCATCTGAACCAAGAAAATGCTTTGAAACATAATTATCATTTATGTTTAAATTAGATGGAGCAAGTTAAAATGACAAGTTAATTTGAATCTTCTTCACAAATGGTGGTGTTTCGTGCACCTATAAATGTAACCAAACTTGAAGGGAATATTTATATATTTAAATCATCTAGTGCTTAATTACTTCACTGTATCAAGTTTATATTAATAATACTTTTTTAACTTAAATATTTAAAATTTCAAATATACCAACATATGAAATAGGTGTATTAGGAAATTTTGTATTTTTTTAATAATTAATTTAAATTATATGAAAATTATACACCACATCCAAAGAATATATGAAAATCATATAATTAATAATTTAAATAATAAAATGAAACTTCTGCACTAATTAATTTTATTTATAATTGAGGGACAAATATGTCTTATAAATATATATTTTTAGCAGCTAGAAATATTGGCTTTAATATAGATGGGATTCATAATTCCTTGTACCTTGTTGGATTACACATTGGGTTACAAAATTATACAGGATCCATTACTTTTTAATCAAATAAAAAACTTAGTTGGATAAATATTTTATGCAATCCAATCGTACAACCAAACTGAGCTTACATGTATGTCTATATACATGTATGTCTATATGCATATATGAATATATAAATATATATATGTAGAGAAAGAGAGGGGGGATGAAAATTTCCAATCTATGCAAGTCTTTATAGGAAAATTTTCAGCTATAGAATAAGAATCAAGCAAATTAGGTTTTAGCCCCTATGAAAATAATAAAAGACAAAACGACTCCTATGGGAAAAAAGGCAACCCATCCCCTTATATTTTTTAAAAAGTACCAAATTACCTCATTTTATCCTACAATGTAGTCCATGTGTGGCAAATGCAGCTGTTTTTGCATTTTTTTTACCTGCTTAAATGATAATTTTACCCTAAATATTAACCATGGCATCCTTTAAAAAAATTACTGGTTAAGATCAATCCTATTGAGAAAAAATATAAAATATATAAATCTATCTTTATATATATTTATTAAATATATAATTACATATACATATATTTATATATATAACCCTCCACACCCCTGCACCCCATTCCCCCTCCGGTCTCCACCATTGTAGCTGCCATGGCCATGGCTGCCTTGGACTGCCAAGGCCATGATAGCCTCCAAAAATGACGGTCGCTGTTTTGGCCACAGTGACCACTATTTTGGCCATGGCATGTGGGAGCCATAGTCGCCGTTTCTGCCAACAGCAGTTGTGCAGTTGCCATGGGGTGGGAGTGGGGTGGGATTTTTTTATTATATATAATATATATGTATATAAATATATAAAGAATATTGATTATATTTATGTATATAAATATATAATACATAACATATTTATATATAAATATGTAAAAATATATAAAAAATAAAAATAATTTCTTTAAATTTAAAAATAAAAAAAATTGGTGTAAAGAAAATGAAAGAATATATTTGAAACTAGAAATTTGGCACATTCAATGTATTTGCTAAAATTTTTATAGAATCTTTTGTATGATAACAAATTTATTTGTTTTTTAATAATGTAATTTTGTTTTAATAATTTTAATAAGTTTCTTTATCTTTTCATAAATAAAGATAAAAAAATTTATGATAAAATGCTAATTTTAGGCATCAAATAGGTGAGTCATAAACATTATATATTTATATTTATATTTATGTAATTATATATAAATATGAATATATATATTTATGTATATATAAATATATATGACATATAAATATAAATATACACATAAATATACCACATATTTATATATAAATATATATATATATAAATGAAAAAAAATAAATTAGAAAAATGAAATACAAAAATTAAGAATATATATTTTTTTAAATTTAAAAACAAAAGAATTGGAGTAAAAAAATTAGTGCAAAGGAGATGAAAGACGATATATGAAAAATATTTCTTCAAGAAAAAAAATATAAAAATAAATAAATTGAATTAAATATATATGAAGTAACTCAGGGTAGTATAATCATTATATGTTAAAATGAGGGTTAAATTGCAGCAAATAAAGAAGAGGGGTGGTGTGCATAGTTTTCAGAAGTATAAGGAGATTTTTTGCCTTTTTTTTTTTTTACCATAGAAAGGTTTTTTTGCTTTTTTCCGTTTTTAGGGGGGATAAAATACAATTTGCCCTATAAGAATCTATTAAAAATATTTGCTTAACTTCGAATAAATCTCATCTCCTTCAAGTGATAATTCATTTGCAAAACCAGCTCAACGTACTTAAGCCAAAGGCAATTGATTGTCAAGCAAAAAGAGCCAAATTCGATCAAGGCATTAATGGCACTAATATGATTACATTAATGTGCCTTAATTAGTTTGCAATAAGGCCATTGAATCGACCAGGTCCTTTCTTTAGCTGAGCCTTTTGGCATTCCAAATTTCTGCACAAATGCTTACTGCTTCTGCAACCAACTGCTTGAACAACCTTTCGAAACTCGACAAATCCTTTGATCCCTTGTCTGACATGAGGATTTTCAGCCTCTGGAGAACTCCTCCTTTGCATCACTGCCAACGAATGAACATTTTCAATGTTATCACCAGCTGGCTGCGGCCTCTGCTTCTCCCCCAGTACGAACCTCAGTTTTTCCGCAAAACAAAAAGTTTGATCTGCGTTGTCTTCTTCATCATAAACAATATCAGCTTCTTTTTTGGCGATTTCCACTTCATAGAATTTCTCTTCCAACAGGTTTTTTGCCTCTGTAAGTTTCATTTGCATGCGCTCCTCCTTGATTACCTCAGCCAACCGCAGCATTTTCCTTTCTTCTTGCATCTCTTTCAGCATCCTTCTAATCTCTGCCTTGTCGGATGAGATTTCTCTAGCAAGCGACTTGCAGGCTTGCTCCAAGGCTTCTCTCCTTTTTCGTACCTCATTTAGCTCCCTCGCAAGTCTCTTATTCAAAAACTCCATTTTCTTACGAGCCTTGCGCTCATATCCTAGCTCAGCCTTCAGCAGAGTGATCTCTGCTCGAGCCAATTCCAGTTCGGATTCCATGAAGGGTTTGATAAACGTCAAATCCCAGAAAGAAGCAGCGATTTTTCTTGTGGATATTGGGAGGTGGAGCCTGTGAATTTGCCTCTGGTCACTAGAATCTTCTTGTCGGTTCTGCAGCTCATGATGATACTGATGTGATTTCTGATGAGAAATGAAAAAGGGATTCTCATAGAGCTTCCAGGTTGGGTGAGTAGTGGTGGAGGGAATATTAGGCTGATGAGTATTTGAGGAAGCTCCATCGCTTCTGATCTTCATCATCACCATCATCATCTCTTCCATTGGTGAGAGGGTAGATGGTCTGGCTTTCTTGTTTTTGCTTAGCAGGTAGATAGGAGGCCTCTAGTCTAGGGAGGAACTTTTCTTGGCTACTAATAATATGATCTTTTGCTTTTGCCCTCTGCGTTTTCTAAAGGGAGTAGGCCCATTATGCTAAGTATTGTTCAATGTTACTGCTCCTGAGATTTGAGTAGGGAATGGGAGTGGAAAGTTGTATCGCATGCACCTCTTATTGCTATTTATGTTAAGTTTGAATCAAGAAAATTAACGAGGAAAAACTATGTATATACAAGTGCAAATATTAAATCATAAAAATGCATTATTTAAAGTATGAAAAGAAATATTAAAATTCAAAGTATAAACATAGGGTAAATGATTATCTATGGTAAATGGTGGAGGTTGCATCTGGTCTTAAACTCAACCAGATCAGAATTACTTATAGAATAGTGGTTTACGTATGCCATTTGATCTAGTTTAAATTATATATTCTACATTTTTTTTATTTCTTATTCCACTCTATGTATATATATATTAGGGATGCAAATGAGCTGAACTGAGCCGAGCTTTGACATTTTTTAGGGCTTGAGCTCAAGCTCGATGAACTCAAGAAATTGAGGCTTGAGTTCGGCTTGGACTTGAACTCGAAAAGTTAAGGCTTTGTTTGGTTGTGAATTGGGTTATTCTTCCAAAATATTTTGGGAGAATGGATTTGGATGGTAGGGTTGGGGAATATGATGGTTGTTTGTTTGTGTTTTGGGAGAATAAATTGGGAGAAAATGGTTCGTTTGTTTGTATTTTCGGAGGGATAATATATCACATCCATGAATTTTTTGTTGAGTTTGTGGAGTGAAATAAGTATTATAAAATTATATATGTGTATATATAGATTATATAAGTGGTAATATGTATATATATTTATAATGATTAAAGAATATGTGGTGCCTTGGGAATGGTATGGAGTTGGGAATAGTTGGGATTTTTTGGGAATAAATTGTGTATTTTGGAGAATGAGGTTGGAAAATGTGATTGTTTGTTTATGAATTGGGAGTTAGAAAACAAACTATGAGAATGTAACCAAACAAAGCCTAAATTATTTTATCAAAAAATTTAAGATTAGTATATTTTATTATATTTTTTTATAAAATCATGTTATAAGCTTGAGTTTAGCTCGGATTCGAGCTCAAAAAATTAAATAATTTTATAAAAAATTTTAAAATTAGTATATTTTATTATATTTTTTTAAATAAAAAATATAAGCTTGCGAGTCAGCTTGCGACTCACGAGCATGCGAACAAGAATTGTTTGGTTTGAGCTTGACTCGAAACTTACACAAGCTCAAACACTTTTCGAGCTAGCTCGTTGAGCTTGTAAGCTGATTCGGTTCGTTTGTATACCTAATATATGCCAAAAAGACTTAAGAGTATATATATTCACACATGAGTAGAATAAAAGAAAATATGTAACACAATAAAGAACTTAAAATACTATCGATTTGTCGTAAAGTTGAAGTCTAATAATTAATTACAAAGATGGTAAGCGTAGTGCATATGATATATATTTAATAGGTGATTTGTTGAATTTTATCAAATCAAGTTCGGGATTGAAATTTTGTGCGAGAAAATGTGTCCAGGTAAGTTTGAAAGGATTTTTTGAGTAGCCCTTTCTTTCACTTTTCATTCATTAAATGTGGATCATTGCAATTTTCTTTAGTATATTGTCTTACCGAACTAGATCACATGAGATTCTTGCACAGTGGCCCATCTTTAAATAATGAATTGTTTGTACAATTACCCCAACCCTGGTCCTTGCAGGTAATTCAACATTTATATATTCATCCAGCTGAAAGTGCCTCTGTCCAGGAAGATATGTAAAAGAAGCTAGCTTTAATTTTTCTTTTCTAACATGGGTGTCCAATGTATGTAATTATTGCTGCATTGTACCACATCCACATGGTTGGTCTCATTGTGTCTTCTTGCTGGGATACTTTGTATCACTACAATTAGGGCATGTGATTGTAATCAACAAGTGTAACAAGTATGTGAGAATCCAACAAAGATTTCTGATGCCCATGTCTGTAACCACAAGAATATATAGAAAAATTATTAATTATATGCATGAGGGCAAAAATAATATTAAAACGATGTGAATCTAATGGAAATAATTAATGTTTGGCATGGAAATGATGATTCTACCCCAGGAGATTAATCAAAATTCCCAAATAAGCCTAGATCCACATCCTTTTTACTCGGGTTGAACTTGACCTGGATGAACCCGACCTGTACTGGGTTGCAACCTGGCTGATGGACTGCTGATCACTGGAGGATCCAATGCTCAAGAATGAGCCACCTCAATCCCTACAAACAAGTATAATTTCTCTCTATATAGGGCTAGGACACAAATAGTTCCAGGACAAGTAACTTATTATTGCTCTACTATTATCTTTTTCATTATCTTGAACTTGTCTATCTCTTCACGTGCTAACTTAAGCATCAGATGGCTTTAGCTGAGGGCGATCTCAGCTAGCTTAACATGTATTCTTTTGGTCAGATTAGAGACCCTTAAATTACTTGTGTGGACTTAGGTTGGGATCAAGGTCCAAGCCAGGGGCAAAATTAGACATTCCAAGTCGAGGTTGAGGTCTTAAGCCCGTTCTACACCAGCTGGCGTCGTTTGTGGAAACTCTGATATGATTTGCTCTGTAAGAATGAGCAGTTAGAAATGGACAAAACTCTAAGATGAATAGTGGATACACCCATCCCCATATCACCCATATCTCCATCACCACCAATATCACTTACCTCACCCACACCACCTCCCGTTGTGCAGCTTAGTGCATGTTAGATTAGATAAGGGATCACAAACTTAGACACTAGCAGGGCATAAATGGTGCAGCTTAATAGGATTGATCTTAAACGGTTGGTTGTCGAGATGAGTCAAACATTCTGGGAAGAGTGTGAGAGTAGGAACCATTTGATGGATATGACCCTAATTCAGGTGGCCCCCCTGTTTGTGAGCTAACTACTGTTTCATGATAGAAGGTCAGGCCCTTCGCTGGCCGAGGGGGTGCAAGGCCTTCGGATCTCCGGAGAGGAGGAGATAGTAAATTCTAAAGAGATAGGGAGTAAGATGGCAAGAAAACTAAATCACCAGCCAAATGTTTATTGAAGAGAGGAAAGGTCAAGATTGGAACCATTGGCGCCGAGTTGGGAAGATCTCATGCTTAGAAGGCCCCTGTCTTCATTGTCTAGGGAGAAAGTAAATGAAATTAGTGACCTAGTTGAGCAGCTTAGCAGGAAAATAGATGAGTTGAAGAAGAAAAGGACCTCAGCATTGCAAAAAAGAGGAACTCACCATATTTTGCAAAAATATTGGCTGAATCGGTAGCTTCTCATTTCAAACTCCCAAATCTCCCAAAATACGACGAGACCAAGGACCTACAAGAACACATTACAGTATTTGAGAACGTAATGAACCTGCATGGGTAGTTAAACACCATGAACTCCTGAACTTTTGTAATGACACTGACTGGAAAGGCCTAGGAGTGGTTTATGGGGCAGATCCCTAATATAATAGTGTTGTTTGTTCAACTTATAAGGAAGTTACTATACCAATTTGTTAGTAAAAGGAAGTCCAAGAGGTCTGCAACTTACCTATTTACTTTACAGCAAAGGGAAGAAGAGAGCTTAAGGAACTTCATGAACAGGTTCAACAATGAGATGCTGAAGGTACAGGACTTGTGCATAGACATGATCACTAGTATCCTCATTCACGGGCTTAATAAGGGACCTTTGGCTTCAACCTTCACTAGAAAACCCCTTGAGACATAGAGGAATTGATGGAGGTGGCCCAACGATACATCTATGAAGAGGAGATCAATGTTATGAAGGACCATGAATGGTCTAAGAATATTTCTCGAAGATCTGAAAAAGATCAAGGACCTCCAAGATCTTGATTTGAAAAAATCACCACCCCTCTCCTCCTCGCAAGTACAACTATTATATGCCGCTCAACACCACTCGATCTCATGTGCTCATAGCAATTGAGGGGTCTAAGATATTATAGTAGCCATGAAAGATGAACGATACACTAGCAAGGCGTAACTTGAATAAGTATTACTATTTCCATAAGGATCAGGGTCATGACATGAAGGACTATATCCAGCTTAAAGACGAAGTGGAGCGGTTCATTAGGCAAGGTTACTTGAAGGAATTTGTTGCCAAAGAGTTTAACATAAGATTTTCACACTAATAGATAGGAACCCAGAGCGGAACATGGCAAGAAGAAGACCAGACCTAGGTTAAGGAGCAGATCTTAAAGCAAGGAGAAGAAGGGAAAGAAAATAATGGAAGACCTTATTAGAGATAATTTGTCGATGTAAGGAGTCATATAAAGAATAGTAGGAGGACCAACCTCAGAGGACTCCTACAGTGTGAGAAAAAAACATGTCAGGACCATTAAGAACTAGGTAGGTTAGATGAGAATGAGCCTGGTTTTGAATATTGCTGATCAACTTGCAATCACTTTTGATGGCAAGGATGCCTAAGGAGTAGTTGGCCCATAGGAGGACTTGATGGTGATCACAATGGATATAGCTAATTTTTTAGTGTATAAGATCTTGGTAGACAATGGGAGTTTAGTAGATATCATATTCTTGAAAGTTCTGAAGAAAATGGAGCTCACTCTCACAAGGATCATGCTAGTATATATACCTTTAATGAGGTTAAAAAGAGCTAAGTTGACACCGATCGGGATTATAGACCTCTTTAGTGTCCTTGGGAACTGAGTCGTGCTGCAAGAACCTAATGCTAAAATTTTTAGTTGTGGATGCCCCGTTCGCATATAATATGGTTTTCAAAAGACTGGATTAAATTAGTTCTAGGTAGTGGTTTCAACCTTCCATTTAAAAATGAAATTCCTAGTAAAATGAGAGATTACGGAGGTGTGCTGTGACTAGAAGAAGGCAAGAGAATGTTATCACGTGTCTCTGGAAAAGAGACTTAAAATTGACGAGGCCTTAAGGTCAGGGTCGAGGTTGAAAGGCAAGAAGGTGATTATGACAACCATAGAGGACATTGTAAACTTGAAACCCCAAGATGAGAACAAAAAACAGTGGATGGATGAATGTAGGATAGAGCCAGCTAGGAGTTCAAGGAGATTGAGTTGGTCCCTAGGACCCAAGTAAGCTCACAAGGATTGGGACACAAATGATCCCAGAGCTAGAGCTTTTGACCAATGAATTTTTGGGAAAAAATGCCGCTTTTTTGCTTGGAAACCTTTAGACTTCGAGGGAATAGACCTAAAAGTGATCATGTACAAGTTGAATGTGGACCCTCAAATGAAGCCTGTTCAGCAGAAAAAGAGAAACCATGGAGTAATGAAGAAAACAAACATAGAAAAGCAAGTGAAAAAACTCTTGGAGGCAGGATATGTGATGGAAATCTAGTATACCAAGTAGCTATTGAATGTAGTGGTTGTGCCGAAAATAGATGAAAAATGGAGAATATGCATAGACTACTTAGACTTGAATAAGGCTTACCCGAAGGACCTCTATCCATTACCTCAAATTGATGTGTTGGTGGACTCGATTGAAAAATGTAGGAGCTACCTTCCAAAGGCTATTGAAGAAAATGTTCTGAGACCAAATTAGGGTGGCTATGGAGATGAATGTGGATGACATACTGGTCAAAAGTTTGAATGAGCTCAATCACTAAGGGCATCTGGAAAAAGCATTTGCTATAATGAGGAAATATAAGAAGAAACTTAACCCAGCTTAATGTACCTTTGGGGTCAAAGGGGGGAAGTTCTTGAGGTACTTGGTCAGTGAGCGAGGAATAGAAGCCAACCTTAAAAAGATCAAAGCTATAACTGACATGAGCTCACTGAAGTCAGTAAAGAATGTTCAAAAATTGATTGGGAGGATTGTATCTTTGAACCAATTCATTTTGAGATCTTCAGATAAGAGCTTGCCATTTTTCAAAATCCTGAGGAACATAAAGAACTTCCAAAGAGAGATTGTGAAAAAGCATTTTAGGACCTCAAAAAGTATTTGGCATCACTACCCCTTTTGGTTAAACCTGTATGTGGAGAACCTTTATACTTATATTTGGCCACATCAGAGCATACAATGAGCTTAGTACTAGTTCAAGTGAAAAACTCAACTTATAAGCCAATATACTATATGAGCAAGGTGTTATAGGGAGCAAAGGGTAGGTACTTGGAGATGGAAAAGCTAGCCCTAGCCCTTGTGGTGATAGCAAGAAAACTGAGACCTTATTTTTAATCTCATAAAATTATTATCTTGACTAATCATCTTGGCAAAGCCTTATGTCTTAGGAAGGCTAGTCAAGTGAATAGTAGAACTAGGAGAGTTTGACATAGAGTACTAAAAGCAGGAGCTCAATGAAAACACAGGTCCTAGAGGATTATGTAGTTCAGATGTGGGGTGGGACCCTGAACCAAGCAAAGAGATATGGATAATGCACGTTGACAAATTAGCCACATCATATTTTGGAGGGTCTAGGTTTTCTTTGAAGGACCCAAGTTAGTTGAGCTCAAGTTCGCAGTGAAGTTATCATTCACTATCACTAATAATGAAGCTGAATATGAGGCGATAATCATAGGGTTGAAAGTGGCCAAGTGCACAAATATCAGAAGATTAAATATTTACACTGAGTCGCAGCTTGTGGTGCTTCAAATTGAAGGAACATTCGAGACCTAGGAAAAATCTATGATCGAATACGTGAGAAAGATGAAAAAGCTCATTGCGACGCTTGAATTTTGTCAAGTGTAATAGATCTCGAGAGAGGAGAATGAAAGAGCCGATATCTTGGCTAAGTTTGGAAGTTCTACAAAAGAAACTAGAAGTGTATTAATAACCCTGTTGGTGGCTGAATGTTCAGAGTTAGAAGGGGATACCACTAAGAAAGAGGACGAGATGTAAACTGAAGTTGGGCCAACTTAGAAGGATGAGTTGATTCAATTCCTGAAGGATGGGGTCCTATCAGAGGACCTGATTGAGGCACGAAGGTTAACTTTTAGGGAAAATTGATTCATCATGGTCGATAGAGAGTTGTACAAAAGATCCATCGAAGGGCCATTGCTGAAATGCATCGGATTAAAAAAGGCTCATTGGGTGATAAGGGAAATCCATGAAGGAAATTATGGAAACCATTCTGGAGAAAGGTCATTAGCACTCAAGACTCTCAAGCAGGGGTACTTTTGGCCAACAAAGAACCAAGATGTGGCAACCTTTATGAGTAAGTGTGAAAAATGCTAATTCCATGCCAATCTCACTCACCGACCATTGGTGCCAATAGAGCCTATCCCCATGTCGTGTCCGTTTGATCAGTAGGGGATAGATATATTTAGTACTTTCCTACTGGCTTGAGGTCAAAAAAGATTTGTGATGGGCAGTGGAGTACTTTAGCAAATAGATTGAGGTTGAAGCGTTTATGAAGGTCATTGAGAAAAAAATATGAACTTTCTTTGGAAAAACATTATATGCAAATTCAGCATACCTTGGGTCCTGATTTCAGATAATGAAACTCAGTTTACTGGGAAAAAGATAACTAGTTGGTATGAGGAGCTTCGCATTAAGCAAACGTTCATGTCAATTAGGAACTCGAAGGCAAATGGGTAGATAGAGATGACCAATTGGGATCTCTTATTTGAAAGATCGCCTATAAGAGGTGAAAGGTGGATAGGTTGATGAGCTCCAAGTGGTCCTATGGGCATACTGCATGATTCCTAAAGCAGCCATGGGTGAAACCATTTGTTGTTTAGTACATGGGGCAAAGGCAGTTATTCCAACAAAAATTGGGGAACCCACCAAAAGAATTCTAGAATATAAACCCCATGGAAACAAGAAAGCTCGAGGTGATTGAAGAGAAATGTGACAAGGCTTACTTGATGATACAAGAATAGCATAGCGAAGTACTACAATAAGAAAGTTCAGTAAAGAAACTTTAGAGTAGGCAACAGGGTCCTAAAGAAGGTATAAGTCTCAAAACATGTGGGTAAGTTAGACCCGAAATGGGAAGGGCCATATAAAGTGGTCAAGATGATAAGGCAAGGGACATACAGGCAGGAGGAAGCCTAAGGTAAGGAGCTATCGAGGTTATGAAATGTGTAGAATTTGAGAAACTTTTATGTTTAAAAATGTAACAAATCCTATAAAGCTTTAATAGAGTTAATGACCTAGGTAATACTTTTACAACATAGTACATTCATTTCATTTTGAGAATTTATCCTATACTGTGCAACTCATGCCTTCATTCATCCTCAGGATCCCAAGTTAATGGGATCGAGGTTGTTAAAAGCTTGTGAAAGGCCCAAATGAATGCAGCGATCCCCCTATGGGATTCGCATTGCATATGGGATTTGTGCAAGATCCCCTTAAGCCAAAATGATCCCAAGTTAATAGTATCATGGTCCTCAA
>JACGDI010005337.1:306207-338257 GCA_014898725.1 Jacaranda copaia | reverse complement strand
AGATCCCCTTAGGATGAAATAATCCCAAGTTTGTGGGATCGAGGTCTACAAAAGCCTATGAAAGGCCCAAGGGAACGCAATGATCTTGCCATGGGATCCATATCACATATGGGATTTGCACAAGATCCCCTTAACCTGAAATGATGCCAAGTTCATGGGATTGAGGTCCCTATAGGCCTGTGATAGGCCGAAGGTAATACAAGGATCTCGCCACGGGATCTGTATCACATATAGGATCTGTGCAAGATCACCTCCAACTGAGATTATCCCAATAGATCGAGGTCTTTGAAGGTCTATGAAAAGCAATCCCGCCACAGGATCAACGTCACTCAAGGGATCCACACAAAATCCCCTAGGCCTATCTGACCCAAGAGGTCGAGGTAATTTTTTATAGAAGAAGCATAATCATTGTGCAAACCCGCACACCTAATATTTCATTGATATAAACAACTAACAAGTACTTTATTTCATTGATATTTATGATAACAGCCAACATGCATTATATTTAATTGATATTCATAATTATAGTAGATCTCAGCTCGTGATCATGATACAATATGAAAACACGGGGGATGTAGGGGACCTTGAGCCATTCAAAACATGCTTATTTATAGAATTATCATATAGGGGTCCCAATAACAGTTTCTTGGTCTTGAGAAGGTGGAGATTCACTTGGGACCTTACCTTCTTTAGTGGTGAGGAAAGCCCCTTCGACCTTCTTAGCTAATAAAGCGAACTCATTCTCTATTTGTTCTTCTTTTGGCTACCTACTATTAGGATAATCTATTAAGTTTGTGTCTTTTGTAGGGTCAAGGAAATCCAAGTTAAACCCCTCGATGATCTTGCCTAATTTCTTCAACTACGCCTAGCACTTGAGGAAGCTCATGTAGGAGTGCTCCGTGGCCTTTTCTTCAATCATAGACTAAAACTTGCTAGACTTTACAAAAGCTCATGCCCCCTTCATTTGGGTGTCTTGGATCAATTTCTTGTATTCTAAGGACTTCTCGAGCTTAGCCCAATCTTTAAAGCAGCCCTTCTTATATGAAGCCTTTTTTTCGTAGGCTAAGGACTTCTTTACCTTCGCTAGTTTTAGCTCCAAATCCTTAATCTGCTGATCTTAATTTGCTAGTTTTACTTTATGGGATGCGAGCTCACTATCAATGGACTGCTAGGTAGACTTAAGGCTAGCTTTAGGCTCCTTCTTGGCTTCATTTAGTTGCATTACTTCTATGTCTCAGGCCATAAAGCGACTTCTCCAATATGCACATTGAAGCGATAGCTGGTGCATGTATGTGATTCCATACAAAAGAGATGAATGGCATTAGCATGGGGATCAAGATGCATAGGTAATATAAAGGAAAATAAAATAAGAAATGCACAAGACATGGGGCTCAACTACATCATGGTATGGGTCCATGCTTTTCCAGCTTGGCGAAGTTCATGGGAGCAAGAAAGGCCTGATCTTGGGTCATCAAGCATTTTTTGTATAGCTTAAAGAAAGTCTCTCCAATTGGGGTCGAAGCATTAAGCACTGATCTATAATTTTCTAGCTTGGGATTAGGGTAAGGCGTGAAGAATTACTGTGAAATATAGAGTTGATGGTCTTACAGCTTTTACTCGCTTCATTCAACAGGGACTCATGTTGCGTAATCAAGTTGAGATAATGGGGCGATGTGAGTTTAGGTTTGATGTCGAGCCGCTTCTTTTTCTTTAGGTGGCTGTGACCATTTGATCCCTGACCCTTCAACTTTCTAGGCGAGCTCTTATTGGAATGACAAGGGGAAGAATGCTTTGGGCTCTTTCATTTGGAGCTATGCTTACATTTCTTTCCTTGACCCCTTTAAACCTCTTAGACGTCCTTAGTAGTGGTGTTGGGTTTGGGGTCTTATGGCTCGACCTCGAACTCTAGTACTTGGGAGATTAACAATGGCTGCTCAACTTCAGTAAGGGTAGTGGGGCATTAGGGCCAAGCTCGAGCTTAACACCGGAGTGGATGAGATTGGAATCGAGATGAGCCTGGAGGACTATACCTTAGCCAATAAAACCTTTTTCTATGCTTTCATCTTATTGATGATCCTTAAATTCTTGCTCGACATGACTACAAAATAGAAAGGCCAACATAATATTAGACCTCAAACTCGCATCAATGAAACATAAAAAATAGTGATGTATAACGGCAAGAACCATCACTAAGAGTCCTATAAACTGGAATATTAGTTGGCGAGAGGCCAGTAATCTTGAGGACCTCTTCTGTCAAGATCTCTCTAACCTTATAAAGGTAGGTGGTCAGAGTATCCACGAAGTTCTCTTTGTATGTGACCTCATTGGTGACTGAAATTTTAGGCTTGCTTTGCCTCCAGTCTGACCTAAACTGCCATTGGTGATAGGTAGGAGCTTGAATGAATAGGAATTACTCTTTCTAAGAACATAAAGAAGATAGAGCTTTATCTAAGAACTTACACATGGGGCACACAGATAGATAATAAAATCCACACTCCCTAGTTCGAGTCGAGGTTATTATTGAATAAAGAGACCAAAATTGGGCAAAAGAAGGTTTGAATTCAAAGTACGACATTATTGTACAAAAGCAAAGAATATGCCTTATGGCATTGGGAATCAACTGGGCAGGGCAGATGTCAAGGCCTACCAAGATGTTCGTTATAAGATTGGGAACCTCAAACCCCCTTCCAATAGGCCTACGATAAAAGTGGCTTAGCCCTTTTAGGAGAGGTGCGTATGATCTGATTTATTAGGAAAGATGATAGCATATTCGGGGGAATATGGAACTTGGACCTAACCTTTGAGACCATAAAAGATCCAAGCTTATATACAATTATTAGTTATGGGGAGGTGGCTAGGACGTACTCCTTGATTTTTGAATCTAACCCAGGTTCACTCACTACTGTAGAGGGCAGATCCATAGGAGGTAACCCCAGGTTGCGATCACGTGGTGTAGAATATGAAAGGCCCAGATCTAAGCCCAAGTAGGGAACGAGCTAGAGGGAGGTCACATCCTCAAAACTCAAAGAAGGGGAGTAATTGGAACTCAATGCCGGCCACTTGGGGGTACGAGTTCTTTTGGAAGATGAGTTTGAGCTCATGGTGGAAAATGAGACAGACTTGAGGATAAGATCTTATTAGGGAATGTGAGGAACTAATTAAGGAACAGGAGAAGAGAATGCCAAGATAGAAGTAGAGAAATGAAATGAAGGAATGGGGCACTCTAGAGTATATATGGAGCTCCTAAATGTGATGATTCATTTTCTAAGACGCCACTTACGATCCACATCAACCTTATCAAATTTGATGGCTGAACTAGTTTCCTACCTATTTTCCACACCGTATTATAAGCCAATGCACTTATAAAGTGGGGGAGTTAATGATGGAAATAATTATTGTTTGGCATGGAAATGACAATTCTGCCCTAGGAGATTAATCAAAATTCCCTGAACAAGCTATGATTCAATTTTTTTTCACCTAAGTCGGACTTGACCTGGATAAACCCAACTTGTACCAAGTCACAACCTAACTGATGGACTGTTGATCACTAGAGGATCCAACGCTCAAGAATGAGCCACCTCAGTCCATACAAGCAAGTAAATTTCTCCCTATGTAAAGCCAGGACACGAATAGTTCCATGTCAACTGACTTATTTTGCTCTATTGTTATCTCTTTCATTACCTTGAACTTGTCTATATCTTCACATGTTAACTTAAGCATCGAAGGGCCTTAACTCAGGGTAATCTCAATTGGCCTAACGTGTGTTCTTTTGGTTAGATTAGAGATCTTTAAATCACCCATGTGGACTTAGGCTGGGATCGTGGTCTAAGCTAGGGGCAAAATTAGACATTGCAGGTTGAGGTCGAGGTCCTAAGACTGTGCCGCATTAAAATCATTATATATGTTAACCGGTGAAACTAATTATGTTAGGTTGATGTGGTCTAATTTACATTTTTTAGTTTATTCATTTCCTAATGCATATTTTTCTCTTTCAACATATATGTGTGTGTGTTTTTCCCACTTCCACCTTAATGAGTGGTTTGCTCTGATAGGATTTTCCCAATGGATGCACCATATTTCCCAGTGAATGTAATATAGTGCATGTTGTACGTAGTTCATTGTGGAGATATATATATACTTATATTATGGTGGCAAATGCCATCTCTTATTACATTCGTCACAAACATTTATGTATATGGTGCAAGTTTGGATCAAGTAATTTGATACTAAACCAAATTGATCAGATAATATTCGATCAGTTTAAGTTTCTTTTTTTTTTCAAATGTAGGTTAGGTACCTAATAATATATATACTTATTATATTATACATATAATAAGTATATATAAATATATATATGTATTATTTTTATATAATATATATTATATTATAATATATGTTTATTATTTTTGAAAAGGTTCAAAGTTTGGCCGTTGTTAACAGAGGCCAAACTTTGGCCTTTGCCTCTATTAATACAGAGCCCATGCCTCTATGCCAATAAAGGCCAAAATTTTACTCTTTGATGTTTTAATTTTTTTACTCTATAAATTATATTTATTAAAAAAGAAAGACTATCGTATTGGGTATTCAAATATGAATTTGTCGGTACACAATTCAATCTATCTAAATTTGAGTTATACAATCTAAATGTCCACCCCTATTTATGTATTTGATCATTCTACTATTACTATATTGTATTGATTGAAGCTGGGTAAAGAACTCCAAATGTACTATGCATATACTTAAACCCAAAAGTCATAGAAAATGCCCCAATTGAAAATCAGTGGATGTACTGTGGAATACCAAATGATGTGATCCTTAAGACTTCAAGTCAGATGGGTCAATTATGAGTACATTAATTGTAGCTAGTCTGACATGATACATCACATTTGAACCAACTTGAGATTTTATTTATAAATATATAATTATATATATAGTTGGCAGATGTTGAGAACAATTAATGGGCTTGATTGAGTAGTTAACTACCTTAACTTATGATAATTATGTAAAATACAACAAGTAGAATGATGTCTATATTGATGGATCCGCAAATTTCTATCATCCTATACTAAATGCCTACAAGGTGTGTGCCTTGAACCACAATATAATCTTGGTGCCTAGCGCTCCTACTCAAGCTTTTTGTGGTACCTCTTGAAAAAATCTTCCTACGCAGCCAACTCAAAATATGAATATGATAATTAAAATCAAGGTGGTAATTAATTAGAATATTATTTCATGTTTTTGAGTGGAGTGGTTAGTAGATGCATCATTACATATGAATATTAATCAACGAGTTAACAATTAATAATTAATATTTTTGTAATAATCAATTATTAGTAATTTATTTATCATAGGAGTAGACAAATACCCACACATGATGTTGGTGAACTGATCTTTGGCTGGGTTGTGCTATTCACTCATAATTGAGTTCAAGCATTTTGAATAACATAATTGGGCTTGAAATTTGATATTACAACAAAGTTGTCAGGAACCATGGGGTTCCAATGAAAATTCTCCAAAACTCAAGTCAAATGTGTATATCAAAAGGTGAATGCGGTGGGAAAGAAAAGCTATAGAAAAGGTAAGATAAATGGATAGTTATTGGATATTGATACACCCGAAAAATGATGGGTTTTGAGCATTTATACTTATTAACATTTGACAAATATTCCTTGAATGATTAGTGAAATCCGGGTCATACACACGTTACACCCATCAATGCTAGGGATTGCTCCATGTTAGGACTATGTCCAACAGGTAATGTCTGACCCAACATTCAAAATATATAGATCCTTACTTTAGTAATGGCACTTTTATTATTTATAATTCATTTATTTGTAATATTATATTTATTTATTTCTATTATTTTACTACTTTTTTTTTTCTCACTTGGGAATGTAACATGCCCATCAATCTTGTCCATCCATTCTATAGCTCAAATGAGCATGCTTAATTTGGATTGTCGATGGGATGACCTTTAGAGGCAGAGCCAAGGAGCTGATAGGGGCAGCAGCCCCCCCTCAAAATATTAGAACCTTATTTTTTATATTAAAATTTTTAAAATATTACACTTTTACTATCCTCTAATTATAAATTTGCCCATGCTATTATTAAAAATATGCCTTTCGCCCCATTTTACTTCTTTGCATATATGTGAAATAAAAAAAATATCATATTTTCGGTAATTCAAAATTTCACCTTCCATAAAGAAAAATTCTAGCTCAATCCCTGATGACCTTCCCAATAAATGCACATGAGCATGCTTATTTCCTCTATTTTTCATTTCCATTGATTTTTTCTAAAAGACTATTATGGCCAGAGTGATAAGCATATTCAAGCTCGGCAATCCTTCATGTTTCCTAACGAACTTCAACCCCTAACTGTAGTCCTTTTACTTTGCTCATTTTATTTTAATAGCTTTGCAAACTAATAGTGACCAAATGCATAGCGGCTACAACTTTATGAATAACAATTGAATTTCATTCGATACCATGGGAATAGGATCGGATCAAGCATGGATTGAGGCATTTAGTCCCATTATTGATCCTAATCCGCATTTGCCACCAAACAACACCATAGAATCCCAAGCTCCCAAAGCTTAATGCCAATCTTTAGATGACCAAACATTACTCTTTAGTATGTATTGACATTGGTAGGACTTGATCTAAAGTGTAGAATAATATATAGTTCCCATTGCGGAACAATGAATTTATTATTTTCCACCTTGATGTTGCATTTTTCATCTCATGACATTAGATGTAGGTTTGAAGTTTTCTCTAAATCTTTGTCTTGAAATTATTTTGCACAACCTTAGATTCACCTAACGTAACTTTTACCAAACTCATTGTGGGTATTTTAAGCTTTTTAATAATGATGCTCATTTCAACGTTCAACCTTTCTTTGTGAGTTTTTGGAACCTTTATTCACTTTCTTTGGGTTGCAGTAGCGACGCAAACTTCTTCTATCTTATGACCCATAAAAGTTGTAGATTTATAGATCAACTTCTCTCTTCACTGGGAAAAGATTCAAAATATGAGTTTTTCTTTTTAGAGATATCCTCAAATTGTCCATGACCCTTAAAATGATCCTAGCCCACTGATAAATAGGAACCTTCCCCATTTTATGCCTTCTCGGGATGATGGCTTCATAGAAAATTGTCTTATTGCCACTTGGTTCAATGCCAAAATACTTTCTTACCGTGGATGTCTTAAATATGGTCGATCTAACTCTAACTTGTGTGCATTACTACCACTTTTCTTAATGGGATCTGTTTTGTTGATGTGTTCAACCTATTAATCTTCTTATATCAAATGTTTTCTTTTATAGGTCTACTAATAAAAAATAGTGCTTAGATCGACAAGATGCAAAAGGCTTGTTGCCTAAACTTAGGTGGTGGAGGAGAGTCATCAAACCTTCTTGTTCCCATGGACTGAGCTATTCCCCCTCGATCTCTTGGAATGCAATTTGCAGAAAGTTAGAACGCATGATTTTTTATAAAATATAGAACTCAGGCTTTTTTATAAAATAATTTCACTTTTTCATTTTAATTTTGAAAGTTGATATTTATAGTGATTAAATTCTTAGTAAACTTTAGCTCATTTGGGTATGTGTATCCGTATTATTGGCTAAATTCATTGTACTCACTGACCTTTTTTTATTATTATACTTCGTTTAATTGGGTCATTTTATTTATTTATTACTTTTTTATCTTTAGAATCTTATTTTTCCATATCAATGATACTAATGCAAGAAATTGTGATAAGGTAATGATAGAAAAGCCTTCTTGCATTGCTATTTGTTTCTTATATCATGATATAGGTTCTTTTCCTTATAATCTCACTATTTTTATCTTTTTCTCTGTAGTCTAACATTTCAACATTACTATATAAAGTGTGCTATGAAAAATCCATGTAAATATTTTAAGAAAGTAAGAGAAATTAAAGGTGTGTAAAGGCAATCATCCAACGACCGTAAGCAACTAATTTATCAAAGAAAATAGAATCATTACAATTCCGCACATGTCATTTTAGTTAGGGATGGAAAAATGGGCTATAAACTATGGCCCAACCCAGTCCACATGATTTTGGATTGGGTTGAATTTTTAAATTTTAAAAATAGGTTGAAATGGGTTGGATTGAAGTAGGTTTTATTTGATTTTGAGCTCAAAATAGGTTGAGGTAGGTTAAAAATGAATCCAACAAAAAATTTAACAAATTTAAAACAAAAAAGTAATTTTGAATTTATAATTACAAATCTATATTATTTTCACTTCTTCATTTGTGTCAAAGTCTCATATTTTTGGATTATTCTTCATTTGTAAATTGAAATATTCATCTTGTACTTTCATTAGTTGTTTAGAATTTTTTCAAAATATAAATTTTGGTATATGAATAATATATGAAACTCATAAGAATCAATATTGTAGCAATTAATTAAAAATTAATATTACTATTGTCTTTTGCACTAATATTACTAATTGTACTATTGTTATTTATGGATAAATAATATTCTGAGTACAATATTAGTAATATAATGTTTGGATAGAATAGTACTCTGATTACATCTACAATGCATGTAAGATAAGTTTGTATCAAACTATTGAGCCTAATTAATTACTTTCTATCAAAAATAGTTTATATCAACTTAATATTACTAATTGTACTATTAATTATGTAAATTAGTATTACTATTGTCTTTTGAATTAATAGTATTAATTGAAAATAAATTCTAACATAATTACAATAGTCTTTTAAACCATAAAGATGTATTGATATTACTATTGCCTTTTGAATTAATGTTTTGGAATAAGTA
The DNA here is from genome assembly GCA_014898725.1 of Jacaranda copaia. Taxonomy (NCBI): domain Eukaryota; kingdom Viridiplantae; phylum Streptophyta; class Magnoliopsida; order Lamiales; family Bignoniaceae; genus Jacaranda; species Jacaranda copaia. The sequence continues at coordinate 329,449 of JACGDI010005337.1, read as the reverse complement.
TTGATGTGACTAAGCCTCTATTGGCCATTCCATCAATCCTTCTCGTATGTTTGGGAAAAATATGTTATGGAGTATAAATTTACTTTGCTTTACTCGAGGGATTTAGTTTCTAATTTGATCAAGTCATCTTACACCTCAATTTCACATCGTACTTTGCCTTCTTAATGCAAACAGAAGAGTTTATTTATCTGTTTGCATTGCTGTCTCCCTTTTGTATTAGCATTAATATTTATTTACATGGCTGATTGGATTCTTATTCTATGGGCTATTCTTGTTCCTTGGTTATCTGCTTTGCAACTATCTTTGTGCTTTATCTCATTCTAGAGTGCTGCGAATAATTAGTGTCATTTGATTATTTATTTGTGATTAATCATGTGTGAAATACATATACTCAAATTGCCAACAAGAATGCTCACATTTAATATTCGATATGTTATTTCAAAAGCATCTGAAAATTTTATTTTCAATTTTTAATGCACTATATATGTTTGAGATTGAACTCTTCTATGAGAAATATGTTCTTATTAATAATAAAATATTATTCATATTTACTTAGTCACACTAAAAATATATGAATTTGTCCAAAAAATTTCATTCTACTTGTATGAAAAATGGACAATTTAGAAGAAAAGAGTAATAGTTTTTATATTTTTATTTTCTAAAAATACATTCATTTGGTAAACACTGCTATTTTTTGACCCTAGTTTATCAATATTAATTTATACCCTTTATCCAAGTATATAATATTAACACAAGAACATAATTCTAAATGGCTAAATGGTCATGTAAGTCAATGTATTTTTGATGATATAAATATAATATACATCCTTGTTTCTGTTTGGTTCATAAAAAGCATAGTGTGTGGAAGTTAACCAATTAGGCTTTGCTATGGCCCAAACCTGACATCGATTACATGATAATACACTAGGCTTGACTCGATAAGCATATGAGTTTGGACCCAATAAAGCCCAATCGTATTACCTCCTGCAACTGCCCCAATCTATACCACACCCGATCTGGGAATTTGGGATTAGGTTGCCACTAGTTTACTTCTCAGTAGTTCTGATCAGTTGCCACGCTGCAATACTTGTGCTTTTACTAAATCAAAAAGAATAATTATTGTATAAAATTTACATTTTTCATATCTTGCTATAATAAATATATAGTTGCTTTGTCTAATTTATTACAAATTTGGCAATACTTTCTTAATTTTTTTTTTCATATTTTGATTAATATTATCAATTAAACTAAATTAAATTGATTGAGATTGTGTTTATACAAGATTATAAAGTTTTCAAAAATATTTTATATAATACTTGAAACTTATAAGATGTTATAGTGTTTGCTAAGTTTTTTACAAAAAAAAGTTCATAAACTTTCAAATTAAGATATTAGAATCTATAAGCTCTTTTCATTTTAGTTATATTAATGAACAAAAAATTATTGTTAACATCTTATAGGTGTAAGTATCTTATTTTATCTAAACAATGTTAATAAGATCTAACATTTTACAAATTCTAAACACATGTTATAAAATATAAAAGTTTATAATTAATATGGTTTCTATGTGTGTGTATATATATATATATTTTGTTAGCTTAAATCCCACACATCATAATTTTTATTTTATGTTCATATTGGAGTTGCGTGCTCTCTTGATAAATTTTCTTTTGAGTAAGAAGACAAAATTGATAATGAAATAAATAGTGCACTAGTTAATAAACTTAAGTTAATCATTCTATTAATTTAGTTCATATTTGAAGTTTTTTAGTACTACAAGTTTGCCAACACTCAACTATAGTCTTTTTGTATCTAATTGAAATGACTTATTAAGTCCTAATATTGATATTAATTGTATCTGTGACAGGCGAGAAAGAATCCGTGATAGAGCATAAAACCTCCTCAATATTCCAATTTTTGATTTATTAAAGTCAACCAGGTAGACAAATTTACAAGCTGGAACAACAATGATATTTTAGATCTAGATACTTGATTAATGATTTTGTACCTCTTGACTTATGCAGCTAAATGATGGTACGAAGACAAAAGATCATGTCAATGCTCTTAAAGACCTTAAAGCTATGGGTATTAGGCGTGACCTTTGGCCAGATGAAAATGAAAAATACCCTTTAGCTATTTTTACAATGACAAATTGAGGTAAGAAGGCATTTCTAACTGCTTTAAAGAACATTACGATACCAAATGGTTATTCATGCAATATTTCTAGATGCATTGATGTGGACAATCTTAAACTGAATGGGGTGCTAAAACATCACGATTGTCATATATTGATGGTGCAATTATTACCACTAGCTATGTAAGTTGGTTTGCCCCATAAAGTATCTGCAATATTAATTGAGTTGTGCTAATCTTTTAGACAATTATGTGGCAAAGTTTTGAGTGTTCCTGATTTAGACAAATTACAACATCAGATTGTCCTCACATTATGCCACATAGAAATGTTATTTCCATCATCATTCTTCACAGTCATGGTTCACTTGGTTGTTCATCTTTTTGAAGAAGTGAAGCTCAGAGGTCATGTCCACTATCAACGGATGTATCCTATAGAAAGGTAAATAGACTTGTGATTAATCTCTTTGATTTAATTTTAGTAATAATAAAATTTTTCCTTAATAATTACATTTGTTGTGATATGATAGGTACTTAGGTCAATTGAAATCCTATGTACCTAATAAGGCACAACCCGAAGGTTCTATAGCAAAAGGATACCTTATGCAAGAGATTCTTACTTTTTGTTCAAGGTATCTAGATAACATCAAGACAAGATGGAATTAGCCCCGCCGTGTTGACGATGAACTCGATGCTATTTTGCCAAAATCATGAGTGGCTGAGTTGTTTCCTCAAGTTGGAAAACCAATCAGTGGTTATTCATATTTTACTCTAACATCAATTGAAAGTTACAAGCTCATAGAGACGTGTTAACCAATTGCCCTATAGTTGATTGCTATCTTCAATGAGTAATTTGTAAACTTGCATTACTAATTGATTCCATATTGTTATATGTTTAATATGGTAAGTATATACAGGGAATTTAAAAATATTGTCAAGAGACAATTGAGGGGTCGTACTAGGAATGCTATTGAAATAGACATAAAGGTTCATAGAGAGTTTGTTTGTTCATTCTTTAAATGTGTGAAAAAATCATCACTTTTTGCTAGTTTATTGACTTTTAGTTGGCAATATGCACATGATTTACAATTGAATTTTTTATTTTTAGATTGATAAAGATTGCGACAATGTCAGTGAACCGGATAAAGCTATTTTTCTTAATCTTGCTCAAGATCCTATCAACTAAGCTAGAAGCTTCACCGCTTATAAAGTTAATGGATACAAATTTCTAACATTAGCTTCGGATGAAGGATTAAAAACTCAAAATAGTGTAGTTTTTGGCACATTTGGAGCAAGAAGTTACTCAAGCAACAGTGATGGCCAAATGCGGTTTGGAGGGGTACCTTATTATGAAAAATTGATAGACATTATTGAGCTTAGCTATAATGGCTTGTTCACAGTTCCTTTGTTTAAATGTGAATGGGTTAATACCACTAATCCAATAGGCATGAAAATTGATAAATTGGGTTTTACATTTGTTAACTTTGCAAGATTAATACACATTGGTGCACATGAAGATGATGAACCATATATAAAAGCTTCTGAAGCTCAAATAGTTTTTTATTTGCAGGATGAGAAGGAAAATGGATGGAGTATACCTATTCATTTAAAGCCAAGAGACTTATTCGGCATAGATTTTGATGATGAAGAGATGATAGCATCTAATGAGGATTACCCATTGCAAAACTCAGAACATATATTTCCTAATGATACCACACATATTGAATTGGCGAGAGTTGCTACAGATGATGATCCTTCAAGTGCAAACATTAATGAAAATGTTGATGATGATATTTAAGATATAGTTCTTTAGTATAAATGTGCAATTACATTCTTGTGTCGTATACCAATATTTTTTGTGGTACAACACACAAACTGAAGTTTCTTTGAATAAAAAGTTCTATTTTTTAGTTTACATAATATATATGTTTTAGTAATAGAAATGAGTATTCCCTATTCCATGCTATAGTATATCCTTGCTCTTCCCTTGGTTTTTCTAATTATTTGGGCATTTATACTTTGACTTTGGTATTACTTTTGTTGACTTACATCAATGAAACATAATTCTCTCATCATTATTTCATCTAAAAAATAATTTGTGCTTCAGTATTTTAGCTACTCACAACTTGCTTTGGTACCATTCTTGTTGGTTTTGTAGCAAAGGTGCTGAAAAATACTTAATTAGAGTGAAGGACCAATTTTTGAGGAGAGCATTTGTGTAGTAAGTATAACATGATTGCAATATTTCTATTGTCATCTTGTCACCATTTGCAATATTTGTTGAACATGCAATAAGTAATTTATTAAAGGCATTCTGCCTCATCAGGGCTCGGACTCTCATATGTTTTTATTCAATTTTAGACAAACCAAATAATATATCAATTAGGTCATGCACTTGAAATTCTAGTGTATACAAGTGAACATGACAAAATGTAAAGAATGTGGCTTGTTAGTTCTTTGATTTCCTATTATATAGCCTGACTGTTAATTTGGATTGGTTGCTTTTATTTGTGCAGTATCTTTGGTATTTAAGTACTCTTTCTTGGAGTTGCAATATCATTGAGTTGAATAGAAGTGTCATTTTGGTTTGTCTCTGTCCAATGCACCTATAATTGCTCTTTACTTCTACATCAACATTCTAGTGTATAGACTAAATAAATCAAAGTCTAGTTTTAGAACCGTAGGTATACATTTCTGAAGGTTGTATCCACTATTGGGATAAATCAGTTTGGAGTTTTGGGTACCATTTTTTTTCCTGCCTTTTCTTGCTCTAGCCTCTAGAGATCAACTTTTTAGAAGTTTATTAGGTTTTTCCTATTTATCTTTTTTTTAATCTTCTTGAATCAATTTATTTATCATTTCTTTCCTCTCTAGGGATTTTATCTTAAGTGTATCCAGTAAGAAACTAGTGAATGTTGGTTTCTCTCTATTTTGGATGTATGTTATTTTATTTTTGTGTTTTGATTTTCTTTTAAGCAAACATTTGCCTTTTTTCCTCAAGCACTGCCTTTTCTAAACCAATGAATATTGGTGTTAATTTTAACATACATTGCTCATGTGTTCTCATCCTTGTGTGTTTGGTTGGGAGAGTGATAATAGTTAACAATTGGAAGCAATTTAATTTACTCTTTTGTTCACTCCAAATTCTTGTCCACTATCTACCCATCTATGCTCATAGTTGGGGACTATTAATGGGCCACTCTTTTGGACAATGGAGTGAGTGATGTGAGCCTTAAAATACTATTTCCTTGTTCTTGAAGTAGAAATCAATGTGGAGGGTGTTATAGTTATTAATAATTATTTTTATCTTTCAATGTCATGAATGATGAACCTTTTAGTTTTAGAAGCAACATCCATTAAATACTATTCGCTTGCATTTGGGTTGTTTGGATTGAGATGTAGTCAAAATGTCCTAGTATTGTTTATTCTCTGCAAATCATGACATTTGAATTTGATTAGGAGATTAGAAGGAAAAGGGGCGGATTTATTTAGCTTGGTTTTTAGTATGAATAAGTAAATGAAAACTGGTGGGAATACTTGATTTTACCGGCATATTCTCCAATTTTTTGCATTCAGAATTATATTTTTCATCATATTTGCTAATTATAACTCTTTCACTTGTACTTCATATCCTTATGATATGGCGAACATGCTTGCATTTCCTTTTAATTTATTTTTTGTTTAGTTTTCTTCCTCAGAAATGAAAGTTTCTATTTCTTTATCTTTTCTGAAAAAGTATCTGGGAAACACAATATGCATAAATTGCAATGAAATGTATAAGACTCATTTCACTAAACTATATGATTACTAGATTGAGTACAGTCTCTACAAGTTTTAGCTACTGATCTAAATTTTGCATACCGCAAAATTAGAACAGATAGAGAACCAGGGGATTAGTTAGATAGAAAAAGGGAAAATGAGACGTTGAGTGATATGAGTTGTGAAATACTATTTCCTTTCTAATCTTTAGAACATGGAGTATATGATTTGATTTAAATCCTGGCTTTCGTTTTCCTTTAAATAATTTCATAAAGAGCTTTCTGAATAACTAAATTAACTCTAATATGTTTACTTGTGGTTTTTGCATTCATTAGCTAATCTTATTAACTCATCACTCAAGGAGTTTAGAAAGACTCATTTTTAGCTGCTCAAATTAACAATACAAATTAAAGTTATAATTAATGCTAATTAACCTCACTATTTTGCAAATATGCCTAGGCAAAAAGGACGTGCATCTAGGTATTGGTCTATGCCTACATAGGTTCATTCTCAATTTGAGGGCCCAAGTGATATTGGTGCTCATAGTGAGCCAAAACTATTTACTCAGGCAAACCCACCTATTCAGCTAAGGTCACATGATTGTCTTGACCCATCCATTGAGCCCAACTCTTGTGACAAGCCAGATCAACCTCTTTAAAAGAAAAATTCACATAAGTACTAGTATGTTGGTTTGATAGGTACGTGATTTACTAACTTCCTACTACTAGTTTTGATTTAATAAGTTTAAGTAAATTATATTTTGCTAAATAATACTTTTTTTTTGTTTAATTTGTTAGATGAGAATGGTAAAGTTAAAGAAACACGTCTTAAGGCTCAAGACATGTTTGTTCTTCCTCCTAATAAGAAGATTGTTTTACACTAGAATGAACTGGGCCAACCTATTAAAGACTCAGGAGCACTGCTCAAAGTATTTTTGGGACATGTAGCTACTAACTTTAATAATTTTTCCATTAGTTATGAGAAGTGGCCCAAGGTTCCGTCAAGCTACAAAGAACAAGTGTGGAATAATTTAATAAAGGTATGGATTATATTTTTTTCAATGACATTGGTTTTTTATTGTTTACTATTTAATACTTTAAAATGTATTATTTTATTTTAGAAAAACTTTGTAGTCAATGATGGGCCAAACAAAGATTACATTATGGGAAATCTGGGAAAGAAATGAAGAGATAACTGCTTGAAGTTGTTTCAAGAACATTATGATCCACTTCTTGGTTGGGAAGCTAATATTAAGAGGCACCCAAAAGACATCTATAGAGAGGCTTCTTTTCTGAGCTATAGATTGAGTAACTCAACAAAGGTAATAAGCATTCATTATAAATTTTAAAACAATATTTACCATTTGTTGATATTGTTGTTTTTTCTAATTATTTAGGAGATGTGTGATAGAAATGCTTTGAGTCGACGACAACAAACAATTCCTCACACTCTTGGGTCAAAGACACTAGCTAGAAAGAGGGATGAAATAGTATGAACTTATCCACTCTTTTTACCTATAAATACTAAATTGATTAATTTAAAATGTTAATGATTATGGATAACATATTAGGAAACTCAAACTAGACGACCTTACAGTAGAGCAAAGTTGAATGCTATTGCCCACAAGAAAAAAGATGGTTCTTTTGTCAATGATGAGGCTAGCCAAAAAGCTGTAAGCACAATATGTTATGTATAGTATTATTAAAATGGAGTACACTATAAGATTTAAACTGTTTACATAATATTTAATGTAATGTGCAAGAAGAATTACGTGTGCAAACTCAGACAAATTTTGAAAATGATGCTTTCATGAATGTCTTTGGGAAAGAGCATCTAGGATGTGTTCAAGGTATGGGATTTGGTGTTTGTCCATCTAAAGTTTTTGGATCAACTAGTAGTTCTCAAAGATGTTCATCTAGCCATTCAACATTATTAAATATTAAAGTCAAACGTTTGGACAATGAGATTACGACATTGAAAAATGCATTGAACTCACTAATTCAACACTTTGGAGGTCAATTACTGACTGGTTTTTCTAATATTAATCAAGTAAATCAATCAATCAAAAGTATTTATATTATCTTTTCTTGTTATGGAATTGGTTTGGGTGTCGTATTGGATTTTTGTTTATAGGATTCTGGTAATGTATATATGAGCCCTTATTTAATTTCATATTTTATATTAATTTTAATTGCAAGATAGAGATTTGGATTCACAAGTACCTATAAAGTGCTCGTCCTCAACTAGTCATGACCCACAAAGCCAGGATCCATCATCTCATGCTTAGCTGATTTGTTATTTTGATATTATTGAAGTTATTTTGTAATAGTTGAATCAAATAACATGGATTGAACTTGATAATACTTGATGATATTTCTTGAGTTGAACTACAAGAAATGTTATTTTGATATTTTGTGATTGTTAAATTAATTTTAGATGTTTATATTGGTGTTATTTATTTTATTTTAGTTTATTTTAGCGCTTACAATTGTTAGTATATATGTTATTTCTAGGTAAAGAGGGTATAGAAAGAAATTGTATAATTGCAGTAGGTATATTAAAAAATATTGCAGGTGTACTAAAAACTACTGTAAATGCAGCAATTAAAAAAAATGCAAAACAAATTTTTGTGGCGGTTAAAAAACTGTCATGAAAATAATTTGTTAAAAAAATAAATCATCACAATAGGTAGTGTACTGCTGTAAAAATTAAATGAATTTTAATGAAACATAATGTATAATGGCGGTTACAAAATTGCCATAAATATAGATGAAAAAATAAATATTAGCGGCGATTTAGAACTACCTCTAAGTTAAACAAAAATATGCGACAATTGACATAACCACCACGAAATACGCATTCTATAGCAGTTCACTAACTGTAGTGAACAAATAAGAAGTAGAAAAATAAAAATATAGTGGCGCCTCAAAACTGCCGCTAAATGTAAAAAACCGCTACAATATTTAATGTGGTGGTGGTTCCAACGGTTCGTTTTAACCGCTGCAAAAAATGCCCCGACATTTGATCCAGCAGCGATTTGTAAACCGCCACTCATTCCGTTCTGCAGTAGTTAGAACAGCTGCAAAACATCCATTATAACCATCGTAAAATGAATATTTAGGTGTAGTGTGATAAAGTTATATTCCTATCTTTGAAAACATTAAATGAAAATTTAGCGGGGAAAAAAGTAAAGGAAAGAAGAAGGTTTTAGGGGCAACTTCATTGAAGGAAAATATTCATCACCTTTTACATTTTATGACAAACAAGAGCACTGCTAGCTTTGTACCATCAAAAGAGATAACTATCACAATTGCAATCGAGATGTTAGGCAATGCTCCTGGAATAGCACCCAAAAGTGAATTTTGGAACTACTTATGTAACTTGTTGAGCAAAAAAGATATGATAGAAGTGTTTGCTAGTCAACCCTGTCATGAGTCTCCTTTATCTTGGCTAGAGTTTAGTTATAATCAATTTAAGAAAAATAGTTGACTTTGTAGTAGTTGAGATAACATTTTTTTTGTTCTCTTTTGTTGCAAAATTGTTGATGTTGAAGTTAGTTGAGCTTGTGACTCATTATTGTTTTAGTGTTGTTCTTGCTGTTCTTATTTAAAAATAATGCTTGTATTTTGGCAGACAAAGATTCTACTTCTTTTTTGTGCAATGATAGTATTTTAGCTTTGATGAATTAGAATGTCTTAACTATGATTCCATTTGCTGCAAATGTTCTTTATCCCCTTAAAGTCATTCAAGGCATTGTTGACCATATTAATCAATTATCAATATCTCAAATATTCAATATAATAACGCAAACCTTAATTTCCTTTCTATGATTTCATTGTAGTTTAATGGAGCCATGGTGTGTTAAAGATTGTGTTTCAGTAAAGTTCTGGGATATCTCAAATCATTTGTTGATTAGTCCAAATAGCTTTGATGATGAGGAAATGAGTAAAGATAACCATCAGAATTGACAAGACTTGGATTGGTAGACTTTGTGTCAAGTAACCATGCGTAGTATTTTAACATATTATCATAACTATATTTCTAAGGTTCCATGTTGAACATACATGCACACTGGTCATTAGTTTCTAGAGGAGATATTAAATGGGCATGGAGTAAGATTTACCTAGCATTTTGTCTTGAAAAATCCATGTTCTTAGATTTTTGTCACGAATTGACCTATTAGTATGGTCTTCATCCAACAAGGGGAATGTCTATTTATGAAGAAGTGTAGATATTTTTTATGATATGTGCTCATGGTGTGGGTAACAGGTTGATGCAAGAGACATTTAATCATTTAGGTGAAACTATCTCAAGACACTTTCATAGAGTTTTGAAGGTGGTGAGTACACTAGCCAATGATATAATTAGACCTCATCTTGAGTATAACAAGGGAAAAGGATATCATAGGCCACAATATTATTGATACAAGTCATTTTTTTATGTAAGTAATTTTTAAATTAGATAATAGATATATATATATATATATATACTCATGTATCCTCAAATTAAAATTATAACACTTTCTTCTCATTTTTATACTTATAGGATTACATTGCAGCAATTGATGGCACACATGTGAAGGCTTAACTACCACAAGGACAAGCGATACCATATATTCGGTGCAAAGGGTATGCCACTCAAAATGTTATTACAGTTGTGAATTTTAATATGTGTATTACATTTGCTTGGGCTATATGGGAAGGAGTTGTTCATGTTAATAAGATATTTGGAGAAGCTATTCATAGATCAAATCTCAACTTGCCTCATCCAAAAGAAAGAAAAATTATTTGGTTGATGTTGGCTACTCACATATGCCTGGATATGTGGGTCCTAAGAAATCATCTTGAAGACTTTCGTCGAGCTAGAAGTTGACACCAACATGCACCAAGAAACTTGAAGGAAAAGTTCAATTACTTCTATTCTTCATGCAAAAGTAGAATTGAACAAACTTTTGGAGTTTGAAAAGCACACTAGAATATTTTGGCTGATATGCCTTATTTTCATATTGACATGCAAAGAGAAGTTGTGCTAGCAACTATGGCTATTCACAATTATATAAGGAAGAAAAATGTGGCAGACGAGGCATTTCAAATAGCACAGGATGAAAGTTATGCGCCATGCACTAAACATATTACTAAAAATAGAGTATTACTAATATGGAAGATGAAGATAATCGTAATAGTGTTTATTGGATGGCACTGCGTGATTTGATTGCAATGGAAATTACTTGAAGGGGTTAAAATTTTTATTGATAGGATTTGAAAGCTTTTTGTTTTGGTAAACTTTTGAGGAGCATGTTTAAAGTTTTTATAATACTTTAAAATTTCAATGTTACTTTTGAGATATGTTGGGTTAAATTTTATAGATATATTTAAATAGTACTTTTTATGCTTTATTTACTGTTTCCATGGCACAAGGAAAAGAAGAGGATTAGATAACTCAATGATGAACGTGATAGTTAAACAAGAATATTATTTATGTTAATATCATATTTATTAAACATTATGGATTAAGGGCATTATAAATCATATGAAACTTATAAGAAATTTATTATTTGTAACTTTTTTTAATGCATCATAATTCCTATAACAATGTCAATTTTCGATATTTTATAAAAATAATAAGAAAAAATAGGTAGAGATTTAAAAAATGAGTTTAATAGAGCATTTTGAACTATATTTAAATATGTTATAATAGAATATGAAAGCTATATAAGTAAATGCGTATTTACATGACATCAAAAACTTATGTCCTTCTTGATCATTTTCACACTAAAAAGAGCTTATAAGCATTCATTCTCACTGAACATAAAATCATCTTATAAGCTCTAAGAACTTATTTTTAACATAAAATCTAATATCTTATAAGCTCCAAAAACATCTTATAAGATATAAGAGTTTATAAAATATTTTAAATAAATTTAACCAAACACCCTCTTAATCCAACTCAATTGAACCCAAATAATTTTCAACCCTACCCAGCTCGTCATCACCCTTAATTTTAATATATTATAAATGCCCTTTTACGCATCTGAAATGTCACAGCAAGGCCCCAGGATATATTGATCAATCGAGATGCATTGTCGAAAAGTTCACCAAATTTTGGTGCCCACCCCAAACACCACCGGCAACTTACGGAATGACTGAAATTTCTAATGGAGCCAAAACATGAGCGGATACATGCAATTCTCGAACCAATAACGAAGCATTTGTAATTACAGAAAACCTTAAAGGGGTGGCTATACTTCGCTATATAATATATCAATTTCTTTATTAGATAAGATACGCATTCTTATTAATGACTGAATTATTTCAATAACATTTTTGATACATTATCTAAGTTTTTCGATGGTACACCAGTTCTATTTAAATTATACTGCATACAAAATTATGACGCTGTACGTATAGTAATACATATTTTAAAATTTACATGATAAAATTGATTTCTAAAAGAAGACAAATGTATCGTACATTGAGCTTTATGAATTAATTCTTAATAAATCACAATAGAAAAAAGAAATTCATTGCAGCTTGCGTTAATAATTAATCTTGATGCCATTAGATATAAAGACGGTGGAGTTGAAATTAAAACTCGAAGACAAAAGAAGTTGGTATTAGCATTTAGCAAGGTCTTATGTTTTCTGATTTCATTATACGGTTTACGAGTAAAAATCATTTGCATACTCAATTTTGTCATAAAAAATATGTTCGAGTTCTTGACATAAATTCGAAATTGATATATACTAAACCAATACCTTACAAATTCTCAAATTTGGAATTAACATTAGTGAGGCTAGTTTTTGAAATTTAATTTTGAAACTTGTACCAAGTCCCATTAAAAGTATAAACTAAGGTCATCTCTATATATATTCTTGCTTTTCATTTATTTATTCATGGATAGAAAAGTATTTAAAGAAAATGCAACAAAAGGAAAACCAAGTGTTTTTCTTATTTTTCTCTTTTTCTTTTTCAAATCTCATCCGTTAAAAAAATCCAATCTTCACATTCAAAATTGTCACCCTTCCATCAATCCCTAGACTCTACTTAATTTTATTTCGTGACTTAATCAAATGAAATATGTTACTGAATAATTAGTGAAGAATAAGAATTAAGAAATTAGAGTTTGAAGACGTAGTACATGTTACTCTAAAATACTTCAGATGAAAATTTTCATAGAATCCATCCAAATATCTGGTTTGGTTAGGCAATATCGATCTCAGAGCAATAAATGTTCAACAATTTCATCAAAATGCAAATATGCATATATATATATATATATGTATATATCTTAAACAGCTGGGGTACATATAATTATGTGACTAATTAGGCAACTGATCAGGCAGCTATGCCTTAGACAGACTGTTGAGCAATACATGTATATCTACTAGTCTCATATGTTTTACATGGAGATGGGACCATACTATATAATATTTCTTTGATCCACTTCAATCCATGATTCAGGGAGAATTAAAGAGAATGCCGAAGATATATATCAGAATGGATTTGATTCATCTGAGAAGAAAGCCAGGGCGCCAACAAATGGAGCATTGATATATGTGGCAGGTTCAGATTGCTGATAGTTATTCCTGTCATCTGCAAAATGGTCTTGATTATCAGGACCACCTAAGATGGCTCCAACTAGAATGTTCGGATTAGGCGAGCCTGAGTTGAGGTACTGGAATCCATCTCCGCAGCTAATGCGGGCTGGGTGAGCGTGTATGGATGGTAAGGAGGAACCCCTGTGGTGGACATGTTGTGGATACCTCTGTCCGAATCCCACCATGTATGACATTTTTGCAGGATTATTACCTAGTATGTAATCCACCTGTTTCTTTGCCAGGGCCACGAGTTTGTCTGAAGTGATGGTTGATGTCCCACATGAGGTGACGCCTCCGTGTGACCTCAGATACTTGGCATATGCCAACAAGAGAAAGCTTGATGTGGTTACATACTGGAGATTGCTTTCACTTGCTTTGTAGAACAGCCCCCCTGGAAAACCAAATTCTGTTAAGTTTTTTGTTTCAGAAAGTCCATCATACAGGTTTTTCCTGAGCCTGGAAAGTCCATTATTCAAACTTGTCTTATACGTCATTTTTTGATTATACCATTAAAAATTATAGTTGTATGCTAAGAAGGAGAGGAAGGCCACGCACCAGGGGTATACTGAGCCTGGAAATTAGGTGATCCTGGAATAAGGGAACAGATATAATTGTCTGAATGTGCTTTGTACAACTGAAATTCTTGAATGTTCTTCTCTAAGAATCCCTGATCGGCAGAATAGATTTCAAAGGAAAAGAATGTTAGAACATATTCTCTCTGTCACAGGAAGAAGCAAAAATATAAAGAATTAAGACCTTGGAGAGCAAAACTTTGGTCCCAGCTCGTTTATCATCCCAACTGAAGGAATAATCATCTTCATCAGCTCCGAGTGTGTGGCCATTTGACTGAATGTAAGCCAAGTATGAGTTGTCTTCTGAAGCTCTATGAAGCCATGATGCTCCCCACAAAAGCTCATCCTGAATCCAGGTTACATAATTAAGGTCTCAAAGAACACACGAAGGGAAAGGAGGACTGAATATATGGTCTAATATCCTTACATGGTATCCAGAGTAGGAGCAGTAAAATGGACACACCACTGAACCGAGAGAGTCACTGTAAGTTCCCTTATACCTGTCCGCAAAATCAAATACCTGCAGAGTGATATCAATTGAGTTTAGTTATTAAGAAGAAAATTACTGAGTTACAATAGATGAATAATTAATGCAGTTAGTTTGTTACCTCCATCGCAGCTTTAAGCAATTTACTGGAATAAGAAGGATCGGAATCTTTGAAGACGATGGAAGCAGCTGCCAGTGCTGCTGCAGTCTCTGCTGCTACATCTGATCCGGGGTTTTGAGAAGAAACTTTGTACACACTGCGGGCTGTGTCCATGTCCTCCGGTCTTTCCCAACATTTATGATCATTGTTGGGGTCTCCCACCTGTTCCATCAAGACGTATATAGAACGTAAGACAATGTGAATGTCATAAAATCCCAAGTTGTTTCTTGGAATTATTGTTAATATTCTCCTCACTTGTATGTACAAGGTGCCTGGGGTGGCTGTAGCTGCTTTTAGTAGATAATCTGCTCCCCAACGGACAGCATCCTTAGCATTCTGGAGTTGATTCTTCATGGAACTGCCGAATTCAATCACACTCCATGAAAGTAGTGTAGTAGTGAAAGCCATTGGCAAACCGAATTTGACATTGTCCCCTGCATCATAATAACCTCCAACAAGATCAACCTGAAACCAAATATCCACCGATTAAAAAGGGAAAAGGGAAAAAATTAACAACAACATGATTAATGCATTTGACTAAAGTTCACATGGTTAGTTGTTTTACATGGTAACCGGAGCCATCGGACAATCCTGAGTCACCCCTCCACGTCAGATGCTGGTTTGGTGGTAACTTCCCGGACCTCTGTCCCTCAAAGAAGAGGATTGATTTTTCGAGTGCGTAGGTATAATCTTGTGAAGTGAATGCAGAACAAGGTGACAAAATGAGCATGACAAGAGTTAAGCATGAGATGTGCATGTTAAAATAAAGTTTAGTGACAGAAAACATGTTTTGTAAATTGCAGTGATATGTTTTGTAATAACCCTTCAAGCGTGTGGCAGCAGAGACATGCACCTCTATATGTGTAATATGTAATATACTAAGAGAGATGCCTGATTGGAAGGGCTACTAGGAATTGAGCTTTTGTCTGAGGTGAGGTGCCACTTTATATAGAAGAGGGCAGTTAGAGAGTTCGTTAGGAGTTGTGGCAGTGTCAGAGTGTGTGTGTGTGTGTGTGTGTGAGAGAGAGAGAGAGAGAGAGAGAGAGAGTCACAGCAGTCACGGGATCAACTGCGCCAAATCGGACATCATGTTGCGAGGCACAGATACAAAAGTTGTCCGCAGACCTAACGGTGGAAAGAACAAATTTATTTAAGACATGAATATAATATGACAAGAATTTGATCCGCTTAGTCTCACTCCAAAATCCCTTGTTAATTCACAAGATCTAAATATGCTTGATAAAATCCAGTGTTTGGTTAAGTACAGAACATAAAACCCCTCCTCATGGGGCAATTAATATCTGCAATTAGAGATGGGAGTGCAGGGTACAATGGTCTGACTCTGTATTTTTTGTTTAGTTTTCAAAAATGAGGTGTAGTTTTCTAAAATTGATGTATTTAATCACAAATAGCACACCTTACTACATTGATCCAGTCTAAAATCATTATCCAAATATGATAGCAATAGAAAAGGCTATATATTGTCCCATTGTTCACAAGGGAGTGTGACAGAGATAAGTTAGACAAAAATTAAAGAAAAAGGCATTGTATCTTTCTGTTTTCTCAAGACAAATTTTAGCTCTCAAAATATTTCCAAATAAATGTGTGCATTTTCCCAATTTAGATCCCCAGTTCAATTTTGTGTTTTATCAACATAATATTTCTTTGCCAAAATATCCTCCCATAATATATTATAGCCATACATTTATATAACAAATCAACATATTCAACCAATATATACACATAAAAATTCAGTGTCTCATCATTAACTCAACAACAACTAAATTTATGTGATAGTTACAATAAATTTTGTCTCTCTGACGAAGACATTTCCAAACTAACAATTTTTTTTTCAAAATAATAACAAACAAATATCTTATTTTCCAATCTCACTACCGAAATAAACTCTCTCCAAATATTTTTCCAAAAATACCCAAAACATAACCAAACAAGCCCAAGTTTTCATCACATTATACAGCTGGAAGTATTGAAAACAAGTAAATTCAACTAACATGGATAGTTACACGAGTGTAGATAACAGAAGATACGAATAACTTTTAGTATAAACTATGATTGTGGTTTGCCATGAGAAGCTAGCAAGAAGAAATAAATTGTGCAGAAAACTGTAGACTGCAGTAACTTGCTATTATTCAAGCCATATTATGGGAGAAAGCCGGGTTGAAAAATTACTCTGGTTGTCTCACTGCGTGATTTTCGTTAATAATATAAAGTTGAGTAATCTGAAAGGCGTAATTGAAGGGACGAGGGTGTGGTTGCAAACTTGCAATCTTTCTTTCTTTCTTTCTTTCCCTTATATATATATATATATATATATAGTTAATGGTTTGTCCGAATGAAACGTGGAACGGTGTTTTGGCATTTTTGTTGGAAATAATGTCTCGTTATCACGGATGTTACAAGCCTTGTTTCACGTGTGCACCCAATCCCAATTCCCAATCCAGAACAATGCTGTTTTCTGAAACGTCCAATCTTTTCTTGTTTTGTTCTGAATTTTTCTTTAGTTATTTATTTTACTTACTCATTTGTATTTGAGAGAAAAAGAAAATCTTGTATATTAATTAAAATAATTATTATTATCAATAATTATTTTAGTACGAGGACTGATCATGTTTATTCGACTAATAATCTAACTTCAAATGGAATCGTAAGCCATAGTTTGATCAAAGAATAAATCAAAGACAAAATGTATGAACATGGAATGTGCTCCCAAGGGTTTTATCCAGGAATGCTTTTAGACTGCTATTTGTTTTGACATCATATTTTAAAGCAAAACAGAAAATAAAAAATATAATCAGAAATAGAGTTTGAAATATAAAGACATTTCCCTCCATTCTTCCCAGAATCTACGCACAACAAAGGCCACAACAATATCTCTTAATTCAAAAAACTCATTAATTCCATAAACCCGAACAGCTAATTCGTTAACTAAATTACTCCCAACTTCTTAGATTAGAAATTAAATGAATTATTTTTTTAACATAATATTTTTAGATTATTTAACAGTGATGATTTTAATACATTATATTAAAATTTTTAAATATATATATATATATATATATATTCTTGAACTTTTACATATATGGTAGCATCCAAAATAACAATGTTGTGGATAAATAAAGTAGTCAAATTAATTGTACTAATAGCATGTAGAAATTGAGATCAGAAATTTCTAAAGCATGAATGGTCAAAGGCTGAAGATGATTGGTTGCTTTTAACAGCGATTTCGGCGGGAACGCAGTAGATAAATATTTGTTGCGGCCCTATGGGCGATGACCCTTTCGTCAAATTAAACCGGAATTAACAGGAAAAGCAGCAGACTTACACGCACAGACAAAAGAAAATTAGGACTTTTAACAACAGATCACGTGAGCCACACAGATGCACACGTCTGGCTCAACATTTTGATTCCACTAGAAAAGGGGTTCTGGCTTCGGGGAAATGCACTAGTCACTTGGCCTGTAGTAGTTATTATTCTCAAGTTTTGTACTGTTTTTCTTAAATTAATACGATAATTACTCAAACATAATTAATTGGGGTAAATTGCTACGGACCCCCCTATAAATATATATATATATATATACAAATAACTTTCTCATATTTTTTAAAATCATACAAAAAAACACCCCTGAAAGTGATGGTATAACTCATACACGAGTGTGTGCGATTGAATGTGAATTTTTGTGTATAAAAAGACAATTATAACCTGACTTATAAACCGTTGGATTTCATCCTTAAGATATCAATGGTCCACATTAATTCCCATTATTTTTTTTCAAATAATATTAGAAAATATCGATAATATATTATTATATATAATGTAATACATATGTACAATATATATAATTTAATGTATATCGTTTTATACTTATCTTTCCCACCCCCACCCCCCACCAACTACCATGGTTGTTGGTAGTCTAGTTGATGGCCATAGTAGCCTTAGCTACTGGCAGTCGACACCTGGCAACCAAACAACCGTCAGTGGAGACCAAAAAAAAATAGTCGGTGGCCAAAACGGTTGCTAGGTTGCAAAGCCATGGCGGCTAGTGGCTGAATCTAGCCAGATCCAACCAATATGCATAACTGCCATGGTAGCCTCTTGTTTTTGGGATAGGGGTGGGGGGTGGGTTGGCTACTTGAGAGGGGTTTATATTATATATGTGTTATATACAATTTATATATATGCTTTAGATAAATTTATATATGTATATGTATATTACATGTATCTAAGTATAAATAAAATAAATATATAAATATTATTTAATTTGTAATGAACTAAAGAAAATTTATATATATGTATAAATAAAAATATATATGTATATATTTACACAAGAATTTATAGATAAGAAATATATTATATATCCTTATAAATAAGAAATTTGGATAAATAAAAAATATATATAAATTTATATGTATGTATTTTTTTATTTATACACAGCACACACATAGGAGCTCGTTTGAGTTCAAACTCCTAACCTCTTATATTATGTGGAAGGCTTATATCACTAGGTTACAAACCATTCGAAATAAATTTATATATATGTATACACAAATTATATGTATAAATAAAAATATATGTGTATATATTTATACATGAATTTATAAATAAAAATGTGTCACATATTCTTTTTATAAACGTTAAATATTTTTTAATTTGAAATAGATAAAAAAATAATTAAAAATTGTTAAAAATATAAGTAAAATAAAAATAAAAGTAATGTAAATTTTAATTTTACTTAAGGGAAATTCTTTCTTTTTAATACTAAATGGGCATCAAACAAGTCGAGGGAGGCGGTGAGCATGATTTTCAAAAATATAAGGAGCTTTTCTATACATTTTTTTTTTACAGAGGATTATTATACCCATTTCATATATAACAGGAGAGTAAATTGCTATTAGTCCTAATTAATAGATACAAAGAGTTTCTTGGAACTTCTAAAATTATTTACATTAATAACCATAGACAAATTGAACTTTATATAATGTCACACAAATTTCAAATAAAATTTTCCCCAATTATGAATGTCGCCCCTAAAATTTGTCATATATTTTTGTATTCCTTGAATTGTTTTCATTTTACAGCCAGATATGGTCTGTATAGTTTCGATGAGGCTAAAAGTCGCTTATAGTGAAAAGTGTAGTGTTTAGGAAGAATTCGATTAGGGAGATTAAGTATTCAAAGCTATATTTTTCTCAAGATCTGAGATCTACAATCACAACACACGTTAGACTAGCCAAGGTACCCTCGACTAAGGCACTCTGATGCTCAAGTTAGTTCTAGTCGAGATGTAGTAATCGAATAGAATATTGAGAGTATAGAAGGTTTATGGCGTATTTGACATTACCTTGAGCGTGGTTGAGTATGAAGTATTTATAGCTTTCTTCAGGCATGATTTGACCATGATACCCTTATCAGGTGTACTGACTTTTGTCTTTGCTAAGGGGTTGATGGTCATTATATGGTTAGATCCCGGTACTGTTCTAGGTGGCTAAATCTCTTATTTTTCAGGATGAATAGTATCTCTGGAGGCACCTTCCTACCAAATATGGTGGCAGGGTTGGTAGAGTTGGTGGCAGCAATTGCACTAATTGTCACGCAACATTAATGCGAAGGCATATTGCCTGTCAGACTAATAAATATGGTAAAGATCCGGGTCAATGCTGGAGTGGATCTTGAGGTTGATACATGTCAACTAGACTTGTCTAGTAGAACATCTAGAGTAGTTCTGAGGTTGATGCAGGTTGACCGTGGATCCTGCTAAGTATGATTGATACAAGTCGACCAGATGATCCTTGATAGGCAATCTGGCCCAGACTTGATGTTAGGCCTCTTAAGCTATCCCACTTAATGTTGGGCCTACTGAATTATTCTATATCATGAGTCCTCCCCAACTCGCGGTTCTGATCGAGCTTGTCAATGAGAAGGAGTAGGGAGTTTGCATTCAGTTACGGCAGTTACTATATTCAACTAGGGTTTTTGAGTTCTCGACCTGAGTTTTTGAACTGCTAACCTAAGTTTGAGGTGATTTCTCTGCATTTAATGTGCCTATTAGTGCGCAGAATATAAAGCGTATTGGGGTAGGCTATCATCATAACAGTTACTCGAATTCCCGCACAAAAATACCTATAAATAGTAGGATAGCTGACTCCATTTTTACTTTTGTTGCTCATACATCTGGTTGAATTGTTGCTTTTGAAATCAAGCTTTCGTGCGCTTTGCCTTTTCGAGATTTCCATTGTAAGTGCCTTTGTCGTTCTTGTTCTTTTCTACCTTTTCATTTGTAGAAGCATGTTTTCCAATTTAGATAGTGGTAACACTAGGTCAGACAGTGTGGCCCATGAGAGGGAGGCTGGGGCGAAGAGTAAATCTGAAACATCTTGTAAGAGTGAATCGAGTTCATCCATGAGCAATAGCTCTAGCTCAAGCAGTTTAGTAGCTCGAGTAATATTAGGGTTATTTCAGAGGGGGATGCTGGCCCTTATGATGTACCTGTAACCCGAGGTTGATTGTTTACCCCTGACCATTACACTATAATAGCCTCTAAGATAACTCATGCTGACTTGATCTGTATTAGGGCAGTGTACCACATCCCTGAAGAATATGAATTGATAGCGCCAGGGACTCAGGGTAGGATGCATCGACCTTCTCGGGGGTATATAACTGTGTTCGAGCAGGGTTTAAAATGCGGCCTTAGGTTTCTGCTCACCCAACCAATAGTCAACCTCGTACTAGGTCTAGAAGTTTGCATCACCCAACTACACCCGAACTGTTTGCCACGCTATATAATTTTGCCATGCTAATGCACTTGTACCACCAGTCTGCGTCTTTTGCCAATTTCTCAAACTAAACACCTAGTTAGCCTAACACATTCATCCGAGATTTGGTTGGATTTGGGCAAATAGAGGCCTCAGTTCTAACTGAAGAGAGGTACTTGGTTTTAGCTGGCCTATTACCTACCCAACTCGACCTGTTTGCGGGCGATCGACTAGGTAGAGACTTTTCGTCGACTATTTTGATTGAACACTAATCTTTTTGCTTGAGTATGATGTTTGCTTAATTTGTTTACATATGCAGATCGCAATGAAGTAATGTCCACAGCCATAACAAATCCCAAGTTCGAGCTCTGAAGGCTGAAGAACGCTGTCGAGTTGCTTTCACTCGATGAGAAGGTGCTCTCACTGAACAAGTAGGTTCAACAAGGTCAACGTCTATATTGCCTCCACCACAAATCAAGCAGGCTCCTAAAACTCAGTCTGCTCATCAGAAAGAGCCCAAATGTAGCAGCCCCATGGGTTGAGGCAAGAGGAAAATGGTCGAACAGGGAGGTTTGGCACTAAAAAAGGCCGTAGGGGGCAAGGGAAAGCAGAAGATTGTGACAGGTTATGACCTATTTGGTAAACCAGGTGATAGTGCGATGTTCTAACTTTCTTAGCTGTCTCTTTCTTGATTTGCCACCGACCTAAACAAGGAGATAACCGACTCAGCCTCCATCATCCAAGGAGGGCCGATGGGTACTGAGGCTCTAAAGTGGATGACATCAGGGCTATTCATGATCGACCAACAGAAGCTGATGAGCCTCAGTCAACTCGGGACAATGAAGGCAATGTCCTACTACTGCAATGTGGTAAGTATGAGATCAATAGTCTTGACTGCAATTTTCCTTTTATGCATATATTAGTTTGAAAAATGACATTGTTGTGTTTCAGATAGGATAGCTAGGCTACAACATGTACTGGTGATCCGAGATGGTTTTGGTTGCCAAGGAGGACTTGGAGATGGGAGGGGAGATAAAATGCTTAAGGTACAGCTCGAGTCCTCTCAGCTTCAAGTCGAGCAACTGAATAAGAAGATAGTTGACCTCCAAGAGCAGCTCAACTCGAAGGATCAATAGTTGGTCCAGGCCGTCGAGGATCAGAGTTGAATGGACAACATTATAAAGAAGGCCCAGCTGGACCTATAGGTGAGCTTCAGTTCTGGTCGGGCTCGAGATCATACGGAGGCGACCAACCCAGCTAAAGAGGCCTTCCTCTGACATCTGCCTGTTGTGTGGCGCGAGGCTGTTGAATAGTTTTTGGTGAGTACAGCCTTTCAAGATACCAGCACGGTTGCATCACTTGATAATGCTTGTAAAGCATTTCATAGGGCCATCAAGCAGCTCGAGCACTTGGGTTATGCTTTTCAAGTTAAGGATAGGAGCAGAATGAGCCTCACACTGAATAAGAGATTGGAGCCTTACCCAGACCCGAAGGAGGGCGGCACTGAGCAAGCCCCGGAGATCGAAGCTACAACTGCTGCACTCGATGCGCCACTAACTGAGGTGCAAAAGAAGAAGGCCGAGGTTGATGCAAAGTTGGAGCAAATATCTGCTGAATTTGCATTCATCGAGGACCTTGTAGCCTAACTGAGGGAGAAAGAGGTCAATTTAGTGCAGTACATGCTGTGGTCAACTAACTTTATAGGCAACATCGTGGGACCTTTTGAACCTCCCCAAGCGGTCTCTCTGCTCACCTGTGCAGCT
>JACGDI010005337.1:270382-300560 GCA_014898725.1 Jacaranda copaia | reverse complement strand
TGAGCTATCGCACTTGATGTTGGGTCTACTGGGTTATCCCATATCAGGTTTATTAATTATCGTATATGAAATGCTCTTAATATTTAAGCGCACTTTTAATTACAAAACATCGAAAAAGCTAAATGTTTTATGTTTGTGTCCAAATTCAGGACTATGACAGTTTATGGATTTTGGTCATTGTCACTTTTCCTTTTCACTTGCAAACATAAAAAAAGCTGTCAAAGCAACTTAATTTCTAAAACCGGGATTCTTTAAAATAAGTAATTGATTATTATATTAATGTTCTCAACTTCTTACATATGGTGCTGGTCGTAGAAATAGCATAGCAGCAGGGCTCGTTAATTTAATAAAATTAATTTAGCTAGGGTACACTTATTAATATTAAAAAGTTTATTATAATTTAAATATCAAAAGAAATTAGCATAAGTTAGATAAATTTCAAAAAGATTGATGTAAATATACTAAATTTCAAGGCACACTTTGTTATTTTCACCAAATAAAATTATCAAGCGTATAACAAATGGTTAAATGGTTATGGTTATGTGTAAGATGACAACAAATGGTGGAATAAGCCAGATGTAATTTTAAAAATTTTACGAAATTTACATATATATATATATATTTCGGTCAATTAAACTTTAGAGAAGGATCTTTAGTCCAACAATAAAATAAAATAAAATTGCAGAACTCCTAAACTAGACTATTTGGGGTTTCAAAAAAATCAACACGTATACCAGTATTTTTACGTCAAATTTTTTGGGAATGTCTATGTAAGTTTTATGGCAAAGTAACAAAACTTATCATAGGATCCTTTCGTGTTCATTTAAGATTGGGATATCGAAATGAATGTATGATCAGTGATCACAAGGTAGCCAACCAGATTAGGTTAATTTTCTATCCAGAAACGAAAATGAAAACGTAAAGATGTACACATATAGCTGCAGGTGGAGACTATTAATGCCATAAATATGAATGTGACATCAACTTTGTCTTGTTCTCAAAGAACCAATAATTACTTGAATTGCTTTCTGGTGCTTAGTGTGTTTAACAAATACGTAGAATTAAATATATAAAGATTAAAGATGGGGAAAAAGAAAGAACCTTCGAGCTTTTTACTTTTCTTTTCTTGATTTTCCTTTGCTTTCATTTTCATTTTTCTATATATTATTATTATTATTATTATTATTATTATTATTATTATCTACCATGTGGCTCCAGGTGCTGTGTGCTAGGAAGGACGGTACACCATCCTAGACTTTTTTGCCATCACAAACTTAATACGCTGTGTCCATCTCTCTCTCTCTCTCTCTATATATATATATATATATATATATATATCACAAAATTATAATATGAATGGCAAATGAGGAGCTAAGTATGTATTGAATCCATATGAATTGAATTAAAAATGGGTTAGGTTTAGCATGAATTTAAGTTCATGAGTTAAACATGAGTTAGATTGAATGCAAACCACTAAAATGCAAGAAAATTAGTAGTTTTGCGTTAAATATATTATTATATTGTTTCGTTAAACTATGACTTTTTTTTATTTTTATTTTACAGTATTTAATCAATTATTATAAATTCTTATTTATGCATTAAAATTAAATTAAATTCAAGTTAACTTGTAATTTACTTGTTATTATATAGGATTTATGTCTTGAACTATGGAGAATTTTAATTGCCCATAATATATACTTGAAATTACAGAATTATTATTTTTAAATATTAACATATTTTTTTCTTTAAGTAAATCCTTGCTTTTTTCTTCATTTAGCGGTACAGCTTGATCCAAAATCTTGCATTACGATGCCACCAAATAATTAGTAAGTTTGTTAATATTTTGATGATTTTCATTATTTTGATTATGACCAAATTACATTCCAAAATTATGTGCTGAAAGCATGCAATTAAATTATGAATATCTTTCTGTATTATCATCTAGAATCTATCTGCACGCTAGAATTTACTTTCCATAATTAAAAGATCTCTTGAAGATGCTAGCCTGATTCACATCTCTATAATTTAAGAAAGAAATCATTCTTGCTGTACTTATTGGTATATCCACAATTTATGGTACTAATGCATGCTTACCATAATGTGTTATTTCCTTATTTGATTCCAATGGACACTTACCTAAATAAGGATTTATAATCGTTGGACAAGAGCTTATAAATTAGAAAATATGCAGCAACAATAAGAGTGAATCACTTAGGTAGGAAATGAACCTTGTTAAGTATTTTGAGAAGTTGTGTGATACTCTCATACACATTTTGTACTTAAGTGTTGCTAATTCCTTTCTGTATGTATGTTTTTTAGGAACGTTGTGATGAAGAACGTCAAGGGGAGCTTGCCTTCAACAGACCTTAAGGAGATGAGGACAAGACGGTTTGTGTTTTGAAGGACCTAGTGATGAAGAGGGATGAGAGTAATACCTGCTCTCAAGGGACCTGTGAAGAGAACAAATCGGCTCTTGGTTGCTCTAAAGACCTCTAGGTTAAAAAAAACTAGTAAAGTGGTACTATCTAGAATCTTTTGAAGTGTTTTAGGTTTCGGTCTAGAAGGAGAGCCTAGAGCTTACTTTATAGAGTAGCAACAACTCATGCATCAGTTTACATAGATTGTGCAAGTGAAACTAACAGAAGTTCCCTTAGGCCGGTTCACAATGCAGCTAGTTTCACAATACTCTGGAATTTGCTTTATGCCATTTGGAATTCCTATTTAGCATTCTGTGAAAAGTTGGTTTTAACACTACTAGGATGCTTTTGCTTCTTAACTTTTATTCTATCAAATTTCTGTATTTAACTGTAAAATGATCTTATACCTTAATTGATTTGACATGTTCAAAATCATAAGTGAAAGCTTAGGTAGAGATATAGGCTTGTCAAACCTCTATAAATATCGATGTTCATTTACTTCTATTTGTACTACTTTATTTATCATTGGTCTGACTAGTTATTTAACTAGCATTTACACATTCTAGTTAGTAACTAAAATTATTTTATGCAAAAAACTTAAATTATCTTGGAATGCCAAAAAGTTTTTGAGTGATAATTTTCTGCTACATTAAAATCCCTTAAGCATAATTCACCCCCTCTTATACTTATAATCACTCTCAATTGGCATCGAAGCATTGGTTCTTTAAATTGTGGTATAACTATCTGAGTAATAGATCCTATGGCAACCAACACTTTTGATGTCTTTGTAGAAGGGCAATCACATAATCAACTTCCATTATTTGATTGTTCTAACTATGCTATGAGGAAAAATTGAATGCAAGAATTGCAATTGCCCTAGATTTTGATTTATGGGACATGGACAGTGAAGGGCCAATGGTTTCAATGAAATTGATTGATAGACAGATGGTTCCTAAAGAGTGACGAGAATTTACGAGTGATGATAAAAAGGTCATCTCAATGAATGCGAAGGCCAAAAATATTTTGTCTTGCACTCTAACCAAAAAGGAGTACAACTGAGTTAGTATTACACTACAACAAAGAAAATGTGGAAAATGTTGCAAGTAACCCATGAAGGTACCAACCAAGTTCAACAAGAGAGAACTGTTTTTCTCGTCCACAAGTAAGAAATGTTCCAGATGAAATCTAATGTAACCACAAGTTAGATGCGCACTTCATGGAAATTATAAATTCTATGTTCGCACTTGGTAGAACTATAAGTGAGGATGAGCAAGTTCAAAAGATTCTTAGATCACTTCCCAAGGAATGGATGCCTAAAGTAACTGCTATTTAGGAAGCTCGTGATCTTAGCAGGATGGCAATAGGTGAACTAATTAGATCTCGTACATTTCATAAAATGACATTGCTAAATAAAGATGAAAGTTCGAAAATAAAGTCGAAAAGAATATTGCTTTTGATGTCAGTCATAATTTCGATTCGAAACTTTAAGAATATCTTGAAGAGGACGACCTTGAGAATGAAACTGTTCTAATTTCCTGGAGATTAAAGTAACTGATGAATCTTAAAAGGAAATTTTGGAACAACAGAACAAAATAGAAAAGAACCAGTTTGAAAATTCAAAGATCGGCCACCTTGCTACTACAGATGTAATGAAATCAAACATAGAAAACTAGATTGTTCTCATTGAGGCAAAATGCAAAACAAGCCAAAGTTAAGGCAATGGCAACTACATGGGACGAATAAAATGGTGAACAATTTGATAATGAAGAGAATTATTTCATGGTAAATCAAGTATGTACCTCTTCATGTTTTGATTATGATTCAATTAATGAAATTGACATTGATGAGGATGTGCAAAAATTGCATAAGCTTTATAAAATTTTGTGTCAAAATGCTTGTTGATGAAAATAAAGCTTTACGAGATAAATTTGAAATGCAAATGGCTAAAAATAGAGAGACTCTCGATGTTGGATATAAAAAGAAAATGAATGATTGGCTCACTAAAGAAAAAAACTCATTAAAAAAACAAATTGAGAATATGAGTCATGAAAACAAAGGAAAAATAGTTGTTGAAGAATGTTGTTATGCTAGGGATGATCTAGGTGAATGTTCCACAAGTGTTACGCACACACACATATACCTATTCCATCTAGAAATAATGTTAAAAAAGGTTGAGAATTTAGAAATTGCATGAATAAAAAAAACCAAAAAAAATTTCATCAACTTTTAGAAAGAATTTTAAACCAGTTCAAAAAACCTACTTCACTTGTGGTAGATTTGGTCATGTCAATTATGGATGTTTGGTTGAAATACTTATTGGTACCAAGTTTGTTTGTGTAAGAAAATTATCTGTTACCAACCATGAAGGATCTGACATAGCTTGGGGACCTAAAATAAACTAATCTCTTACAGGTTAATTCCAAGGAACATTCATGGAAACAAAAGTGGTACATAGATAGTGGATATTCCAGGCATATGACGGGGGATGCGTCTATATTTATTAATCTTAACAATTGTCTTGCAGGAAATGTTTTCTATGCATACAATACAAAAGGACGCATAATAGGTAAGCAGACTGGTATTACTATTAATAATGTATGGCTTATTGAAGGCCTCAAGCATAACTTGCTTAGTATCAGTCAATTGTGTGATGAAGGTTATGAGGTTAAATTCCACCCTACTCACTATGTCATTAAGCAAAATGAGAAGCTAATTTTTACTACTACTAGGGATGAAAATATTTATTGTAAAACTCTTGATAATTTAACTTGTCAAAATATGGAATGTTTAACTATTTTAAATGAAGAATGCTACAAATGGCATAGAAGAGTGAGGCACATAAACATGGAGCTTGTATCTCATCTCACAAAGAAAGATTTTGTTAGAGGCATACTAAAGTTAAATTTCACCAAGGACGGGATATGTGATGCATGCCAAATAGGAAAGTAAATCCGAACTTCCTGCAAACTAAAGAACGAGGTCACAACTTTCAGGTCATTGGAACTTCTACACATAAACCCATTTAGGCCAATGAAAATAGATTCCCTTGGAGGTAAAAGGTATGTGTTTGTCATAGTAGATGATTGTACTCATTTTACATGAGTTCTATTCCTTGCTCATAAAAATGATGTTTTAAGTGCTTTCGTTCCACTCACCAAGTGGCTTTAAAATGAAAAAGGGCTATTTTATTAAAGAAATTTAAAGTGACCATGGAATTGAGTTTGATGAAATAAACTTTATTTTTTTTGTGAAAAATATAGTTACATTCATGTTTTGTTTCCTCTTAAGACTCCCTATGGTTGAGAAAACAAACTAGATTTTGCAAGAAGTTGCTAGAATCATGCTTAATGAATATGATCTTCTAAAATCCTTTTGGGGTGAAGCCATAAGTATGACTTGTTATGTGTTAAATCGTGTTTTCTTAAAACCATTTTTGAGAAAAACCCTATATGGATTATGGCACGGTAAAGTACTAAACATTTCTTATTTCCGTGTCATTGGTTGCAAATATTACATTCTCAATGATAGAGATTATTTGACAAAGTTTGATTCCATAGTTGATGAAGCTATCTTTGTTGGTTACTTAATGTATAATAAAACCTATCATGTATTTAATAAGAGGCAAAGAACTGTTCAACAATCCAAGCATGTCACGTTTGATGAGACTAGCCCATCTTGTGCCAAGAAAATCTTGAGCAAAGAAATTGCAGGATTCAAAGAACCAATCAAGATTCCTAACTCTGAGCCATCAACATCGAATTAAGAGAAGTTGGAATCACTTGAGGAAACAAATTCCATTGCTAAACCTAATTCCAGTAGATTAGTAGAAAGGGCTAAATAAAGAATAAAAAATTTTAAACATGTTTCTAGTTACCCTACCGATAAAATCATTAGAGGTCCTCAAGTTGGAATAGCTACCAAATCCAAAGCCAGAAAAGTTCAACCGAACAAATCCAATTATGCCCTCATTTCAATGATTAAACTTAAAGATGTAAAGAGGCACTAAAAGATCCATTCTAGATTGAAGCAATGAAAAAAAAATTAGCTCAGTTTGAAAAGAATGAAATCTGAAAACTAGTAGAACAACCATCAGACCATCTAGTCATTGGTACCAAGTGGGTGTTCTAAAATAAGTTAGATGAAACCAGTAAAATTACTAGGGATAAAGCCAAACTAGTAGCAAAAGGCTATAGTTAGCAAGAGGGCATCAACTACAATGAAACATTTTCTCCAGTTGCAAGGTTAGAATATATTAGAGTGCTTCTTGCCTTTTTATCTCATAAAAAGTTTTCTTTACAAAATGGACGTAAAAAGTGCTTTTCTAAATGGATTCATAAAAGAAGAAGTTTTTGTTCAACAAACCCCTAGTTTTGAAAATCAAAATTTCCATCATGTTTTTAAACTGACAAAGGCTTTATATGGACAAAAATAAATCTCTAGGGCTTGATATGATCGATTAAGTAATTTTCTCAAAAATAATAGTTTTTTATTGGAATTTTAGATCCATATTGTTCACTGAGCACCAAGAAAATGGTTCTCTTATTGTTCAAATTTATATCGATGATATTATTTTTGGTGCTACTAATGATCTGCTTTGCCAAGTGTTTGTTGAAAATAAGAAACAAAAATTTAGATGAGCTAAATAAGAGAGCTCAATTTCTTTTTGGGACTTCAAGTGAAACAAACTTAGAAAAGGACATTCATCACATATGGAGCTTTTAAAGAAGATCAGAATGAGTGAATACAACTCTACAACTACTCCTATGATTACAAATACTATATTGGAAATTTATGAGGACGGTAATAGTGTAGACAAAAAAGTTCTCAGAGGTTTGATTGACAACTTACTTTACTTAGCTGCAAGCCATCCAAATATTATGTTCTCAATATGCTTATGTGCTAGATTCTAGTCTAAGCTAAAGAAACCCCATTGAATATTGTTAAAAGAATACTGAGATATCTTAAGGAAATGGTATCCACATTCTAAATCTTTTAATTTCATAAGCTATTTTGATGTGGATTATACTCATTATAAGATAGACAGAAAAGAACCAGTGCTGATTATCAACTACTAGAAAATTGTTTGGTTTCATGGTGCAGTAAAAAGCCAAGCATAGTTTCATTATCTACAACCGGGGTAGAATACATGGCCTTGGAAAATTGTTGCACCCAAGTATTATGGAGAAGCATATTTTACATGATTTTAGTATGAATGTGCCTTGCATACCCATTTTATGTGGTAGTTCCAGTGCTATTAGAATTTTTAAAAATCCATTTTTGCATTCATGCACAAAACACATTGAAATTAAACAACATTTCTTGCGTGATCATTTGAATAAAGGTGATATTTCAAATGATTTAGTTTCAATTGAAAATAAACTTGTAGATATTTTTACTGTGGTGTTGGAGGAATGGAAATTTGTTGATATAAGAAGTAAACTAGGAATAAAATCAAAATTTGATTTGGCAAGAGAAATAAATCATGATTAAACTTAGCAGTTATTTCTTTTTTTGAAAACTGCCCAATATTATGCTCATTTTACCTTCCCATCACCATTTTTATTTTCAAAATTTTCAATCATTATGATAATTAACTAATCCACTTTCCAAAATCTCAATCTTCTAGTTTTCTTTATTTATGACTAATCCATCTTTTTCTTCACGGGTATTTTTTTTTAGCAACATAAACTCTTTTTCTTATCTTGTTCTCAAACCTTTCGATCTCTTTCAAAATGTTGGAAAGAGGAAGCTCTCATTCTGCTAGACCTTCTTCTTCAAAGAAAAGAAACCCTCTTCATCGTCCTTTGAACTTGTTCCTCTCGAAGTGTTCAAAGTTCCTCTTATGCTAAAATGGTATAATAACTCTATCTCTGATGAAGAAAAATCTTCCTCCTCTAATAAACTCGAGTTTTAGGCTCTGAGGAACCTAGTATTAAGGACACCCTCATGGGTTCTCCTAAAAGTGGCTTAAATGAGGGTCTGTCAAGCCCTAAGGTTTCTATTCCGGTCAATCCTAAAGAAGTTAATGATTAGAATTTCGGCAAGGTTCCCTCATCTCTTAAATTCCACTCTACTGAAGTTGAAAAATGTTTTCAACAAAAAATTTCTAGCCTAAACTTAAATAGGGGAAGAGCAGTTAATTTTGATTCTCTACCAAAAACTCCTACCATTGACCTTATGTGCAATCTAAAATAGGATAATTTTATGAAACTTGATGAAAGATCCTATCCATATCTTGTGAAGTTGTTTCATTCAAATTTTACTTTTGTTGAGTCAAAAATGATGTTTCAATTGAATCCTATGTGTTTGGACAAAGGATTGTGCTATCTCTATCAAAACTAAATTTTTTACTTCATTTTCTTGATGATGGTACTAAGTTTTTAATTTTGGAGACTTGTCTGATGCTGATATTTCCTATGATGAAATCACCAAAATTTTTTGGGGTGGAAAACAATATGCTTTGTTTGGTGGAGCTGCTTTAAATAAGTTAAAGATTGAACATATTCTATTTTGTAAAATGCTCAATTGTACTATTTTCTCCTCTCTAGTGTCTAGTGGTGGTTATTCTACCGACCTAAATTCCACGAGTCTGGCTAAGGCTATTAGACAAGAATCAGTCATTATTAGTTTTATAATTCTAAAATACAAGGTTTATTTTTCTCCCATCAAGCCAAAAATCTTCCTTACTCTATGATTCTTACTCATATTTTAAGTACGAGGGAGTTTTCTCTTCAGATGCTTGGATTAAGGGAAAGTGTGACCATAAATTTTAGACTTTGCTAGCTTTATAAAAATGAAGATTCAATATACTGAGGATAATGAATGGTTTAGGAGAGTTGGTAGAACCCTTAGCAGTACCAAGTTTCATCCCTATAAATACAAAAATCCCAGTGATTGTTAGCTAGGAATCTAAAGAATCTATCCCTAGTCGCACCATTCCTATTAAAACACCAAAAAGGGCATAGAGTCAAGTTGATAAGAGATTAGAGGCTAAGATGATCTTAGTAAGGCTATGGAGACTCTTGTAGGATGTCTGGAGACCCTTGTTGAATCCATGGATTACAAACTCGAGTGTCTTCTTCGCAAATCTAGTCACAACCATGCTAGCATTATTTGGTTGAAGGGAAAAGTGAAAGCTTATTTGAATGCTTCTCAGGCCTTTTTGGAAGATGAAGGGTGTGAAAAGATCTAAAAATTTAAAACTTTTATTTGTTTGCTGGAACTTATTTATCTGTTTGCTAGAACTTTTATCTATTTGTTGGAACTTATTTCTATTACTAGGTTTTTTTTCTACTTGCTTGGATGATATATAACTTTATGGACCTATAAACTCTTAACAATCTAGATGATTAGCTTTTTTGATGATTGGGCCTATAATATGAATGAATTCTATTATCTAGTATCTACTAGTATTTGTTGTTTCTCTAGCACATAACTTGGGAGAGCACAAGTTGTTCTCAGATTCTTTAAATACAGTCAAAAAGGGGGAGCACTAGCTGGCCAAACTAGGCACATAAACAAGAGAAACTCGATGATATCTTTCCACTCTATTCAAATTTTGTCATCATCAAAAAGGGGGAGCTTGTTTACCCTTTGATTATTTACACTATTTTGATTATGACAAAATTACATTTCAAAATTATATGCTAAAAGCATGTAATTAAATTATGAATATTTTTTTGTTTTATCTGCTGGAATTTGTCTATGCGCTAGAATTTACTTTCCATAATTAAAAGATCTCTTGAAGATTCTAGTTTGACTTACATCTATATAATTTAGGAAAGAAATCATTCTTGTCGTACTTATTGATATATCCACAAGTTATGGTACTAATGCATGCTTATCATAATATGTTGTTTCCTTTTTTTAATTCCAACAGAACCTTACCTAATTAAGGATTTATAGCCTTGGATATGAGTTTATAAATTAGAAAATATGAAGCAACAATAAGAGTGAATCAATTAGTTAGGAAAAGAATTTTGTTAAGTGTCGTTGTGTGATACTCTCATTCACGTTTTGTGCTTAAGTGTTGCTAATTCCTTACTCTACGTGTATTTTCAAGAGACCTTGTGGTGAAGAAAGTCAAGGGGAGCTTGTTTTCAATATACCTTAGGGAGATGAGGACATGATAGTTTATGACTTGAAGGACCTAGTGGTGAAGAGGAACAAGAGTCGTACCTACTCTTGAGGGACCTCATGAAGAGAACAAATCATCATTTGGTTGCTCTAATGACCTGTAGGTGAAAAAACCAATAGAGCGATACTATTTAAAATCTTTTGCAGTGTTTTAGGTTCTAATCTAGAAGGAGAGTCTAGAGCTTGCCATACAGAGTGGCAACAACTTGTTTATTAGTCCATAGAAGTTGTGTAAGTGAAACTAGCAGAAGTTCCCCTAAGCCTGTTCACAATGCAGTTGGTTTTGCTGTACTCTAAAATCTACCATTTCTCGTTTGAGATTCAATTTAGCTCTTTGTAAAGAGCTGGTTTTCACCTTGTTAGGTTGTTTCTGTTCCTTAACTTTCATTCTATCAAATTATTGTACTTAACTATAAAATGTTCTTATGTCTTAATTGATTTAACAAGATCAAAATCCTAAGTGAAAGCTTAGGTAGAAGAGTAGGCTTACCGAGTCTCTATAAATACCAATATCTATTTACTTTTATTTTTACTGCTTTATTTATCACTAGTTTGACTGGTTTTTTAACTGGTATTTATGAATTCTAATCAATAACTAAAATTATTTTATGTAAAAACTTAAATAATCTTAAACGGTCAAAATGTATTTGAGTGATAATTTTTATTGCATTAAAATCCCTTAGGCCTAATTCTCTCCCCTCTTAGCATTATTATCACTCTCAAATTTAACAACGTAGCCAAAAGTTTTGTGCCCCTCATTTAATAGTTTATGCTAACTTAAGAAGTTATATATGTTAGGATAACATAAATCATAATTATGACAAATTTAAGTACGCCATTAAAAAAAGGATACGCCTTGCTAGCATATAGATGCTAAAATTTGATGTCTCTCCTATTTTTGAAGATTTTTTATCTTTATACTATATTTTTGAGGAAATTATGATATTCTTGTATTTTTGAAGTTTTTTGCTCCTTAATATATCTTTTTTTGACATCATGGATGATGTTATTTCTTGATAGAGGTTGCAACCTTAAAGGTGTCAACTCTAGTCGACTTAGAATGGTTTTAGAACAATGCAGCAATGGTTGTGCAGGTTGATTCCTGTAGACCAAAGTAAGCATGCTAAGCTTGTTGAGGTAGACCTCGGCTAAAATTTTTAAATGCTTAAGTTAGGTCAAGCTCGGTGAGAGGGTAATAAAGTAGCAAAATAAGGGCCAAGGTGTACATAGAAGTGTACATGAAATTTCTACCAAATACGGGTATTTATAGTGGGTAACTTGGTGTGTGAAATGAGAGGTCGAAATGACCATCTGTGCTTTATTGACTAGTATGATTTCATATGCTTGGAGGATCATTAGAAGTTTTTTGGCACATGTCAATCATTATGTTTTTTGCTGATCTAAAACATGGTTGTAGATCTTTTACACTTTATGCAGTGCTAGCAGATTGGCGATGCAATTAATGCATACAAAATATTAGTTTGATGCTATTTAATGCAGAGGTGATAGCTTGGATGTAGTTAGGGAATGCATTAAATGCAATCATGCTTAAAGGCTAGGTGTTACTTAACCTCACAAGATCAAGAGAGTCGAGCAAACCATCATTTGTAAACCTTCTCATTTTTGGTGGTGATTGCTAGTCACATGAGGTCAAGTTTTTCTTGTGCGTTACAGCTGGGCATATGTATTTTAGCTTAAAGGTGATTTCCTTTTCTATTATGGGATTAGGGTTGCTTAGGTTATGTAGATTAACTCAAGTCGAGGTAGGTCAAACTTGCCCTTATCAATCATAATCATTTAAAATTGCTTGATGTTAATTATAAAAATTATAAAAAAAAATAGAAATAAATAAACTCTTATATAGAAAAAAAAGATATTTTTTTGCATTGCTTCAACTCTTGTAGGAGGGGCTAAAAATCAATACACTTTAATCATTATATTAATATTTTAAATTCATAAAATAAAAAAACTATTTCTAAATTCTTTTTACAAATCATTTAATTTTTAAGTTTTTATTTTTGGTTATATTTGCAATTGTGTCAACAAATGAGTATATGCACGTATACTCAATTTAGTATTAATAATGACTTTCGAATGTTACTTAATAGATATAAATTTAAATTTTAAATTTGTAATGATTGAAAATAAATTTAAAATTTATTTATTTGTTATTGGGATGAACCTATTTGTAATCCATTTTGAATCCAATTACAAATTTTTATCCATTTACAACTTAAAAATTTGATTAAACACAATCCAAATATAACCCATTTGAGCCTAGTGTATGTTGAATCCGTTCAAAATATTTGAAACTAGGGCTATTAATGGATCGAATTTTAATTCAAATTTGATCTAAATTTAGGGTTTTATTTGATTAAAATATTCGATAGATCAGATTTGATTATAAATATCTATAATCTGAAATAAGCATATTAGATACGGAATTAAGAAATTAGATCTGTTAAAGATCTAAATCCAAACTTTAATAATTTTTTATTAAATTAATACTCTTATATATAATATTAATAAAGATTTTAAAATAAAATGTATATAATATATTGACTTAATATCTATTTAAATGTCTATATTATACTATTAATATTGAGTCTTTAGCCTAAAATATAAGAGTGATGCTAATAAAATGTCAAATATAATAATACATGGTAGTTCACTAGGCATTAATATAGTGTGAAATAGGGACTTAGTATTTAAATATTTAACTTTTGGACTAATATACAACAAAAAGTTGTTAAAAGTTTAAATATGACGTAAATTTACTTTATAAATGCAATATTTTTATATAATCCAAAAAGGAAAAAAAAGAAAGAAAGAAAAAATATTAAATTAGGTTGGATTTTTTTATTGAATTTTAGATATCCATTGAATTCAGATATGGTACTGACTAACAAAAATCTTATAAGACATCAAATCAAATTCAAATATGAATTTTGATAATCAAATTTGGATTCGAATTCAAATATAGTTGATCTAATCCTAATTGACCCGTTGATGGCTCTATTTGAAATTGGTTGGGTTGTGTTGGAACTATGGACTACAGACTAATTTGTCATCCTAGAAACTAAAGGAAGACTCGCAATATAGGGTTGTAAACTTCTCACATTTCAATCAAATCTAATATGTATTATGGGATTTCTAATCAATTAAAATACGCAACAATTAGATCTAATTATAAACATTAATAATTTGACGCAAGTGGATAGGATATGAGATTAACCATTTCTATATCTTAAAATTTTGAATTCAAATTTTAATATTTTTTTATTAAATTAAATATTATTATAAGTAATGTTAATTTAAATAAAATTTATATATTATTGATATGGAATAGTCCAACAGGCCCAACCCAATAACACTCGACTAGATAAGAGATATGACATGGGATAACCCCATTAGCTATTTGGCTTAGCCCATTAATGATTGACGAGGTGACAGACCAGGCCTAACCTCATTTGAGCTATTCCGCCAGCACAAGTATCAACACCTTGCCTAGTTAACTAAAGTGTGGTCAATTAGCTCAAGAATAATTATTTAGCTCTCAACTAAGGAGACATTAGAGCCCAATAGAACTTCATCACCTTGACCTGAGTATGCATAGATAACTGACATATGAAGAAACATCTCAACCCCAATAGGTCAATTAGAGCGGTGTAGAACAGTTCTGTGCCACCAATCACAGTCGCATTAAATGCGCCACTACCACCTTCCTATTGCATTAAATGCTTTGACAGGTGGCATAACTTCACATTAATGATGCGTGCCACCTCCTATACTACCATGACGTAGAACTAGAATGGTGCGTGCTTCCTTTGTACCACTATATCCTGAAGAGCAGAAAGAGGCGTCACCTGGAATAGTGCATAGAAAGGAGAAGACCTAAAGGTTGTTAACTAAAGACATAGGCACTCTTTATGTAAGCAAGCGCATCATTAATACATCAACCACCCAAGAGAGCCTAAAAATACCTTGTTGCCATCATTTAACAAGGTATGCTCATTATCATTCAAAGCCCTCACTCTACTACTCTATTTTTGGTCGATTGAGTACTGACTTGAGTATCCAAGTGCCTTCCTCAGCTAGCTTGATGTGCACTGTTGATTATAGGACTCAACTTGATTTCACATAAATATTTTTTTCTAACCTCTTATCTTGTTGAATGGATTAAGCTAAAGCCCATAATACTACCAAACTGATCTTACCCTCCTTAATTAGTACTGTTTGTGGATTCTATAGTCCATAATTAAGAAAAAATGGTTACCACACGGCACGCCATTTCTAAGAGAGAAGAGAATAGAAGGTTCCCAACTATTCCTCCTCAACCTCAACATAAACAAAGCATGGCTGGACTTAGTTCCTAGCTAACACACGTAATAACTTTGACTATGCCTCAGCTTATGCAGTTGATTAGTGAGCAAATATCAGTCTATATTTTAGCCTAACTATCCTCAAAAAGCACAACTAGCTCAATCCAGCCACCAGTGCCACCCTTCAACTTTCACAGCATGAAGAGAGACCCCCAAAGGAGGATAAGGGCAGACAAGAGACAAGATATCCCCCCATCCGATGAGAGTATTGCTTAGGTTATTTCCCATAGGAAGAAACCTAACCCAACCCCTAGGAAAAAGTGACGATTCCGTAGATCACTTTGCTTGACCCATTTAAACCCAACAACATGATAAGGTTAAGCAACAATGATCCCAAATGAATAGGAATCTATCCCAAGCTGATTGAGAAGAATAGGAAGAAGTGTCACACCATGTGTAATAGTTGAACAGATGCCTCGAGGAGATTTTTAAGAGGAATATAGAAAGGAACCCTCACTATGATAATATACCACAACGTTACCACAAGTAAGAGTCACCGTTTGTCTAGGAGATAATTGAGGAGTGCATAGTCATCAATGCTAGAGTTTCGATCGGCTTGCCTAGATATGATGGCTCATTTTACTCAAACAATACTCATTCCAATTCAAACACATAATGCAACTCCATGGGAATAATGAATATATTCATGCAAAGATGCTGATCACCATATTTTAGGGTATTGCGCTCGATTGGTTTGTTAAGTTGGAGCTAGCATCAATTTACTCATATGACTAGTTTTGCAACAAGTTTTTCCATCAATTCACTTGCTAAAGGAAAGCAAAGCTCTTCTACACTTATTTGCATACAATTAAGCAAAATGAGAAAGAGTCCCTTCGAGATTTTTTCACCGAGTTTAACACAAAGGTATTGAAGATTGATAGTCCTCGAATAGAATTTTTTATTGATGTGTTGTTCTTAGGTCTTCAACATAAGGAGTGTGCCAATGTGAAAGTTAGAGAGAGACCAAGGATAATGGAAAAGCTACTCAACTTTGCTGAAGGCACACGATCCAGGAGGACATAAACAAACTAAAATATGGTAACTCAGATAATGACAAAAAGAAGTCCAAGGAGAAAGATTGCAAATATCACAAGGATGGTCATCGATTTCCCACCAAAAGATTTCACAACTACACCTAGTAGATACTGCCAGGAAGGAGGTGTTGTTTGCCATTTAGCATGATAACAAAGAGATTGAAAAAATATTATCACTTTCATAAGTAAAAAGGTTACGACATGGAAGATTATTCCAATCTACACAATGAGATTGAGAAGCTAATTTGACAAGGACACCTAAAGAAGTTTGTCGATGAGAAAGTCAGATAAGAGATAGGTCACACCAACCAAACTCTCCGTAGAGAAAGAATGGTTAGCCCAAGAAAAGAGGACAAAGAAAAGAAGCTAACTAATGTTTCGTGCCCACCCCTCAAGGGTGTGATCGGCAACATCACCAAAGACTTGACAAGAAGAGACTCCAAGTTAACTAGAAGACAGAACTAGATGAGGTTGGAATTAACTAAATCTTTCTCTATAAAAATAGTTTTCCAGCTTTCCTTCAGTGTAGAACCCATCTCTTTTTCTGACTTAGACCTCTCACACATCAAGAACTAGTGCGCTGATAACAAGCTGGATTTTCCCTTATTGTGTCAGTTGAGATCATTAACTATGAGGCCATAAAGGTTCTGGTCAACAATGGTAGCTTTGCAAACATAATTTTCTTACCGACACTGAAAAGGATGGATATGGAAAAGCTAAAGTTTGAGCTAATGTGAACCCCACTGGTCCGATTTAAAGGATCTGAGATCATTCTTGAGGGATCTATAAACTTATCTACCTCATTCAGTGAAGCACCTTAATGAAAGATGCTCATGGTCAACTATTTAATGGTTGATGCACCTTTTGCTTATAATGCTATAATTGGACGACCAGCACTAAATAACTTCTAGGTTATCATCTCGACCTACCACATGAAAGTTAAGTTTTTAACTACTGCTGGGACTGGAGAATTGCTTTGTAATATAAAGGAAGCTTGGCGATGCTACACTATTCCGATCAAGGCAAATGAGTGAAAAACTTGACCAAAATTGAAACGTTCAGGGGATGTCCCAGTAATGAAACCCAAAAAGGAATAGCAAAGCAAGAAAAAAATGCTGAAAAATACTAGGTCAAACCGGTCAAAGAGTTTAAGACCATGGAGCTTGAGCCTAGGAATCCAGATAAAACCACAAGGATTAAGATGGACTTAGGAAGTAGCATAGAATGCTTAATGGCTGATTTTCTCAAAAAATATATTAATATTTTTGCCTGGAAAGCTACTAATCTCTATGGAGTCGAGCCTGGCATCATTGTATACCCTCAAAATGTGGATCCCTCATTCAAGCCAATTAAACAAAAGAGCAGGACCTTTAATGCTGAAAAATGCCAGATCATTGAGAAGAAGGTTAATAATCTCTTAGAGACAAGCCACATTGTAGAAATTTAATATCTTAGTTGACTTTATAATGTAATTCTTGTCCCTAAGAATAAGGGAAGATGGAGAATGTGTAATGACTTTATTGATTTGAATAAAGCTTGTCCTGAAGACCCTTACCTACTACCTCGTATAGATTTATTAGTTGATTCTACTACTGGTTGTGTTCTTTTAAGAATGATAGATACATTCTAAGGTTATTATATTAAATTTTTATTGCCCTCAAAGATAGGGATAAGACCTCCTTTATGGTCTGGAATGGTTTATACTGTTATCTAGTCATGTCTTTCAGGCTCAAGAATATAAGTGCAACCTACCCCAAACTTCTGAACTTTATGTTAAAAATGAGATCGGAAAGACCATGGAGATCTACATTGATGACATGATTGTTAAAATAGAAAAAAAGAAAAACCATTTAACTAACCTTAATCATACATTTTCAATATTGAGAGCATGTGGTATTAAGCTTAATCACAACAAATGCACGTTGAGGGTGAGAAGTGGAAAATTCGTGGGATACATGCTTAATTAGAAGGGTATAGATTTTGGACATCTCACCTCATCAAATAGTTAGAGATATGCAACATTTGGTTTAAAAAATTATAGTTTTAGGGTGATTCATTACTCAACTAGCGGACAAAAGCTTATTATTTTCAAAATCCTCAGGAATGCACGGAAGTTCCAGTGGATGGAGCAATGTGACTAAGCTTTGGTTGAATTGAAATAATACTTACCAGTACCACCAATGCTAGCTAAGTCGGAGGTCAAAGAGGTCCTGTAAATTTATTTGGTAGTCTCGTAAGCAACAATCAGCTTTATTCTTGTATCGACTAGACATGTGCCTACTGCCCTATATATAACAACAGCAAAATGCTGTAAAGCCTAGAGCACAATTACTTTGAGATCAAAATGTTTGCTCTCTCTTTGGTCACAATAGCCAAAAAGTTAAGGCCCAACTTTCAATCTCATTCTATTGTTATCATAACAAATCAAACATTGAAACAAGTACTGTCGAAGCCACATATGTAGGAAAGATTAACGAAGTGGGCTATCAAGTCAGGGAATTTAACATCACTTTCCAGCCCCGAACTACCATAAAAACCAAAATGTTAGCAAACTTTGTAGCAGAACTACTCAACTTGTTTAAGGAACTCAACTAAGATTCCCTCATCTAAACGTTTTATGTCAATGGCTCAACAACTTCATCAGAAAGAGGAATAGGTATTTCCTTACACTCACCATAGGCTAAGAAGTATGACTTCACCATTAAACTTGACTACCTTATCTCCAATAATGAAGTAGAGTATGAGGCCACTCTTGCTGGAATGAGGGTGGCTGTTGATAGAGGGGTTGAGAAACTTGTAGCCATTATTGATTCCCAATTGGTCACAGAGTAGTTTGAAGGGATTTTGAGGCTAAGGAAACTATAATAAGCAAGTACTTGGCTGAGGTCAAAAAATTGCAAAAAATAGTTCAAAAAGTTCACCCTCAGCTAAGTCCCAAAATTAAAAAATGAAATGGCAAATACCTGTTAAAGTTTGCTAGCTCGACAAAAGGAACCAAAGATAGGACCATTAAATTCCTAATCCCTGACAAACCATGGTTAGTGGTCTCAATCAAAATAAGGGTGTAAACGAGATGAGCTGAGCCTGAATCTAATAGGTTCAAGCTTGACTCATCTATTAATTTGTGAGCTCGAGCTTGAGCCAAGCTTGGTTGAGCTTAAAAGGCTAAGCTCAAGCTTAACTCATTAAAATAGATAAAGGCTCAATGAACTTTATTGAGCTTGAGTTGATAAGGCTCATCACAGAAACGTAGAAAGCTCGATTTGTTAAGTTTGGATGAGCTCGAGCTCGAGCTCGTATAGGTTTTGCTTAACTCGAGTTCATTTGGACTCAAAATAAAATTTATAATTATAAATTTTTTAATAAATTTTTTAAATAATTTTGTGATATATTTTCCTAAAATTAAAAAATTGAATTATTATTTACTTATCTTTATAGATTTTATTATATGGGTCGAGATTATAATTATATATGTGTGTATATATAATAAAAAAGTTTATTTAGGCTTGTGAGCTTTTTGAGCTGAATATTATTGAGCTCGGCTCAACTCGTTTGATTAATGAGCTCAAGATCAAGTTGAATATGAGCTTTCTTCGAGCCTAGCCTAAACCATTCGTGAATCATCTCATCTCATTTACACCCTTAGACCAGAACCTGATAGGATAAATCCAAGAATCTACTCCCTCTAGTAGGATGAAATAAATGCTTACGTATGGGAGAGCAAAGTGCCCAAGAATATAGCAGAAACATGTAGACTCAGAGGTTGAGCAGTGAAGTTCGCCCTCAATGAGTGTGGTCAACTTTATAAGGGGTCTCTTTTTAGATCACTATTGAGGTACTTAACATCAGAGCAAGCTTTGGAGGTATTATAGAAGGTCTATTCAAGTATCTGTGGTAATCACTTTAGATGATGAACATTGGCCCACAAAATAATCAGATATAGATATTTTTGGCCAACTTTGCTAAAAGATGCTATCAACTTCGCTAGGAAGTACCCATCATGCCAGGTCCACTCCAACATACTTCACTAGCTTGCGTCAATATTAGTGCCTGTTCAGATCACCTGGCTATTCAACCAGTAGGGAATAGACATAGTTGGCTCTTTCCAAAAAACCACAGATCAAAGAAAATTCATGATCATTGTTGTCTAATACTTCATGAAATGGGTTGAAGTAGAGGTGGTCTCGAAGATAACTGACATGACCATCAGATATTTCCTAATGAAAAATATTATCTACCTTTCTTATTTGCCCAAAGTATTGATATCAGATAATAGTATGCAATTCCAAAGCAAGAGCATGAGGAATAGGTGTGAAAGTTTAGGAAATTGACAATATTTCACCTCAATTGGGAAACCTCAGGCTAATGGGCAAATGAAAGTCACAAACACAACTATCTTAGACCACATCATGGCTTGACTTGAAGGATCTAAAGAAAGTTTGGCGAACAACCTCTCTAAGGTCCTATGGGTGTGTATACCACTTCTAGAACTGCTACAGACTACAATCCTTAAATCTAGTCTGCAAGTCAGAAGTAGTTATTCTAACACAATTAATATAACAGACAGCTCGAGTAATCCACTACAACTCGATTAGGAATAAGTTTGAAAAAGAATTAGACCTTAAAAAAATTGATGAGTTGCGCCAATTGGTATATACAATAATGTAAAGATACAGGTCAAAGATGGCCTAACACAACAACAAAAGGGTTCGACCAAGAAGTTCTAAGATGGGAGACCTCATTCTAAAAAAAGTTAAAGTCTCAAAAAATATGGGTAAACTCAACCCAAAATTGGAGGGTCCCTACTCGATAGTCAAAGTAGCGAAGCAAAACTCTTATTGAATAGTTGATGTGGATAGCAACAAGCTTTCTCGACCATGTAATATAATGAACTTGCAAAAATTCTTTATGTAAAGAGACTAAGGTCTTTGTTCAACTGTTTTGTAATTTGGTTCCAAATCAATGAAGACAATTTAAATTCGAATAGCTACTCACTCTCTTCAGTAACCACAACTTCTAGCCTAACTTAATAAACAAGTAAATCATTTATGGTCAACCTCGTAGTTGACCACAATTTTAGTTTCAAACTATAACTAAGGCTTCCAACCTTACTTAATAATTGGGAAAACTATTTATGGTTGACCTAGTAGTCAACCAAAACTTTGGTTTCAAACCACAACTATAGCTTCTAGCCCAACTTAATAAACTAGTTGATTGTTTAAAGTTGACCCCATAGTCAACCACAAATTGGTTTCAAACTGCAACTATGGCTTTTAGCCTAACCTAATTAACCCTTTGATGGTTTAAAGTTGACCTCAATTTAGTATTAAAGCCACAATTATGGCTTATAGCCTACTTAACAAATGGAAAAATTGTTTAAAGGCAACCCCATAGTCGATCACAACTTAAAATTGACCCTATAGTTGATTATCAAATCAAAGTTGCCCCGCAAACATAGGTATTACAA
The DNA here is from genome assembly GCA_014898725.1 of Jacaranda copaia. Lineage (NCBI taxonomy): Eukaryota > Viridiplantae > Streptophyta > Magnoliopsida > Lamiales > Bignoniaceae > Jacaranda > Jacaranda copaia. The sequence goes on along the minus strand of JACGDI010005337.1, from coordinate 279,124 downwards.
TGTAAAGATTGAACATGAACTTGAAGTTAATTTATAAAGTCGATCCATGATCGACCACGACACCAGGCCTATTCGTTTGATTACAAAGAGAATATCTTAAGTTAACTAAGTAGTCGGCTATGAAGAATATTTAAAAAATCAATTTTAAATGGATCAAGTCAATGTAAATATCCTTAGATTTATTCAATTATTTCTTTAGAGGTCGATCTCATAATCAACCACTAACTTGGTTCTAAACCATTACTCATTCCCTTATTCAATAATTAAACATTACCTCTTTCTTTATTAAAAGATTGCACTATTTGACTAGTTACATGGAAGCAAGGTTTACTTCTTCATTCATTGAAGTAATCAATTTGAAAGAAGCAAAGCAGTTAAAAAAAGGGAAGTGAACTGACAAAGAAAAATGAGCAAAAGGTTGATATTATATAATCAAATATCAATTTACATTATCACATCAAAGAAGTTTTTCTTGTTCATAGATTCGATCAAAGTGCCTCACAGGGTGTACATAATAAATATAAATTGAAAAAGTTGTACTCTCAGCTTGACTTAGCACTCTTATCATTACCAACTCAAGCCGTTGCTACTTTGTACATAGGTTGGTCAAGCTTATCACTAGAAGGCATGCGAATAATAGTTGGGGGGCCTTCAACCTCCTATTGGCTATAGGGCAACTGCAGGTTGAGATAGACATATCTCCTCGATTAGAAAGATATAGCCGACTTAAGGAAAATAAGTTGCAATGTCGACCCTGCCCTCTTTGATATTGAAGGTAAATTCATTCGCAAAAGTGAACTCCTTTGCCATCAAGGTTGCCTCGAGTGCATATTAGCCCCAGCCTTTTCTATAGGAGCACTTTCATTGATAGGCACAATGTCGAGGTCATTCTCCATTTACTCATTCTATAGCACATTCAAATGCTCTTTATCTTTGTGATGAAACTAGTAGCCCATGAACTTAAGCTGCTTTATAGCTTCACCAAAAGCTTTCTTCACATTGTTGATCATAAAGATACTACAACCATCTTTGAATGCTAAGCATAACATGAATTACTGCACTGCTTCCTTCTGAATGCCAGGTAACATCTTAAAGAACTCGTCCCAAGCAAAGCGAGTGGCATTATTATATCTTAGCACTCAACTAGCATTGTGGGCTATTTCTATTCCAAACTCACCTTGCATAAAAGCTTATTGAGGTGGCCATTTTTAGTTACTACAGCTATTAATTGGGGGCATCCTTCTTCCCTACCTACTGAGTAAGCTCATCAACCCTCGACTGCAGTAAGTTAAGCATAGTCTACACTACCACAACATCCTCTTACCCCTTCTAGAGCTCCTCCCAGACGTTTAGGGCTAGCTTGGCCCTATGATAAAAGTAGTAGCCTAGTTGGCTAACATGTGAGAGAGAAGAATTTCACTAAAAATTGAAAACAAATGACCAATTTCAAAAATTAGAAAAAGTCAACTAAAAATTTGCCATGTTTGAGTGGTACATGAAGGCTTTTAGGGCTTCTAATTGCCCCATCGCCAATAATGATTTTTGGTGTAACATGAACAGACCAGCTATCAACACCTTTAAGGGGCCCTTACCTACTGGTGCTGCCCCTAGTATAGAGGTCAAGTTTTGGACCTTAATATCAGTTCCAAATTTGGGGCTCAAAAAAGTAAACAAAGGGATAGCTCATCATCTGATTGGGGACCAAAAAGCGATAGTTCATCAACCTTTTCTTTTCCCTTCTCTACTGTAGTTTTTTAAGAAAGGGAGCTCCCTTGATGATAGCTGTCTATTTTTGTCAAGGCACCATGCTGCTAGCTTCGACGATATTTAGTTAAGTAATAGGAGGTGTCCATTGCTTTAGACCATCGTGGGAGGCAGTCTTCCAACGAGCGATCATCTGGCAGCACTCTTGTATCCTTTGCTAATGAGCCATCGCTTGTTGACGTGTATAGTTCATAATTTTGGCTTGATCTAAAACGACAAGAAAACAAACATATTAGCATTAACTAGAAAGTATATAATGAGAATTTACCAAAAATTAACAAGGACATCTACTTGGTTAAGCATTAGCCGAAAAATCCAGTTGAGCAAGCAATAAGCTTGCTATCCCCAACTTTCTCTCCTTAACATACCCCCATGCTTCCATTTATTCAAATTAGACTAAGTCTTGAACAAAAGTATTAGGCTAAGTAGGAGTTTCATTCCCATGCATCTCAATGTGCCTCTTCAACTATCCCTTAGGGATATTGAACCTGACCCTACCTGAAGCCTGAATAAAGACATAACAACTTTTCCAAGCTTGTCTGTGTGAAGATGAAAGGGTCACTAAAAATTTTCAATGAGGTCATGCCATCATATATAATAAAAGCCCGACTCCTTAGTGCTACTAGATTTTCAAGACATCAAAAGATAAAAGAGGTTGCTAAAGTTGGCAAAAGTTTGAGGTTGGTCATGAATCAACATTACAACAACAAAGCAATATAGTGGTGAAAAATAATTTGGGAAGAGACGGGTGATGTAAACGTGAAGCCCAAATAGGAGATCAATTATGGGCTGAGCGATAGGGAATCTAAGCCCACACTTTAGCGAATCCTCGAACACTATTATGCAATCGATCAAAGGTCGATGCATCCTATCATTAGGTCTAGGGGTGATCAGCTCGAACATCGAGGGAATGTGATATATCTACATGATCAACTTGAGATCCCTATTTTTTATCTTAGATATAATTTTGCTATATTGGTTTGGCGTGAATAGCCGACCATGAGACACAGGAGGTTGACTTAGCCTAACCCTACCCCTTGCATTGACTCGAGTATCACTCGAATTGTCTAAAGAGCTAGAACTATCACTCAAAGACTCATTAGCCCTGCTAGTTAAGTCATCTACCCCTTTAGTCAACTAAACATCTAACTGAGTTTCCTCACTATTGCTTTCCCTATTGCTAACCTCACTAAAAACTCTAAACATATTTGATATATGATATTTGGGTGGAACAAAAAAGAGTAAATTTGTTCAACATCAAAGGAAACTTTCGTAAATAACAAAAATAAAAGAAATTCGACTAATGCAAGAGATAGTAAATCGCAAAGTTCGACTTCCCAAGTTGCTATAAAAGTGTCAATGAAAATTGTTTTACCATGCCTGTTTATAGGCCCCAACTAGCAAGTAACTCAACTGACTAAAATGATCGGCTACCAAGTAATTATTATATATCCACTAGTTGACTATCTATGCTACCCAATGTAACTAAAGTATTAAATGCACTAAAACTTTGGTTGATTTTTTAAATTTAGGCATTATCAACATGTTGAATTCCTCATTAAGTGTATTTTAGTTTTGCAAATCAGCTACTCTTTGTTTCTTCTCGTCGAACAACTTGATCAAAACTCTAGAGTAGAGAGGACTCATGATATGGGATAGTCCAATAGGCCCAACTTAATAACACTAGACCAAGTAAGAGATATAACATGGGATAAACCAATTGGTTGTATGGCCTGGCCCATTAATGATTGACCAGATGATGGACTAGGCCCAACCTCATTTAGGCCATTTTGCTAGCATGAGTATTAATATCTTGCCTGGTGGACTAAAGTGTGGTTGATTAGCTCAAAAATTATTACTTAGCCCTCAACTAGAGAGATATTAGAGTCCAACAGAACTATGTTATCTCAACCAGAGTATGCACAGATGATTGACACATGAAGAAACATCTCAATCCCAGTAGGTTAATTGGAGCGGCATAAAGCAATCCTGTGCCACCTATCATAGTCGCATTATATGCACCACTACCACCTCTCTGCCGCATTAAATGCTCTAACAGGCGTTATACCTCCACAATAATGATGCGTGCCACCTCCTATACCACCATGCTATAAAACCAAACTAGTGCGCACCTCCCCTGTACTACTATGTCCTGAAAAGCAAAAAGAGGTGCCACCTGGAATATTACATAAAAGGGAAAAGACCTAAAGGTCCTCAACTAAAGACAAAGGCCTCTTTACACAAGTAAGGGCATCATTGACATATCAGCCACCCAAGAGAGCCTATAAATATCCCATTACCACTATTCAGCAAGATATACTCATTATCACTAAAAGCCCTCACTCTGTCGCTTTATCTTTTGGTCGATTGAGTACTAACTTGAATACTAGAGTGCCTTAGTTGAAGGCACTTTAGCTAGCCTAACATGTGCTGTTGGTTGTAGGACTCGACCCTATTTCACGTAAACACTCTTTTCTGAGCTCCCTTCCCATCGATTAGATTGAACCAAAGCCTAGAATGCTATCCAACTAATCTTACCCTCATCAATTATGTTGGCCTAATATCTATACTATGCTACTGACATTGGGCATTAACCAAAAAACCAAGAAGGGTACTAAAAAAAAAATATCAAATGTAATAATATATAATGGTCCATATTGAACCAATATGCAATGTGAAATAAGGACATGGTACCTGCATGTGTAACTTTTGGGTCAAAATTTTAAAAGAGTATCAAAAACTCAAATTTGACACAAATTTACTTTATAAATATAATGTTTTCATACAATTTTTTTTTAAAAAAAAATTATATCAGATTGAATTTTATCGAATTTCGAATATTGAACTTAAGTATAATATTAACTTACATAAATTTTGTAAGATATTGAATCATATTCTCTTATATATATATATATATATATATATATATTGAATAAAGATACTATTAATTCAATCCAAATTAGACCCGTTAACAGTCATTCTGCAACGTATCTGTAACAATGAACCTTTTTATGTTGGAAGCCACATGTTTCATCCCTCTGAAGTTGTTTAAATTTTAGTTTGTGAAGCTTTGTTGATTTGCATTAACTCAAAATTTTATATTTTTCTGCATGCTTGGCATTAATTAGCTTCTATAAAATTTGTTGAAAACTTTCCTTAGTTGTTCGGAATATTTCATTCCATAGTTAACTTATCTTAATATGGATACAAAAAATTACATCTATTCAGACAGTTCATCATATCTTCTATTGGAAAGACTGTCATTTATGTCGAATCATGTAATTAAAGCATATACTATCTTGTTGAGATCTAGTATCCTTGACTTATAGAATTATAGCAAATAGATTTTTCCTTGATTCCATCCAACGATCACTTACTTGATTGATTTATTTCACAATTGTTAATCAATTTCCGCTACACATAATGTCTTGAATTGAAAATATGAGTCTAATTTTGGAGTTGTGATTACTCTTAAACACAATTTTTTATATAATTTATTGTTATGTTATGTTTTACTCATTATAATATCTTTGCTTTTTATTACTATCTGTCCCTTGACCGACCCTACCTAGTAGGAAGTGCTGTTGGAAGTATTTTTGTTCGTCCAATCCCAATCTAAAGAAAAGAGGTCTGGAGCTTGTTGTACCAAGTGACAATAGTTCACACATCAATCTGCAAAAGTTGTTAAAGTTTAACTGGCAAAAATTCCCTGGACTTGATTATAAATCGGCTGGTTTTACTGCATTTTGGAAATTCATTATGTCCCTTTTGGATTAGATGATATCCCCTCTGGAAATTAATTTTCTCTTTCTTGGAAGCTTATTTATCAGCCTTTTGGGCGTTTCTATTCTCTTACTTTCTATCATCAAATTGTTTGAGCTTGATTTGCACAAATATTAACCCATATTAAGTGGACAGATTTTCAAATTATAACTAAAATTAGACAGTGAAATCAACTATAAATACTTGTGTTTTTCACATGCATTTTATTATTATCAGTCATTATTTTCTGATTGAAAATTTAACTAGTTTCGTAAATTTCAAGTATCAACTCAAAATACTTTATACACTAAGGCCACGTTTGATTTGAAATTTTGGTAATGGGAGCGATTGTAGTAGTTACATTAAAATTAGATATTAGCCACTATTGCTATCCTTAGACTATCGTTTGATATGCAAGATTGGAGTTGAAAACTAACAACCACTCAATTTGCCTCCCAATGTAATCTCCTGTTTGTTTTGCATCACTATAAATAATATACCCATTATGCTCTTTGTCATTCAAACCATATAAAGCGACAATTGTTATTAAAATAAAAGCATCAAGTAACAATTAATTAGTCATTTTTGACATAATATTAAAATTTATTACCCGATTTTAATTGTTGGGTTACTAATATAATATTAGAATAATATTAAAATTAATTAGTCATTTTTAAATCATATAAAGTAACAATTAACATATTAAAATAAAAGTATCAAGTAACAATTAATTAGTCCATTTTTACATAATATTAAAATTTATTACCCAATTTTTTATAATGGTTTGTTAATATAATATTGTAATAATATCAAAATTAATTAGTCATTTTGGGGCTAGGATAGTGCATTGCATTGACAGGAGTAGAGAAGTGAGAAATATTTCTCAATGGTTAGTTGGGGACAAAATTGGGAACTTAGTTGAGCAATGTCATGAAACCTTGCCCAAGATTCCACTGTGCACATCAAACGTGTGAATAAATCAGATTAGCCCATCCTATGGTGTCTAATCCATGGAATCAAACGTGCCCTAAACTAAGTGTTTTTAGCAAAGGCAAAATCTTGTAGTCTCTTAATTCTGTTGTATGAAATTTTAGAAAATCCTAATTCACCCCCTCTTGGGCGTAACGTCACCCACATACAGCACCCTCACATAAACATCGTGCCAAAGATTGTCAACAGGGTGGTTTGAAATCTCTGTTCATGTTAAAATGCATATAGAAATGTAATATTTTCGAATAAGAAAGAGAGGATAAAATATGTGGTGTGCGCTTCTATGGTGCTAAAATTACTCTATCAAATTTGGACAGTAAGAGTATCATCGAGAAAACTTGAGCACAAAGTTCTATCTAAACAAAGGTATAACCAAATCAAGTCATTGGTGGGTAGGTCACAAGACGAATGATTTGTCTATTAACCACCCACATTACAATTAAACTAAATCACATGCCGCCCCATCAATATCATCCGTCATGCTACGAAAAGTTTGTGAGAAAGTCTACACCAAAGAATTAAAATCTAATCAATTCTAAATAATTTTCACTCAAAACTGAACAAATTTTTGTTAATTGCTTGATTCTACAGCATAAACATACTGCAGTCTGTAGCAAATACTGTTTCTTTCCCAGATGTGACACAACAGGAATTTTGGCCCCCACAATATGAACAGGTTAGCCTGATGCATGTTATCCAAAGCTCAACAGATGTATTTTGAAGCAAAATAAGAATGAATTCAGCAAGTTTTCATAGATGGAAGAAATTACATCTAGTCACATAACTATGAAAAGCGCAAAAACAACAAATTCTGCTTTGCGAACCTTGTGAACACTAAAATAAGAAGGATGATATTCACCAGATGCAAATGGCAAAGCACGTGTTTTAGGAAAGAAAACGAATCGAGGACCTAGGCTTGAGTGTAATTCAAACAGTAAAAATCTATCAAGCCCTACTAATCTTGCTTATAAAGGTACAGAAAAAGAACTTCTATTCAGCAGTTTCCACATCTTTCGGTGCCTCAACTCCTTTCAACTTCTCCAATGATGCTACACGCCCATCTAATGATTCATAAAGACTATTCATCTACAGAAAAAGAAGTAAATATCATATGAAACACAACATTATTATTCAGCTCACAGATAATGTGATAAATAATTCAGGAAAAATACGTTTAATATGGTAAATCATTTCAAATCCCTATTTCTGTCATTAAAATATGCTTAATTTGAACTAATCTTGAAGTTCAAGTCTTGAAGTGTGCTTAATTTCACTACATAACAAATCTTGAAGTACTCTATTTAAATATGCTTAATTTGAACCATCCAATAACTGTTCAAGTAATAGCTTACACAAAGCATCAAAGGCTAAATTTTAGCAAGCCAGCTGAAAAAATGTCTTCCAGACTTGAGCTCAAGGTGGAGCTCATTACAGCACACCCGTGTCAGAGTAACTAAGGCATGTTGTCTAACATGACAGTTAGAACACAATCAACGCATCATTTCTACCAACCCATATTTACATTGAGAACTAAAGCAGTTTGTTACAAATTTAAATAGCAGTAGGACCTCAAAGAGAGGGTTTGTCACTGCTTCACTGAAGAAGACTTCAGATACACAGCATGGCCCTTTACTCTTTACAGAATATGTTAATGCCCTAGTTAGATTTTGGATCACATAAAATAAGATATTTTTTCTTATGTATAAAATATAAAGGAACTACTTGTGCAGAGAGTTTACTAGGGATCTTTGGTAGTATCTATCATTACTTTAATTCATGATATTCCATCGTTTATATTTAAAAGAAACTACTAAAAGAAAATAAAAGTAGAACTAGTTTTCATTGATTTTACTATCCTCTACAGAATCCTGGATTCAAGCAGACTTAATGCTTACTATTGTTCGTTTGCAAATAGATAATCATGAAATTTACGATCAAGTTATCAGGTGGGTGGTATCACAAGTTGTACTTTTTACAAATTTTGGTCATATTGAGGCATCACAAACATCATTTACTTCTATTTGTCAAAATCGTGAAAATCATATGTTATGCAAAGGTGTTGGTATTTATTTAATTTTGGTCATATAAAGTCATAAATATTCATCATCTTTTGGGGTTTTTATATTCACGACTATGTCAGACAGTCATCCATGAGTATGACGGTTCCAAGAATCAACTTATAGACCAATAAATGAAAAGTTCATTTCACCAAACATGACAAACGGA
>JACGDI010005337.1:152061-270372 GCA_014898725.1 Jacaranda copaia | reverse complement strand
CCCCGGTGGAAGCAGTATCTAGAATCCATCCAATCACGCTGCACAAATAATTTTTTTCGATCAGATTCATTTATGATTAGATGTGGGTAATTGGGGGATAACAGAAGAGGGATTATTTGAGGGGATGATAAATTTTTCTCAGACCAAGGAAAAATACTGTACAATTGTTTTGTTAGGCATCTTGAAAAGCTTTAGGTATCTGAAGACCTGAGTTGCCTCTCATATATTAGTACTTTCATGTATAAAATTTTGGTATCATTTTAAGAAATGAAACTGAATTTGTCCACTCAAAACAGTGCTGACAACACCTACTTAAAGGCTGGTTTTCAGAACTGAGAAGTTGTTAGTTCCATTGGAACACGGGCTTTTCAACTTTCAGAAGAACTGTAAGCAAATGGTCTGGCCCATCAAAGGTCTCAAATCTATGCTTTTCAAATTCACTGCAACATTAAAGATAATATTGCCATTTGATATTTTGTCTAGCATTCCCACACAAATAGAAAGTTACAAAAGTTAATTTAGAGGCCCTTAGTTGATTTAAACGTCAGACCCCAAATCCAGTATGCTGATCCTTCTAAATACTAATGTTTGCATTCCAGGATATTACCTATAGCGTTTCTCTCTAACTGTTATCAGGCAAAAATGATCAGTTCGATTACTGTCTCGAAACTGTCTACAGTTTGAGTGCAAAGCTTCCTCAGCTAGAAAATCTTTAATACCATCTAATTAATGCAGATTTCCTTCACCACCAAATGAGTTTAACCTTCTGCTCTAGTATATGACAAGGGGTCCATGGTAAAATACAACAAATTTGCACGCCCGTACAACTGCGATAACGCGTACAATCAAGCAAACCCCCAGTTTCTAAACAGTTTTAGCAACTAGTAGAAGTGGAAGAAAATTACAGAAATTTTCAGAAGGAAAAAAAAGAGCACAAGAACCTGCTGGGAAATGGCGCTGTGGGCAGTCATATAATCCTTATGTAGAAAATACATGCCCGCGGCTGATGCCACGGCGGCGCCGCTGAAGAATGACGCGAGTCTCACTCGTACCACATAGCCCATCATTCTTTTCATTCAATTTCAGGGATCTGTAGAGTCGAATTGATTAAAATTCTGCTCGGAAATTCTTACATATTGATCAAGAAAAGTAACTGGATGAGAAAAGATACAGCCATACAGGTATTGGTGTAAAATAACGAATCAGAAAGCCCAAAACATGGTTCACAGGGCCCAATTTCGATCTCCATTTATGTCAATGTCAAGGCTGAAATCGTTGAGTCTGTGATACGTGCTTGTAACTTTGTCCTTCCTTCTGTAACACTGTATATGATTTGGCCCAAAAAAATTTGTTGCATAGCATGAATAAATTTCATAATATTTCATTTATAAATTCTATTGCTTTATCTGAATTTTTTTATATAACACCTAAAAAAGAAGGCTTCTTTTAAAATTGTAGTTTTTCCTTTCTTCTCAAAACAAGAATATCAATTAATGTAATGGCATAATATTTCTGACTCTCATCCACTATTTCCAAATAACTAAATTTAACGTAAAATTATAAAACTTTTTTTTTCAACTATTATACCTAAAAACTAAATGATGAAAGAGTGGCAATTTGGGTGAGTCGGGTGGGTTCGAATTGGGTTGAAATAGGAATATAGCATTAATTTTTGCTATCCAAACTTAATCCAACCTAATGATAATCTGAAAGTACTCAAACTCAAGGGTATAAACGAATATTAAACGGATCGATATACTGTTTTCATATTCGTATCTATTTAATTTTTCGAATATTCGGATACGAATACAAATTTTGCGAATATTAAAAAATAATATCCAAATTCGTATCCGTCGGATATTAGTCGAATTCGGATATATTCATATTCAATTATAATTATTTAGATTTATTTATATTTTATTAAATTTATTCGTATTCGAATTATTTTTGTATATCCATATTCGATAATAATTATTTAAATATCTATTTACAGATATCCAAATACGTAAATCTATGGATTTATAACAAAAATGTATTTTAATTAATAAAAAAACTATATAATTTCATTAAAAAGAAAGCAATCAAACAAATAATATAATTTCTAATTAGTAATTAACTTTATAATTTTAGTACTTATTCATAATAATAATGACATTTAAATATATTAATTATAAAGTCAACCAACAATAATTACATTAATTAACTTTATTCTTCATTTTTTTCTCTATATTACAACAATTTTTTAAATTTATTCCTTTTCCTTCCCAATTCTTCAATTATAATTTATATATACATATATGAATTATGAGTTTTTTTATTAAAAAATATAAAAATATATTATTTAATTAATATGCATTCGGATTGAATATTAAACAAATCAGATACGCATTTACCATATCCATATTCATTTATAATCGAATATCTACTAATCGAATACGGATAATATCCGCCTTAAACGAATGCAGATAAATTTTATATAAATAAATACAAATGCAAACAGTAAACAAATTTTTGAATATCTATTTACAGCCCTACTCAAACCTACCCAACCTGATTCATATTAGGTCAAGTTCAGGTCGACCTGATTTTTAAAATAATTATTTTGAATATTTAGTTTAATTTTTAGGAACTTTTTGGTATTTTTATTTTTTAATTTTGTCTATTTTTATTATTAATAAATTAGAATAGAGTAAGGAGTTCTCATTATAACTTCACTTATGCACTCAAATAATTTTAATTGAACCACATAGTATATTGATTTTTAGGACCTTTTTCCTTTCATTTTCTAGTATCTATGGGCATCATAAAAATATTGAAATCACAAAGTATCTTATTTTTTAAAAATATCATATTTTTTAAAGTGTTACTCACCTATTCTCTTTAATTTTTGGATCTTTTTTGTGTCGATTAAATTGTGTATTTTAACTTTTTAAAATTAATGCCATTATTTTTTAACTTTATATCAATTCAATCAAGCAATACATAAATTAATAAAAATATATCATCAAGCAAATAAGTAAAACAAATATTTTAAATTATACATATATTCTATTATAAAAACTTGCTTAAGTCTCAAAAAGAATTTTTTTTCTATTTATGTAAAGTCTTGCATTGTATAAGGCCTAAAAAACACTTTTAGGATAATTCAGTAGCTAAAGCAATGTTTTGTTAACTCTTTGAAGTACAATTTTCATGTCCACATGGACACAAAAATAACCATTAGAAGTAATTTAAAATTATATGAAACCATCCTATATGGTTGTGAAAATAATAAGACTGAAAAATACTGAAATAGTAATTTTGATATTGCTAAAGTTCAAAATTTCAAGTTTTATTTTGTTATTTTATATTTTTACTCCTAAAAAAAGTTTAAATTTTATTTGTTTAATTTGAATTGGGTCAAGTTAGTTTAGGTGGGTTCAAATTGTCGTGTGATTCAAAATTAAATTTCAAATTGTTCCTGTAACATGAAACTCAACCCAACCCAAGCCAGCCAATTCCATTTTTTTCGGATTCTTATTTGTGTTAGTATTGTTGAACCCAAATCCAAAATTTTGTGTCGAACTCGTGTCGTATTGGAAATTGCCACCCCTATGATGAACTAAGATGGACTCAATTTATTATTACAAATTGAATATATTTATGTTTATATTATATATAAGTAAGAAACACGACTTGTTATATATATATTGAAAGTGATGATTACACCATACCACATCAAAATTTGAACTATCAACTATAGTTTTAATTTTTTACTTTTCAATAAAGCCTTTCTTATTCATGACTGTAAAAGAAAAACAAAAAGAACTTTTTATGTGCTTAAAACGATGAGTACACCATGCTATATCAAATTTTGAATTACTAATCATACTAATTTTTTTTAATTTTTTTTAAAAATGACTTCTCATATATATGGAAAAGCAAAAATACAAGAAATATATATAACCAAAATATCAATGAAAAATTTATGAAAAGCGTAGATGCGCAATTATATTTGATATCTTTTTTCAATTCTATTACCCACATTTCTTAGAATAAGAGGTGATTGAAATAGCCACATTCTTTCGAATATGTAAGGATTACATTATAATTTTTTATTAACCTATGTTGTTATATATATTTCTTACGGTGGTTGCATGGTTATATTAATTTCGTATTCACTCACCCATCTCTAGGGACCAGCGCATAAATGAAATTCAGTATTTTAAATTATATTCCTTCCTTTTTTGACTTTATTTTAAATGAGATGTTAAGCTTTACACTATTTGATATTTATTTTGAATTTTTCACTGCATTTGACCACCATTTTCATCATTTAATTTCTCACAAATGGATCCAGTTCTGTCTCTCGAAGCTGATCCTCTAATTGTTGGTGTTTTTTGTGTTGTTGAGGACAAAAGATTCTTTTATAAATACATATATATATATATATATTGATATGGAATGGCTCAACAAATCTAATCCAATAACACATTCGATCTGGACATAGATATAGTGTTAGATGGCCCAATCATCTATGTGGTCCAACCTATTACAAGCTAGCCATGTTAGCAACTGAGTGTCAACCTCAATAGGCCTATCCACTAAAACAGATATCAGGATTCACCTTGTTGACCAGGTTGTGGTCGGTCACAGCATTCCCCTTGTTGACTGGGTTATGGTCGAGCACTATCGTGACGTGTAGTTCAACATTCAGTTAGGGAAACCTGAATAAAACAGAGTCATGCCTTGTTGACCAAAATCTAATTGTAGAAGTATCTTCCTCAACCAAGTAGGTCAAAAAGGCTTGACTGTACCTCTGCCATATCAAATGCTTTGACAAGCAGCATGCCTCTGCATGTATAGCGCATACTATTATACTACCAGTACCACCTACCTTGCCGAGCCTATCTAGTGTGTGCCTCTAACGTACCACCTTGTCTTGGGAAGCCAAAGATGGCGCCACCTAGAACAATACAGAAATTGTAAAAAACTTAAAGGTCTCTAAGTAAGGACAATAGCCCTTTCTATGTAGCAAGGGCATGTCAACCACGCAGGAAAAGGCTATAAATATCACATTCCCAACCTTCAACAAGGTATGGACATTATTACTCAAACCTCTCACTTTGCTGCTCTATTTTCTAGTTAATTATATTAACTTGAGTGTCCCAGTACCTGAGCCGAGGTCCCCTTGGCCAGCCATCGATTTGATTAGATTAGACCTTAGCCCAATACACCGCTGAACAATTTACACTTTTATCATTTGGTGTCATCTATGGGAAACTTGAGTTCGCTACTACAAAAATTGGTTAATACTAAGCAAGCCACTTTTGAAAGAGAGAAAAACAAGAGATCCTCAACTACTCCCCCTTGACCTCAAGAATTGGATGTGGCAAGACCTAGCACCCCAGCCAAAGCAAGTGGTCACCCTGACTTGACCACGTCCTAGCTCATACATCTAATAAGTAAGCAAATATCTATCTAAATTTCTGCTCAATTGTTAGCTACCCTCAACAGACATAGTAACTAGCCTGGACTAGCTGCTAGTACCTCTCCTTAACCTACCCATCACGAAGAGAGGCTTCCTAGAGAAGAGAAAAGCCAACTAGGGCCTAGGCAACCCTCCACTCGACGAAAAGACAGTCTTAGGCAATTACCAAGGGAATAAGCCCAACTCAACCCTCGAGAAGAAGAGGCAGATTGGTGGATCACTGTGCTCAGCCCCTTCGAGCTTCGTAGTGTGATAAGATCGAGCTTTTGAAGCCCTAAACAAATTAAAACATGTCTAAGGCCGATTGAGAAGAATAGGAGAAGGTGTCCTACCAGGTACAATGAATGAATAAAAGATTGGAGGAGATTTCAAAAAGAAATACTAAGAGAAACACTTAGTATGACGGTGCTCCTCATCTTAGTTGAGAGCGAAAATCACCATTTGTGCAAGAGATAATCAATGAGTGCATCGTTGTCAATGCTAAGGTTTCTATTTGGTTACCCAGGAATGATAGCTCATCAAGCCTAAATGAGCATTTTCTATAATTAGAAGGCTTAACCAAAATTAAAACCCTTGGGGGATGCCCCAATAGCGAAACTCGTGGAGGGACATCAGAGTAAGAAGCACAAGTTAAAGAAGACCATGGTCTAGCCTATCGGGGAATTTAAGACCATCGAGCTGGAGCTAATAATCCCTAACAAGACCACTAGAATTAAGGCTAATCTAGGTAGCGACATGGAGAGCCTCATGGTTGATTTTCTTAAAAAGAATGTTGAAGTTTTTACATAGATGGCTTCCGACCTATCGGGAATCAACCTTAATGTCATCGTCCACTGTCTGAACATGGACATTTCACTTAAGCCAGTAAAGTAGAAGACCAGAAACTTCAATGTTGAAATACGCTAAATTATTGAAAAGGAGGTCAACAATCTTTTAAAGGCAGGATGCATTGTAGAAATTCAATATGCAAGTTGGCTTTGTAATGAAATCCTTGTCCCTAAAAATAAGGGAAAGTGGTGAATGTGTAATGATTTCATTAATTTAAATAAAAATAAAGCTTGCCATAAAGATCATTACCCCCAACCTCATATAGATTTATTAGTAGATTTTACTGTTAGTTGTGATTTGTCAAGCACGATAGATGCATTTCAAGGTTACTACCAAATTTTTATGGCACCCGAGAATAGGGATAAGATATCTTTCATCATCCCTAATGGGGCATATTATTTTTTGGTCATGCCTTTTGGTCTTAAAAATGCAGGTGCAACTTACTAAAGATTTATAAATTTCATGTTCAAAAGTGAGATTAGGAAGACTATGAAGGTCTACATTGACAACATGATAGCTAAAATAGAAAAAGAAAAAAAATCACTTAATCATTCTCAACTATACATTCTTAAAACTATGAGTATTTAGCATAAAGCTTAACCCTAACAAGTACACATTCGAGGTCAGGAGAGGCAGATTTTTTGTTCTACATAGTCAGTCAATGAGGTATCAAAGCAAACCTATGAAAAAATGTAGGCCATTTTGGATATTACACCTTCCCGAACAGTTAAGGATGCTAAGCGCCTAGTAAGGAGAATCATAGTATTGGGTCGATTCATTACCCAACTAGTTGACAAAATCTTACCATTCTTCAAATATTAAGAATGCAAGAAAGTTAAGTTTTCAATGCATAGAGCAATGTGACTAGGCATTGATTAAATTGAAGCAATACCTTTTAGCTTTCTTGATACTTGCTAAGCCAAAGATTGGAGAAGTTTTATATGTTTATCTGGTAGTTTTGTCAACAGTGATCAGCGCAGTCTTATCTCAACCAAAAATGGAACCCATTAACGTATCTACTACTGTAATAGAGCATTGCAGTCCCCCGAACATAATTATCTGGAGATTGAAAATTTTGCCCTCACTTTGGTTACTGTTGCCAAGAAGTTAAGACCCATTTTCTAATCTCACTGTCTCTTATCCTGACGAACTAACTGTTACAATAGGTGCTGTCAAAACTAGATACATCAAGAAGGTTGATGAAATGGGTCATCGAGTTAGAAAAGTTCAACATCACATTCCAGCCCTGAATTTCTATTAAAGCCCAACTATAAGCACACTTTGTCATCGAAAGACTTGACTTACCCGACCAACTCGACAAGGACTTCCTCATGTGGACCTTACATATTGATAGGTCTACAACCTCTTTAGGAGGAGGAATTAGCATCTTCCTATGCTCATCGCAAGCCGAGGAATGCAATTTTTTAATTAAGCTTAACTACCCTTTTATAAACAACAAAGCAGAATACAAGGCCTTCCTTGCTGGCATGAGGATAGTGGTAGATAAGGAAGTTAAACAGCTGGCAACCATTACTGATTCCCAGTTGGTCACTAAATAGATTGAAGGAAACGTTGTGACTAAAAAAATTACAATAAGCAAGTATTTAGCTGAGGTGAAGAGGACACAACAACAGTTTAAAAAATTCACCCTCAGCCAAGTTCTTTGATTAGAGAATGAGTTAGTTGATGCATTGTCCAAATTTGCTAGCTTGACAAAGGGACTAAGGATAGGACAATCACATTCCTTATCTCCAGCAAACTTATGATAGGCATTCTCGACTAGAATTTGGTAGGGTAGATCGGTGAAGCATCCCTTTCCTAGTAAAATAAAATAAAAGATTACTTGAGAGTTAGGAAAGTCCCCAACGATAAAGCCCAACGACATAGGTTTAGAGGTCAAGTAGCCAAGTTTGCCTTTGACAAGCATAGCCAATTTTATAAAAGGTCGATTTTTAGGCTACTATTAAGGTACTTGACACTAGAACAAGCTCACAAGGCCTTACATGAAGTCCACTCAAGCATATGTGGTAATCATTCCAGAGGGCAATCTTTGACCCACAAAATCATCAAGTATGGGTATTTTTGGCCAACTTTGTTGAAAGACACAATTGGTTATGCCAAAAAATGCCCATCTTGACAGATCTACTTCAACATAGCTCACCAATCTGTGGTAATGTTGGTGCCCATTCAAATCATGTGGTCATTCGATTAGTGAAAGATAGACATAGTCAGCTCTTTCCCAAAGAATATAGGATAAAAAAAGTTCATGATCGTTGTAGTCAAATATTTTACAAAGTAGGTTGAAGCAGAAGTAGTTCCTAAGATCACCAATGCGGTTATCAAAAGTTTTGTGTGGAAGAATATCATCTTCCATTTTGAATTGTCCAAAGTATTGATATTTGATAATGAGACATAGTTTCAAAGCAAGAGCACTGGGAGCTGAAGCAAACGCCTAGGGATTCGGCAACATTTAACCTGAGTTGGAAACACTTAAGCTAATAGCCAAATGGAGGTCACGAATAGAATAGTCTTGGATCACCTCAAAGCCCGACTTGAAGGAATTAGAGCAAGCTAGGTAGATGACCTCCTTAAGGTGTTTTGGGCGTACAAGACCACCCCTTGAACAACCACTAGCTAAAGTCCATCTAGTTTGGTCTACGAGGGATAAATAGTTGTTCGAATGAAACTAATACAAAACACTGCTCAAGTGATCTACTACAACCCAATCAGGAATAACTCAAAAAAATAATTCGATCAGGGGACAGTCAGTGAGATACATCAACAAGTGTACACAACCATGTAGAGATACAGGTTGAAGATAGCACAACATTATAAGAGAGTCCATCTAATGAGCTTCAAAGTAGGTGACCTCATCCTCAAGAAGGTTAAAGTATCAAAGAATGTGGGTAAGCTTGACTGGAAATGGGATGGCCCATACTCAATGGTTAAAGTAGCAAAGCATAATGCCTATTGACTTGTAAATATAGCCAGCAACGAACTACCTCGACCATGGAATATGGTGAACTTGAAGAAGTTTTATGTGTAAAGAAACTTAAAGTCTCTTTTCAACTGTACTAAAGTACCATTGCATATTAATAAAATGGCTTATATTTCTATAGCTCCTTGCTCACACTATCAAGTTAAGGCCTTTTGGCCTAAATTAATTAACAAATTGATCATTTAAAGTTGACCGCACAGTTGACCAAATGCTGACTTTAAGCTGTAAAACCAAGGCCTTTTGGCCCAAATTAATAAATAAATTGATCATTTAAAGTTAACCCCATAGTCGACTAAATGCCAATTTCAAGCTACAAAACTAAGGCCTTTTGGCCTAAATTAATAAACGAATTGATTGTTTAAATTTGACCCACCAAATGTCGGCTTCAAGCAACAAAACAAAGGCATTTTAGCCCAAATCAGTAAACAAATTGATTGTTTAATGTCGACCTTGTAGTTAACCAAAGCTTCTTAGCTAGTGTTAATACTAGAATTAATCAACCTCAATAGCAAACTATAGATTCAAGCCTAAATTAATGAATTCGCCCAACTAGTATTCAACCTTGAAGTTAAAGATAAAGTCGCTTAAACAACACATATTCTAACTACAACATCGGACGAAGAATTAATTTTGTGAAATTGACCACCAAGTTTGTTCATTTGGTCATCAAGAAAATAATTTAAATCAACCTTGTAGTTGATGACACATATTATTGCGATACCTATTTGAAAATGGGTTAGCTCATCATGAATGTCTTGGATTAGTTCCATTTTTGCACCAATTGATTTCTAAATCAACTATAGATTTATTTAAATTTCTTCATTAAGGGAGTACATTATATAATTTCTTATTTGAGATTGAATTCTCTGAGGTGATTTATGTTGTCATTTGTTAATAATTAACATCCGATAAACATGAAAGTGCAAAAAGGGAAAATAAAATCGAATACATATTGATGAGCTACAAATGTGCTTCATTCAATTTATAAAAATTCAATTACAAACTTGAAAGAAACATTACAAGCAAGCACATTACAGGGCAAACGAAAGAAAAAAAAAAAGAAAAAAGAAAAAAAAAGGGGCTGTAACAGCCTAAACATAACTTGACCCAGCCCCTTCATATCACATAGCTTCTGCGCTATCCTCGATCACCTGATCAAGCTCGTCACTCAAGGTCACAACAATGATCACTGGACCCTCCACCTTCTGTTCAAGTTGCATTGTAGGGGCTACTTAAGATAACCCCACCTCATCAACTAGAAACGAATGCCCAACATGAGGGAAAAATCAATTACATTGACTTTGCCATCCTTGATGTCAAAAGCAAAGTTGTTGGCAAAGTCAAACTTGGTCGTCACCTCATTGAAACTAACTACATGGCCAATTGCAGCTTATTTGGCCCCTCTATGAGAGCAATCTAATTGGGGTTGGGCCTCTTCATGCGAGTGGGGTCAAGATATATTTAGAGCTGCTTGTCAAACATTGGATTCAGGCGCTCTCTGTCCTCATGTTAGATTTGATAACCAAGATATTTTAGTTGCTTAATAGCCTTTTCGAAGGCATAATTCGCATTGTTGATAGAGAAGACGATATTGGCATCTTCGAAGACTAAGGTCAACATAAACTGTTGTATTTTCTCTTGTTGAATGATAGACAGCATCCTGGCAAACTTGCCTCAAGCAAACTGTAAAGTACTATTATAACCATGAGCTCAACCAGTATCATAGTGGGTTTGTACCTTTACTCAGACTTTCTTTAATAACAGCTCCGCTTAGCTACTACAGTCCATTGCTACACATCCCTCACCTCAAGTTGCTTCTGATGTCCTGGAGCTCTTTACTTAGCTATTCAATCTTTGATTGCACAGACTCAAGTTGAGTCTTCGCCACTTCCACATCACTTTGCTCTTCCTAGAGCTTATCATAGTCTTCAAGCACCAACTCTAACCCTCTGTGGAGATGGTAGCTCATCTGGTTAACCTACAACACACACGATTATGGTCAATAAAGAAACAAAACAAAGAAAAAAGAAACAAACACAACAAACAAGAATCACTTAATTGAAAACTTACCATGTTAAATTGGTAGGCTATAGCTTTCAGCACACCTCATTAGCTAAAGTCCATCATCTTTCACTGGTTAGACAAGAACAAACTAACCATCATTACCTTCAGGGCCATTGAACTAGTCGACCTTGAGGTTAACACTGACATCGACTTGTGAACCACCATGTTGGTCCCATACCAAGGTGACGGCAAGTCTATCAATAAGAATAGCTCATCATCTCCCCAGTGTCCAAAGAGGTTATAGCCAGTCAGTGCACTGGTCGACCCAACTTTATCTTTACCCTTGTCGACTGTGGACTTCTTTACGGCAAGTCTTATTTGCTTGATCACTGGCCTTTTTGTTTAGTGAACAAACTAGCAATTGAAAAAGCTACTAATCAAGTGGGCAAAGCTGCTGGATTAAGCAAAGCTAGGGGCAGCATAAGGTGCAGCCTCTCGATGAATAGCCGTATTCTTACGATGCTCCTAATTTCTCTATGCACAAGCCAAAGCTTATGCTCATGTTTGATTATTATTTTCTCTCGATATGCATAACAACAAGAACCTGACCTATCAGAATTGTTCAAAAAGTTCTAAGGAAATAAATTGTCAACTCAACACAGGCATCTATCTAGTTGAGTGTCTGCTAGTAAGTTAACCTAAGTGGCCCAACAACACTAGATTTGTCTCCTAAATATACACTGATACCTTTATCTACCCAAATTCAACTAAATCATGGATGAAAGTATTAGGCCAGGTTAGGGTTAGGTTCCTTGGCATCTTGACATGCCCTTTCCACCTCCTTTTAGGAATGTTAAAACCCCCAAGCGCCTGAACATAAATGTATTATTTTTTCCACTCTTAGACATAAGACGGCAAGGGGGTCACTAAGAATTTTTGTCAAGGACGTGCAATAAGATAATAGAAAACCAATTCATCAGTGCTGCCCAACTTTTGAGACATGGGAAAGTGGAAAATATTGGAAAAATTAGTGAATTTAGCAAGCTAAAATAAAGTCAAAAAATAATTAGGCAGGAGTTGGGTTATATAGATTTTTAAATCTGTCAACAAGTTGACTATAGGTTATATAAAGGGAAACTTTAGCCCACACCTAAAGGCCTCCTTGAATATAGTTATACATCCAAAAGGTGGTTGATACATCCTATTAGAGAGATCAGGGATGATTAGCTCATACTTTAGGGGAACATGACAAAGCTTTCTAACAATTGCAAGGTTGATATAAATGACTTTTGACATGATTTCACTATAGTAGTTGGGGCTGAATAGCTACCATAGGAAATAGGCAGCTGACTCAGCCTAGCTTTACCTTTAGTGGCATCATGGTCATCACTAGAGATACGTGAGCTTGAACTATCACTAGAAGAACTGTTGGACTCACTAGTCGAGTCACTCTCCCCATAGATCAAAATTTGATTTGACCTTATTGCCTCGCTATCACTCCCTTAAATACCAATGTTGCTAAATACGTTCAGCATGACTAGTAAAATTTGAGATTGAACTATAAAAAGGTACAAGCTGCTCGAAGGTTGTCAAAAGACTTATGTGTTTTAGAAGGTTGAAGCATAGCACAATTGGCTGTCAATGTAGTGAAATAATGGAATCAACCTCGAAAAATGATGTAAAAGTAAAAATGAACATTTTCACCATGCTTATTTATAGGCATCAATGCATAGAAACCTCAATAGCTACATTAATTACACAGCTGTCACTTCGTACTTACATGACCTAATGTAACAAACTCATTAAATGCACTAAACCCTAGTCAAAACTTGGAACTCTTGTTGAGCATGTTCAATTTCTACAAATCAATTACTCCCCATTCCTTCTTATCGATTCTCTCGATCTAGACTTAGGAAAAGGAGAGACTCATGATGTTGGATGGTCCAACAGGCCTACTCGAAAACACTCGACCTGAACATAGATATGGTGTTAGACAACTTAATTACTTATGCGGCCTAATCTATTACAAGCCAGCCATGTTAGCAACCAGGTGTCGACCTTACTGGGGCTATCTACCAAAGGAGATATCAAGATTTGCCTTGTCGATCGTAGCATTTGCCTAGTTGATTAATTTTTGGTTGAGCACCATCGTGATGTGTAGTTCATCATTTAATCAGAGAAATCTAAATATAATGGAGTCACACTTTGTCAACTAGAGTCTATTTGTAGTATCTTCAATGACTAGGTAGGTCAAAAAGGCTTGACAATGCCTTTGCCACATTGAATGCTTTGACAGGCGGTATACCTTTACATTAATGGCACATGACACCATGAGTACCACCTACCTTGCTGTGCCTGGCTAATGCGCCCCTCCAACATACCAACTTGTCCTGGGAAGCCGGAGAAAGCGCTACCTAGAATAGTAAAGAAATTTTGGAGAAGACTCAAAAGTCCCTAAACAAAGACAATAGCCCTTTCTGTGTAGCAAAGGCATCAAAGACATATTAACCATGTAGGGAAGGTTATAAACACTCAATTCCTAGCCTTCAATAAGGTATGGATATTATTATTTAAAGCCCTCACTCAGTTGCTCTATCGTCTAGTCAATTATACTGACTTGAGTATCAGAGTGCCTTATCTGAGGGCACCTCAACAAGATTGACACTTGCTATCGGTTGCAGGACTTGACCTCAACACTTCTTCAAGTTCTTCTATCAACCAACCATCAGGCCGGTTGGATTGGACCTTAGCCCAATACACCCCTGAACAATTTACACCCTCATCATATATATATATATATATATATATTGGCATGAAAAATTGATGGAAAAAAAATTCAATGTTGGGCTTATTAATATATTTTTGATTGTCATGATAAATTGTGTTTTATTAATATATTTTTGCATGTAATGTTTGCTTAAATTTATTTCATTTGATATTGAAGCTTCTTGTTTTATGCCACTAAATTATAAGAGACACATTGGTCAACATAGATATATATTAATTTTTATATCACATGAGACCTTTCACTTAATATGAGAGACAGATGCTTTTGAGCTACAAGTCACTGGGGTGTGTACTAGTGCATTTGATTGGCTTTAAATGTTAAAATTTTGTTTACAAATCCATTAAGATAAGATTTTAAAGAAGTGTAATAATTTAAGTTTTGTATATAGGGACAACATTTTAGGACGACTAGCACTTCAAAATTAAAAGCTGTTGGCTTTCATAAGTCCTGCTCAACACTGTTTTATGTCATACTTTGTTTGTTCTACTTGTTTTGTCATAATCAATCAGACTTATAAAATTTTCATTTATTTTGTTATAACAATTCAAAAATCGAAAAAAGTATTTAGATTCATTTGTATTTTGGTATTAAAAATTATTTCAATCCCATGAATAGTCCAATGTTAAGTGACCCAAGCTTGGTAGGACTAGACATCAATAGTTGGATCTGTTGATTGCCTCGGTATACATGTTGCTCGCAGATTGGTTGCCAGTTTGCTGCATTTATGCAAAGAATCCACAGAAATAAAAGGCCAGAAAAAAAAAAGGGAAAAAGAAAAAGAAAAAAAAAAGAAGGAAATAATGATATCGCATTTATACAAGTTTTGACATTTTAGGATGCAAAATTATGCCCAACTCCCAACTACTTTCCATGTTCTTCATGGTATTTCTTCTTTTTGGTCTCCCTTCCCATCTCATCTCGAGGTAGCCACTAGCCTAGCAGTACAATTTTATATACCCCACTAACTACATTTGCAAGAAATAAAGATTCAGATTCAAATCACACGATAAATTCTAGTGTGCCCCTAT
The DNA here is from genome assembly GCA_014898725.1 of Jacaranda copaia. Taxonomy (NCBI): domain Eukaryota; kingdom Viridiplantae; phylum Streptophyta; class Magnoliopsida; order Lamiales; family Bignoniaceae; genus Jacaranda; species Jacaranda copaia. Next base: position 255,256 of record JACGDI010005337.1, on the reverse strand, counting down.
GTACTGTGTGTTGCATTATTATACATTTACAAATCATTTCATTAATATTTGGAAATTTTCATAAGCAATATATATATATATATATATATTATAATATGCTTCCGAAATTCTAATATATTATAAAAGCTCCTGAAAATTTAGGTGGATTCAGTGGTTGATGAACCGTACTATAACTTGTGAAAAATCACCCTAAGGACGGGCATAAACATTTTTATAAAAATTTTATTTCTTCCGTACATTCCTATAAAAATACGGACACATTGTTAATTAATTTTCAACAAATTACAAAACATGTCAAAGAAAATATTTAAAACTTGAATTCAAAAAATGTCTGCACGAAATAAACTAATATTGGTCCTACAGACATGGCATTATATTTTCTTACGTGCCAAAATTCAAAGATTTGAACGTATATTTGACTGTCTCTGTCCCCCCAACTAGCTGCATTATGCTCACTTCTTCAGAATTTGGTTATCTACACGTACATTTACCTGCTACTTAATTTCTTTTTTCCCATATATTTTGTAGGATTTGGGATTTTCGTGGTATTAATTAGTCAGAAGCATTAGTGGCTAGGAACAGCTCACATGCTGACAACAATTAATTCCTCGTCCCTGTGAGCTGTTCCCATTGAATATTTAGTGTGATTTCTTTAGCAATGAGTTTCAGTAATTAACACTCTTCCGCGCACCATATGTATGTATATCTTCTTGCGGGGGACAGAAGCAGATTTTCCCCGTGAAGTCACAAAAAAGGACCTGCCGCCACCCGCCAGGCACCAACTTTCTGATTAATTTGATGATACTAAAGAAGCAGTAGAAGAAGAAGACAGCATGTGTGGGAAAGCCAATGCAATCCACAAGTTGGCCCTTTGTCTTCAAGACTCATAATCATGACTTCTCTTTTGTTTAGTTGACATCCATTTTGTATAATGAAAGTTGATGAGTCACGTATTACCACTACCCTTGTTATATGTTTGTAACTGAATTCATCAAATTAATACATACACTGCTAAAAATTAAGGTATCAATTACAATATTATTTCATAGTTCAAATTAAAAATTTGTAGTTTAAACTATAAAATTATCTTAGTCAAGTTTAAAATTGATGCTTTTATAGCTAACTCGTATTACAATCAATTTGTGGATAATGCATAACTAATTGTTATACTTTATTAAACCTACAATACCATGGGTTGATAATTTTTAATCATTATAATTAAAAAAATCTATATGTATTTACTACGAAAAAATGATCCTTACACCTAACTCACTTTAAAAGCTAGTTCAAAAAGTGTGGATTGTTCAATAACATATATAGAGACTATGACTTACTTATTTTAGCAATGTGAAATACTACTCACGACAACACTATTCATGGTTATATATACTTTATAACTATAGCTTCCGAATCAGATTTGTAGCAATTTTTTCTGTAGAAGATATTTAATTAGTTTTTTTTGGTATGGATATGATGAATGCCATTGATAATTAATAGATGACCACCCTGCGTTTTTGAACTTGACTTCATTTGACATTAATATTATTTAATATATTTGTGACAGCAACAGTTGACGCATTCGACTTAATTATCGTGCAAGAGATCATATGCATATATATCCAACAATAATTTACAACCTAAATAAATAAAAGTCATGCACGGTTGTTGTAATAAAGCTCGTGAATATTCATAGGGGAGCAATTAGTTTTGTCGCCATTCAGCAGTTTATCAGCTACGATGAGATTAGCAGCTTCGGTGGGATGGTATGCATCCCAAAACACATACGTTTTTCGATCATCACAAAGCGCAGAACTCGTCGTGTTAGCGTCTTTCCCTTTATAGCATAAGAATGGTGGGACATAACCTCCACAACAAGGCCCATCATTGTTCACAAATCCTGCCAATGCTCAATACTCCCATCAAAAATTAACTTCAATTATATCAGGTTTTTTAGTGCAAATTAAACATTAAAGACATCAAGAACCTTAGATGTAGAGCTCACCATATTTGCGATAGTTAAGGATGATTTCTCTGAAAATGTCATAGGAATTGGCATAGACAAAAATAGCATTTGGTCCCATGTCCCTATTCATTTGATGAAGCTCCCCTTTGAGTTTCTGGTTGTAGCTACTAACAAAGGCATTTACCTCAGGGGAGCATTCTCCATCTGGAATAAGGTTGATAGCGCGGATAAAGGGAATGCACCCCAGAGGTCCAATCCCAACCACAACAAACTTTCGGGCCCCTAATCCATGCAACCGCTTTACACAAAATATATGAATCAGCGAAAAATCATCAAATTTTTACCTTTAGTAATATTATAATTAATTGTCATGAGTATGCATTAAGGTTCTAGGCCCAAAATCAAAAGCACTTTCCCCAAACCAAATAGAGAGAATAAAAAAAAAAAAAAAGTATGATCAATTTCATTTATATCTTTGCCAATCTAAGTTTGCAAGGGGTAATGTAGGCTTCTTGAGTATTTGGGTGGGTTTATAAACTTCTTAAAATATTTCATAAGACATTAAAAAATATTTGATATATATATATATATATATTGAAAAGAAACTTATAAGATTTTCAAATAAAATGTTAGGATTTTATAAATTATTTCAGGTAAAGTAAGAAAATATTAACTAATTTTAACAAACTCTTTAAGTTTAACCATTTTATTTATAAAATTGTCATTACTAATATAAGCTTTAAAATCTTGTTTTATCCAAATAATTTAAAAGTTTATTTTTAAAATAAAATCTAACATCATATATATTTGAAAAATATTTTATAAAATATAAGAATTTATAAGATATTTTAAATAATTTTAACAAACCCCACCCTATCAATGGTTTGAAGTGTGCTTAATTAATTGTAGGAAAAGAAATACACATGGCATGTGGGTGCAGCAGCAACTGTGTTACCTTAAGCTGCGTGGTGAAATTGGAAATCATAAAATCTTGGAAGGCAGCAGGAGAAACGTTGCCACTGAAAAATTGGACGGACGGTGGAAAATAATTTATAACATCGTTGGAGCCAATTGTCAGAGAGAAAATTGCCTCCTTCAATAGATTGGCTGTGATATTTTCCCCCACAACATTCACCATGTATTCTCTACTTTTCTCAAAATTGCTGATCTGCTCATTTAAAGGCACTCTTCCTATCTGTGACAGTGTTACAAATAAAAATAAATCCCTAATTAATCAGAAATCACTTCTCATTAACCGAAAAGTATTTTTCAAATTAATTAAATTGTAGCAGCTAAATATTGAAAGTAAAATAAATAAATATATATAAATGACAGACAAAAAGAGTCCCTGTCGCTTCCAAGATCCCAGAAGCCCCTGAAGCATAATTAATTCCACTGTCGAAAGCATTGGCAGCTGAATGAGGGCCTAGATAAGGTGGTGGAAATGACTTGGCTCCAAGAGCTTCACCTGAACAAAATCGAATAAGTAGCATTTTTCTTGCATCCTATCGAACCTCTTTCCTTTTTTTTTAATAAATCGTACGTACTCCAAGGGAAAATTCTTATACCTACAATATCTGCTATGGTGCGGCCATTGGTGAATCTTCCAGTGGGGCGTCCACCAGAAGGGGTGAAATCGATGCCGTAAGGAGGAGAGTCCGCCTTTGACAATGTAAACAAATAGTTGTTGTTCCCAGCATCAACCAACGAGTCTCCAAACAAATATGAAGTGAAACAAAAGCAGGGGACAACCTCAAAATGCAAAAACATAAAAATTATAGGAAGGATTAGAGTATCCATGTTTTTTAACGTCTGATTCTGCACTCAAAGTTATTTCATGTTTATACTGCAGTAGTTTTAGTGTCATGAAAGACAGGGAATTTTGCTTGCATAACCATGACAATGAGGCACAGCTTTGAAGGGGTCAATGGGAATTGTTCCAAGAATCAACCCATCATCAGATTCTGCACTTTCGGTATTGAAATCCAACTAATCTGATTCTGCCCATCACAATCTCCAGATGTCAGGGTCTAAATTTCAATATCCTTTTATGGATTCTAAGCATGCAGCATGTAATTTTTATTATAATTTCTTTTACAAGAAAACAATCAACTACATTATATATTATTATCTAGGATTAGGAAGATAAAATATTTTAACATCTTAAAGAAACAAGTCCATCATAGTACACTATTGCTCGTACAAAGGTGGTTCCGGAATTAAAGGTCTCTTAATTGTAATTGCAGAGTAATGGGACCTCTCAAAATTAAACGTACATGCCTCCAATGTCATCCCGGAGTTGAAATTAAAAATACTTCCTTTTAATTTGATTAAATTTTTGAATCAAACTTTTTTTTTAGTTTTTTTTTACATGTACACGTGTTAGAAGTCCTTTAGGTGCGAATTTTAAATTTTATATTTTACCGCTGAAATTAATGTCATTGGATTAAAGGCTAGTTGGCCAAATATTTTCATTAATTAATTAATTAATTAATTTGAATTTGTTGAATCTTATTTTATAAGTCCAAACACATTACTCAAAATAGTACTCGAATTTTAATTATTTTATATTTAGTGGAGCATCATATCAAGCATTAATGATTTTGGGCCTACTTTGACTTAATAAGTGTTTGGATTCAAAATTGATAGTTGTACGTATGAAGATAAAAAGGCAATGGTATTTTTATTAAAAATGAGCAAGATAAACACTTTTTACTTTAAATAGTAAGAAAAGTTAAGACGGACGCCAGTAGTTAAATAGCCCTTTACATCGTTGTTTTTAACTAATGCTAAGTTGCAGCTTTATTTTAACTTGTATGTATAGATTTTATAATTTTAGTTGATTAGGAGGTTTGGTTTGAATGTCAACTTCTCAAAATTTGACATTCAAAGAGAACAAAAAGGGGAGTGATCACTGATAGTCGGTCTGCTGTTGGTTTTTAATTAATGAGGTTTGGTGACGAAACCAAAGTGTGCTCCTTGTGCGTTTGCAGTCGTTTCCTTAATTTTCATTTTGTAATATGATTATCAATGCCTTAATCTCAAGCTACATAAATTAATTAATAAGAGCCTTTTTTTGCAATAATAAAATAGTTGGGACATTTAGTTATTCTATCTTAACAAATATTTTCGTTCGGGCCCACAAAACAATGTATGCTACTAGTTTCACTTCTTCTGGCCTTTGCGCAGCACATTTGTTAATTGTCCTAATAATTGTGGATTAATGTGTGATATGTGAATCTGGAAATCATGATATCTCTTACAAATGGTTGGATTTTTACTTGATTATTTAGAGATCAATTTTGATTAAAATTTTAATTTTAAAAAATTTAACACTATCTACTTTTATGTTGTGGAATTATAGTTTATTTTTGTATTAGATTTTTTTATTTTAGATGGCGTATTTAAGTAATAAATCATAATTAGGAGTGCTAACTCATAAACTTGTGTGGAACAATTATTTCGAGTTATGAGTAAAGTAATAGAGGGATTGAGTGATTATTTCTTTGGTAATTTTGAAAGTAATTACAGAAGGAGTTATTTTATACTGAATTTGGATATATCAAATTCAAGTATTATCTTACAATCATAAGATTTTCCTATAATGGAAGAAAGAAACTCCCGTGGACGCAGACAATTTTTTTGTGAAACCACGTAAATTTATGTGTTTTATTTGTTCATTTGCTGGGCACTTTTTTTGCCGTTAAACTTACTAACCTTATTTATAAATTATCAATAAATTAAATTTCGTACCTAAATTACTTTGGTGGTATGCTTGCCACAAATGTTGACTATTATAAGATATCTATACACAAGTTGGAGGGAGAAAGAAAAAGAAAGAAAAAAATTCTGGAATTTTAGGATGGTTTGGATTGATGGACTTAGAGCTATGCATTTTAACTTTATAATAATAAATTGTTGCATTTGTTTGAATAATGTTCGATTATTATGAACATTAAATCAGCGGACTTGGAATGCCGTCCCACCTATACGCGGATTTTGTTATATAAATAATATAATTTTTGGTTGTTGGTACAGATAAATGTTGACTACTGACTATTGATATCTCAAAATTCAAGATGCAGCCATGTATATATATGATGGGTTTATTAAAAGAACTTAAAAAAAAATTTTGAGTTGTAATTTTTAAATATTATGATGAATTTAAAATTTACTTAACCATAGAATTATGTTAAAAACATTGTATCTCTTCATCTAATTCAAATCCTTGAATTAATACATTTGAAATTATTGATATCACAATATATATATATATATATATGACATATATCAATGACGTTATAATCATCCATCCAAACCAAACTAAAAAAAATATAACATACATTAACGACAAAAATTAAGTAATTATATAAAAATTACTATTAATGATATGTGTTAAGTGATAATAGTCTTTATTTTAGTATTATGAATATCTTTTTATTTACACAGACACACATATATACCAATGACGCTTTATGATTTGAACTCCGAATCTCATACATGCAAATGTAAAAGAGATGATGTCTTTGGTCCAATTAGCCACTTGGCTCACTAGCTATTATATTTCATAAGTGATAATTATTTCGCATTGTCACTCTAGTATATTGTCATTAATTGTTTTTTTTGGTCGTTGGTATTCACTCATACAAATAATTAATATACATTCTTTCCATTTTAAATTTATCATTTTTCAGAAAATACCTTTTAAAACAAGAGCTCAATTTTCTAATATGCATTTTTTCCCCCTTCAAAATGGACTCCCACTTACAGTAATGGTCTAATTTTGCACCACAACTCCGGGCATCGATTGGTTTCATCTTCTAACTTTGTTTTCATATTTTTTGCCATTTGAAAATTAAATCACATCATTTTATATACATTTTAACTCAATATATTTTTCTTTTTAAAATACATTCTCCCATAATTTATATTTTTTCTCCCAATAACTTATACATCTCCTATCTCTAATATCTTTAATTATTATTATTATTATTATTATTATTATTATTATTATTTATCTCCACCTATGATCTACTAAACACAAATAATTATTAATTTTTTAACAGTCTAACAAAGTACAAATTTATTTTCACTAATTATATTTTCAAATTTTAAAATAATAAAAATAAAAAAAATGAGTGAAAATAAAACCAAACAGGCGCTTAAAAATTCAAATTACGTTTTATCTCTTATCTAAAACCATAAGTCCGAATACCCAAACAAAATGAATACATAACAAAAATGGGGACGGAGGGTATACTGTAGGTCCTCAGAGTGTCTTCAAAATGGGATAACATTTCACATTGATGTCATGTCAGTAAAACAAGTGAAGGACACGTAAGATGTGCATTGAAATTTCACTATTGAACTTGACAAAGTCCACACTCCATTAATTTCACCACCCACTCAGACTCTGGTTGTGTATAGAACAATTATTATGCAGACAAGACATTGAGAATTCATTTGAAGAGCGAAGGTAGCCGTGAAAACATGGCCACGCTTTTAAATTTTGCACCATTGGCAAAACTAGCTGGCAACCCGAATCAACCATCCTTGTCAAGTTTGGTGCCATTAATGTTGGCTTCGCGTGCAAGTGTGTGCAGTTTGATGTTTACAGCGTACTTAGGATTCTCATTGAGGCTCATACATGCCGGGGCTAGCTTGAAACTCAACAAATATTAGTAAATGAAATATATATATATATATATATATATTATGCTGTCTAAATTCGAATTGGGGATTCTTTTGAATCAATTGAGTAGCGTTTGATGATGTAAGTTTTTACCGCAAGAAAGTGCTTATTTTGAGAAAGTGTTTGAGTAATTAAAATGTAATTAGATGCTTTTTAAATTTATGAATGCTGATAGTGTGATTTTTTGGTGGGTTGGGTTTGTTATTCTCAACAATCCATTTTAGTATTTTGTAGTTATCTTTAGAGTTGATTTGACGAACATTTTCTAAAGGCAGTTATCTTTAAAGGTGATTTTACTTTCAATTGAAAATAATCAATTTTGAGTTGAAAGTCATTGTCGTCATTGTTATTTTTGTCATCATCATCATCATCATCATTATTATTATTATTATTTAGCTTCTGATGTTACATGGAAATTAAGCGAGATTCTTTTCGGTAGCTAGCTATTTTGCTTATTCTTTTCTTTGGAAACGTGTGTTGAGAGTTCTTTGTTTCTTAAAAGTTCTCTAAAGTTTTTGGCATTTTGCGAATGTTTCTTATATCCAACTTCTTTTTGAGACTTCATATTTATAGTTTTTTGTCTTGATAAATTTAGGCTTATGAGGGTTTTTCTACCCTTTATTGTGGGTTTAATTTGTCTCTGTGTTCTTAGTCCTTTTTACTTATTTAATTTGTTTACATCTATTGGGCCACTTTTAGTCAATTTATCGAATTATCTTTATAGTCAATTGTATTGGTATCATTAAGCTCCCTATTCTCGATAGGGAGATTTTAATTTCATGTCAAGTCCAATTTCCAATATTCTCTCTAGTTTAATTTGTTAAAATAAAGTTTATTAAATGATTGTTCTTAAGTTATGTCAACAAATCTTCACATTTGCCTAAGTTGCAGTCTAATAGGTCTCGATGTTTTCAAATTTCTGAAAGGTACTCCATAAAGTGATAGCACCTAAAGAGTTAGTCAAATGGAGGAAGATTCCAAGGGAGGAAGAATTTAAGCAAGTTATTGAGATGAGTTCTCAAAGTAATTTTTATTTCATGGTTTCTTCCCTTGGTGTTTTTGTTTGAGTTATTAGTTCACAAAATTTTCTATCCAACCTCTTTGAGTCAGTAAAATTTTTTAGAAGATTCACTAGGTCAAATCATGTTTGGTATAGGTCCCATTTTGAGTTACGTTTGAGGAAGAAGTCTTCAAGTGGTCAAGTAAAAGGAAATAAAGGTGGGGTCATCCCTACCTATTAATCACCAATAAGTTGGTCACTACCAGTATCGATGTTGGGCACTTGAGACAAGCGCTTGCATAGAGCTTGTTCATAGCATTTATAGTGCATCTATCTTGGGTGCTCGCAACGTGCCTAGGGTTGATTTCTCATGAGTGAACATCTAGGGTGCTTGTGTGGTGCTTGAACTTGCTCCAATTGGGCATCTATTTTAGGCACTTAAGTGGGTACTTGGATGGGCCTTATGGCACATGTAGGAAGGGTACCCTTGTGGTATTTACTGCTGGTGTTTGGCTGCTGCTACTAGTGGCGGCTGACACGAGGGAAGCTACATTGGGTAATCGCTCATCATTTAGTTTAGTGTGTGTTCATGGGTGTCATTTTCCTGTTGGTGTCATAGTATATTACAAGTGTATTGATCTTTAGGTGCATTGTTAAACTAATCCTTAGAAAAATTTCAAAGAGTATCAAAAGTCAAAGAGATAGGCAGGGCAAATGAGTTATCTTTTTTATATGATATTAAGTTTGAAGAAAATGGCCCTTTCTGATGAGGACTTGAAAGTCCTCTAATCTAGATTGTAATTTCGCTAGAGCGATGGATGTTATATTCACTTGAGCTGGGCAAACTAGATATTTTGAGGTGTAGGATATTTGTATATGACAAGTATGAGTTTGTCCGTCCTTCATCTAGAGATAATATGATATCATCATTTAGAGGGTATTTAACCATTTTTAGTAATTATTTCACTTGTGAATTTTTGCTATCCTAGAATCCTCTTTTGCTAGATAGTGAAGGGTTATCAAATGTGTTCGAGTTAATTCATGCCCAATTTTTTCACATCTTTTACTAAGTTCCAACAACATTTGATTGGTCTAAGTTTACCAGTACCTTTAGCTAGTTATCATACTTTATTCAAGGTGTGTTGGATGTTAATTCTTTTCTTAAGCTGAACAATACATTTTTATATAGGTTTCCTTTGTCCAGGAGTTTTTTGGAAAATAGATATTTTTTTATTTGGGACGAAGGTTGGGATGTCCAGTGTGAATAGAGTAGTTCTTTTTCTTTGATCCACCTGGAAAGGCTCATCGTAACCTTCATAGAGTTTTAAGGAGGTAGGATTATTTAGTTTTCCCTCTAATATTACTTATTTATTTCCTATGGGTTCTTAGCATAGTTTATTTTTGATTCCTGGTTCATATGTGTGTGTATATTTTTATTTATTCGTATTATTATCAGTCATTTGTGTTTAATTATGTTTTTTCTCTTGATGATAGAGAAAAAGGTTGACCTTGCTAGGATTCATGTTCGAGAGTGAAAGGAAGAGTGCTTGAGAGGCATGTCATAGAGCAATGCCACAGAGATACTCCACTAAGTGAATGTTGTTCGAGCCCTTATGCTAATGGTTGAGTGAGACACAATATGCTTTTTTGGAGGCTTTGTAAAAAGTGTGTAGTAAATTAAGGAATGTGCAGTGAATTAAGGGTTGCTTGACATAGGAAAATTTTCTTTTCCTTAAGTGTTGATAAATTGCTGCCTTTCTTTTGTGATGATTTGAGGTAGTTTTTTTACTTTGTTACTATATGCCTCTTGGAGGGTTATTTAGTAGGTTTTTCTTTAGAAAGAGTACTATATGCCTCCCCAAGGGTCTTTAGTAGGTTTTTCTAGAGAAATTACTATGTACCTCTAGAAGGCCTACAATGGTCTTTTGTAGAGGGGTTGCCACGTGCCACTCAGTGGGCCTATAATAAACCTTTTGAGAGAGGTTTCCACATGTCTCCTTATGGGCTTGTAGTAAGCTTTTTCAAAGTGGCTACCACGTGTCTCCTTGAGGGCTTGTAGTAGGTTTATGCTTGTGATCAAGTGCCCCTGGAGGGTTGTATAGTAGGACTACACTAGGCAACTACCACATGCCTCCTAGAGGGTTGATAGTGGGTTTATGCCTAAAGGTCTTTGAAAGTGTTTTGGAGAAGGACATATAGTTGTGCAAAAGGTCCAATGCCTATGAAAAGACATTGTAATATGAAGAACATACATTTATTCAAGAGAATATTAATAGCAAAAAAAACAAAAAAAAGAGTGCTACCCTTAATAGGTAGGCTTTACTTAAAAACAAGATAGAAATTTAGTAACATATAAAAATGAATAAAAATACACTTAGGAGAAATAGGAAGTGGCAGGGGGTGTGGTTGGCGGTCATCTAAGTAATGCTAGGGACTGCCCTTTGGGGGGAGCACGGTGATCATCTCAAAGTTTTGGAGCTTGTTGATATAATCTTTCTCCTTTATGACTTTGCACGGTTCTTTTACCTAATTAGTCCTAATAATAGGACATTTTATTTTTTTAAGCTTATTATGTTTTGATCAAGCCTTGAGCATTATTTCTCAAGTTTTTTGACAACTCCTATTATGGGGACAAGTACCATGCTTGTGATTAGTGCACAACTCTACTTATGGATGCATATGTTTGTTTGATGGACCCTATGGGTCTTCTTTTTCTCTAACTCATGAATTTTTTCTAAGAGAGTTTATCTGCTCATCAAAATATTCATTGAGGTATCCTTGCTAGATCATGTTTTAATTTTATCTCTTAAGTTCCAACATTCTTTTATGGTATGCTTGTAGAAATTATGGATGTTGCAGTACTTTGGAGATTTTTGCCTTCTTAAATTTTATGGAACCATAAGGGGAAACTCAATCAGGCTTAGCAATGTGGCAACCTATAATACCTCTACTCTTTTGGCAATTAAGGGAATGCACTGAAGCATTGCCCATTTGGTGTACTATATGCTAGTAATTTATCCTTGGCCAAGGTTGGTCCATATTTCTTGCACTTTATATTTGTGAGCATTTTGGGTGGTTGCTACTTGATCCTTTCTACTTTTCTTGTTTTTGTATGTATAGAGCTTTTTTGAAGCTATGAGAGGGTTGCATACTAAGGATTCTTAAGACTCTTGGGGCCTTAAGTCCTACTATGTAGTATAGAAGATTAAAAGCTGAGCTTTGAAGGCTCATAATAGAGAATTAGGGATCCTTTTTGCTTGCACACACTCAGTTGAGTGGTATATTATTAGTATCAACTTTAGCGATCAATTCTCTAGAGGGCTTTGAGAGTACCCCGATATGGGTGAGATTGTTCTGATCATGTGTATACTTTTAGTTTTCATATTCTTCATCAAGCTATTACTAGTAGAGTATATTTTCTCCAAGCGCTAATGTCTCCTTAGAATTATTTAGTTCCTGTGCTCATGCTCTTTAAGGTATCCATCCATACCAATTTCCTGTGATCATACTCTTTAAGGTATCCATCCATACCAATTTCTCAATCTTTTTCTTTAAATGCTTGTATTATTTTGTGGTGTGTCTTCTATGGTGGAAGTTGCACCACTTATATAATTTTTTCTTTGTTGAATCTTCTTTACTTTCATAAATGATGCCTAATGAGTCCCTATTGCAATAATTTGATTAGGATTTCATCTCTTGGTCTTGTAAGCAATATGTAAGTGGTGGGCCTCCAAAGAGGGCTACAATAATAGTTTTTAAGCTTTTCTCTTTGGCTATCTCCTACGTTGTGTGCTTTACGTTTGTTTGTTTCATAGGTGATCATGGGTATATAAAGGTTGTCCATTTTTTCTGCAACCAGAGGTGATGATAATTGAGTCCAACCCTCAATTATTATGAGTGATTGCTAGGAAAAATATCCTCAAAATAGGGAGTTAAAGTATACCCTAGGGAAAGGAGGAAAAGAGATAACACCTTGTCTAAGATTAGCTTTCTAGGTAATTCGTTTTGAGGGGAATAGAGCCCCTAGTTTCAATAATAAGGTTGTTGTGGCTCTTCCACATGTTGGATTGCCATATTGGCTAGATATTAGGCGGTGATGCTCTGCAAGCTCATCACTTTTGGGTGTAACATTAGAATATGGTCCTCAAGTGGAGATACTTGCTGCATGAATCTTTCGTCCATTGTAGTGGATGCACTTCAGACTTGTTTTTGTGCTAGGCTCAATAGTATTCCAAGTTGGCAACTTTCCACATTTTCAATATTGGGGCTACTAGTAGCTAGGTTTGCAAGCTTTTGATCTTATTTGCATTCCAACATTTCTACTTCCTTCTTGAAGTTCCCACAGATGGTGCTAAAATAATGCAGCATGGAAATGGAGTGATGTCTTTACTGATAGATAACTATCTGCTGGTTTGCTTTCTCTAAATGCATGCAGAGAGATATTTCTTTGTTGAAGGTTCTCCAAAGTTTGCAACCTTTTGTGAATGATTTCTTGTGTCAAATTTCCTTTTAGGATTTAGTATTAATAAATTTTTGTATTAATGGGTTTAGCCCTCATTAGGGGTTTTTTGCATTTCTTTGTGGAATTCATTTGTCTTTGGGCTCTTTGACCATTTTACTTAATTAATTTGTATAAGTCTATTGGACTATTGTTAATCAATTTATTAAATTATCCTTATAGTCAATTTTACAAGCATCAATTTTCTTCTTAATTATGTGTGCTATTTTTTATACTTATTTGTTTATTAATATTATTTGCATCTTGTCATTTTTGCTTTGTAACCCCTATCTTTTTTATACCATTAATCATGATATTACATCAAATTTACTCAATTTGGAAACTTTGGTTATATTAGTGCTTCAGTGGAGATTACCAGAGGAAGTAGGATAAGTTAAAGATTGCACTTGTTATTTTTTCTCTCTCTTTCCCTTTTCTATAGTACTTTTATTTCTTTAATTTAGCCTTCATAGGAAAACACACTACTTTATGGATAAGGAAAAAATTAAGCAAGAGATGAGAGAAAGAGCAACTTAAGTGAAATATAGGGTAAAAGTGGTAATGGGGGGACTTTAAATGGTAGTGGTAATAGTGATTGATCTAGTTTGATCGATTGAAATTTTTCAACAGTTGGGACCTCTAAGGTGTGTCCTCACGACTAATTTGCAACAACCTCTTATTTTTTTCCAATCGCCCTAGTGGTGGTTATGGTCATCCCTTTTGGGTGTTTTATCCCACCTAGATGCTGGTCACCCATTTAGGTGGATGTGTAAATGGTTATGCCTCTATGTTATTTGCTCATTTAGCCAGTGTCAACCTGTTGCATAATCTTATACCTTAAGATCCTGAGGTTGGGGATCCATATTTGGAAGAATCTTATTGTCCCACAACCACATTGGTTGGCTTTGCATTAACACCATGTGCGTTAGTCTTTACTTTGAGATTCAATGCCTAATGAGTCTTTTCAGATAGATGTTGGAATAGTACCCTGCATGCTAATGAGATTGGTTTTGTACAAACTATTACCTTGTAAAACAATCTTGATTGAATGATATTCTCTATATGGCCACCTTCATCTTATGCTTTATTATACTTCACTTTTATTTGGATGAAGCCTTTAGATCACCTAAGATTGTGGGATTTAATTTGGTGATCATGGAATAAGTCTCACATGATCGTGATCTTAAAACTTTCAAGTCATAGGATCTTATGAGATAGGGCATCTAAGATTTGAATAGGCATGCACTAACGATGCATAAATCCAAGGATTGGAGATTGCTTTATTCCATGAGAAACTATATGAGATATGGGTGCATGTTAGTAGATGCTTGTTAGAGAACAAGGCACTAAAGACCCACTAGAGAGTTCACTAGATAGCAGAAGTGGCAAGTCGGTGGTGGTAAGTTCTCTTGCTTATGCTAGTGCATATTATTAGTCCTCTGATCTGAGGATCCATGGTAACCTTATGTTCGGCCCCCATGCTTTAACTTATCCTTAACATTTAGCTAGTCTTTCAGATTGAGATTGGGTATGAGCTACTTGGCATGGAGATTTGTGAGATTCAAGATGGAATCCAACTCTTCGCTATTGTGAAGGGCGAGTACATCTTTTATGTGTTTTATAATGATGGATTCCAAGAAATCCTTATGCAAGGTGGTGTGATAATTTGGAAAAGGAGTTTTCAAAGTTGAGGTCACATAAATGGATTTGAACATTAAGAATAGAGATATAGTATTGAAGCTAATGGAGAGCTGACAAATATCTTGCCCTAGGCCTCTTTTAGGAGATAAAAGACGGAAGGACTATATTTGCATGGTACGCGTAGAGCAATGACGATTCTCTAGATAATTCATTTTGGCCAATTAGTTGGGCTCCATAGGCTTGAAGTTGGACATCGACTATGGAAATTGGATACTTTTCAATTAATGAGATTAACTGAATTGAGTCGATTAGTTTAAAAGAATTTTAAACTTTAATGAATATAAGATATTCAAAAGTCATAAGAAGTTGTGAATTAACGTCCAATGAATGGTAGAACCTATAGGATCATACACAAAATCAAATTAGCTTCCTAATTAATGGGGAGAATTTTTTAAGGAGTTAGAAAAGGGATCTCTCCATCCTAATGGACTGAATTTTGGCGCCAATTTTGAAGGTCAATTTTGGCTTGATTGATTTAAGTATTAAATTAATTAGCTAATTTAAAGAGTTAAATTAGATCAATAATTAAGGAGTTAATTATTTGATGCCAACATGACCACCAATTGGTCAAGTTAACTTAAAGAGTTAAGTTAACAATTGAGCTTAAAAAGTTAAGCTAGTTTGGCTTAAATAGTTAAGTCAAAGCATAATTAATTAAATTAAATAGTTTAATTTGATTAATTAGGATGAATGAATTTTGGAGGGAAGACTCAAATGAGATTTGAGATGGCATTTTAATTAATTTAAAGTGAGATTCCAAATGTAATTAAGATGCAAATGAAATTCAAATGAAATTTGAATTCCTTTTTCCATTTAAGCACTCCTTGCCCCCATCTCTCATGGAATGTGTGATGCCACCTTGGCATCACACAAACTCACATCTATATATTAATATAGTGAGGGATTTGGCCAAAGAGAGAAATTAGATGTGCCAAAAGGTGTGAAGGTATAGATTCTTCATTTCTCTCCAAAAATAACCTTTTTTGTAAGCTAGCATTTCACGAGTTCAAAGCATAGCTTCTTTCTTCCTCTTCCTACCAGTATTTGGCCTCCTCTATTTTCAATTATCTGATTCTATTCCAGCTTATGAACTAGAGAGTTAGGAAGTTTCATTGGTGTGGGGACTATTTTTATAGAGGCAAGACATGTGCCTTGCTCTATTTCTAGAGAGCTCTCTGCGCGAGGTCTGACTTTGCTATTTTCTCCAGGACAATCCAGAGGGCCAATCGATCTGAATTTTTCAATGGAGATTATCCAAGGTGTTGAATATCTCCAGTAATGTTTTTGGATGCGAGTTGGTAGGGCGATCATTGCAATCCTTTCAATGTGCCACGAGAAGGCAGATTTTGGAACCGGTGAAGTGTTCACTTATTTCATCATGAATTTGCTTATCAAGGTAATTCTCTATATAAATCTAAATCCAAGGTAAGATTAGATCCCTGGGATGCTTATGGGCACAAGTTATTTTATGTTTTGAAGTTTTGATTATAGGTCCTAATACCTATCTTACTTTCAAGTGGTATCAGAGCTTAAATCATACTTAGATTTGGATTTTTCTTGGTTGATTGATTGATGTGATGGATTGATCTGCATCACCATATTCTTAATTCAAATGATGGATTGGGGAATTTTGTTGATTTGTATATGGCTTCTTGATTGATGAATTAAAGGCATGCTATTATGTGATTTAAGTGTTAATTCATATAATTAGTATGTTTTAATTCATAGTGATTAAAGTTGAAAAGTTTTTTGGCATTAATTGATGTTATATGTTGATATAACATGTTGATTTATGACTGAAAGAGTTTTGGTCTATTTTAGTTCCAATATAATTGGAATTATGTTGGAAATTTTTGAAGAATTTGATTCATACTTTTTCTAATTTTTGAAAGCATGTTTGAGCACTTGAATTTCTAGTTTTAAAAGGGGTTTTAAATCTATAAATTGATCTAAAATGTGTGTTATGATATTGAGAACATGTGCTAAAATTGTTGGTGAATAAAAGTTGAGTGGAGAATACATTTAGCAAGCTTTAAATCTCAAATGCCAAGGCTGCCAGCATAGCATAGGCACTGGCCAGGCAGTGTGTGCACACCATGCACTAAGGGCTACTCAACAACCCCATTTTAAGGGTGTTTGGTGAGCTTTAAGTTGTTTTCTCAACTCCTTTAATGCTCAACAAGTTTTTGCACTACACACATTAGTTGCACAAGTGTTGTGCTATGCCTCAAAATTATGTTTGACATATTTGAATGCTTTTGAAATGGGTTAAAGTTGATCTCCTATTAATGGCATAAGTGTTATGCTTGGTTCAATTATTTGTTTATGAGATGAGCATTTAATTGTTGGAATTAATTGTTAATTCTAGATTTATTTATTGTTCATTTAATTGTTGAATGAATGACGAATGAATGGGGATGATCATGAGCCTTTTAAATTAATTTTATTTGTTTCAAAGTTGTTCAAATGGGTTGTATTAAATGAGGCTTGCATGCCTTTTGTTCTATCTTGTAAAAGTTATGAGAATAGAACCATTAGGTATGAAGATTTTCATTTCATGTAATTGTTGCATGGAGCAAGGAGTCCAATGGAGGCATGGAGGCCAATTCAAGACCCATGAATATATGAGATACATTTATGTAATAGTTTAGTTTAATTCAATCCACTTAAAATCAACAAAAGTGATGTACCTATGGCTCTAAGTGTATCATTTGGTTAGGCTCATGGTTATCCCACCCTAGGAGCATGCTAGGCTATTTACTTATTTACACTTTTCATATCCTATTAATGTATGAAATGCATGATTAGGATATAGAGAATCTAAATACGAAGATAAAATAATGAGATCTTTGCAAGTAAGATTCCTCCACTTAGAATGTTTAAGTATTTTCAAATATTATGTCAAAATAGATACAAATTAAAAGAGTTTTAATTAATCCAAGCCTTTCATGAATAGTGTATGCTATGATGATGCTATCAGTTTTGTGTGATGGCACTCGATCACGGGCACACTTAGGAGGAAAGTTGTGAGCATACACTTAGTATGAGATTTGCTTTTTACTTGGGAACCCTCATGCATGGGCACTCGATCATGAGGGATGTTATGAGGTCGTCTTGAGATAAAGTTTGATTGGCGGGTTTGACTTAACACTTAGTAGTATAGATGGCACATGGTTATATGGGTCTATATAAAAAGTGAGGTAAAATATATCAAGAGTTGCATGAGATGCAATTAGCAAAAGTTGCTTACCCTTCGATTGCTTGTGGATGGCACTCGATCACGGGGGTTCATTGGCAAGTTATTGGGATCTTGATTCTCACTAGGAAATATGATTTCCGAAATTCTTCTTAGGGGCAAAGGATTTGATAAAATAGTAGGAGAAAAACATACTTGAAACACCATGAACATGTTTTTAATATCAAACTTAATCACATGCTAATTCTCTTTTTTTGCCTCATGTAGATTTTAAAATCTTCAACAAATAAAAGGTTAAAAATCCACTTGCAAATATTTTAGAAACTAATAAACTCTTCGGACTTAACTTTTAAGATTGGTTGAGAAACCTTAAGATAATTTTTGACTCCGATAAGAGGACATATGTTCTTGATCAAAGTCCATTGGACACTTTGGGTGATGTTGCAATCGATGAGGTTTGTGAATTGTTCATGAAATTTGTGGATGATGATCTATAAATTAGATGCCTCATGTTGGCATTCATGACTAATGAGCTCGAAAAGACTTATGAGCACATGAAACATGCTTTTGAGATCTACATGCACCTACAAGAGTTGTATGGTGTTCAAACTTGACATGAAAGGTTTGCCTTGTCTAAGGAATTCTTTAGGATAAGGATGAGTGAAGGGACAAGTGTCCATGATCATGGGCTAAAGATGATTGGACTCATCGAAAAGCTTGGATAACTTGACGTGATCATGGATACTGACCTTTATGTGGATTTGATCCTCCAATCATTGCCATCCTTGTTTGACCAATTCATCGTGAACTTTAATATGTCCAAGCAAATAGTTATGATCAACAAATTGGTGAACATGTTAGTGACCGCAGAATCAATGATGAGAAAAGAAAAACCTCTTATGATGGTTTCCTTCTCCAAGTTAAAAGGTCCTAGGGGCCCTAGAAAGGGAGATAAGAGGAAGAAGAGTTCTTTTTTGAAAGCGAAGCAACTCGAGAAGAGTTATAGAAGAGTTAAGAAGAAGGGTAAAATCGATGCAAATTGTTTCTATTGTGGTGGAAAGGGTCATTGGGAAAGAAACTGCAAAGCTTACCTAGCTACTCTTGAGAAGGGTATGTATTTCTTTGAGGTGTATCTAACCACTAATTCTTCCTTATGGGTATTTGATATCATGTGTGGTTCTCACCTCTATAATTCCTTATAGGGGATGGAAAGAAGAAGGAGTCTACATGAAGGGGATATGATCATCTGCCTTGGAAATGGAGCAAGAGTTGTAGCTAAGGTCCAAGATGCTATAACACTAGACTTAAGAAATTCTTGTATTGTTCTTGATCCGATTTACAATGTACCTAATCTTGTTAAGAACATTGTTCCAATTCTTGTTTTGGATAATGAAGGATTTGATTTTTCAACATCAAATGGGAAGTTGAAAGCATTAAGGACTGATTCCTTAATTGCACAAGGTACATTAGTTAATAGATTATACACGCTTGATTTTCCTACTCTTCTAATGCATGCTCAAATGAATAAAAGGAAGCAAGATATCCAAGATGATGCCATTTTGTGGTATGCAAGATTTAGCCATATCTCTAAAAATAAGATGAGCAAGTTGGAAGCTCTCAAAGCACTAAAAGTTAGTGGCATTGAGGACCTTCCCCCTTGTGAATCTTGTTTGAAGGGAAAAATGACCAAGGCTCCCTTTGTAGGACAAATAGAGTGATCTACAAGTTTTTTGAATTTGATCCATGCGGAAATTTGCGGACCACTAATGGTTAGTAGGAGAGGTGGCTATTCTTACTTTATCACTTTCACTGATGACCATAGTTGGTACGGACTTATGTATCATATGAAGTATAAGTTTGAGGCCTTTGAGAAGTTTAAAGAGAATAAGAATGATGTAGAAAAGTAGAAAGGACTTAGTATTAAGTCCTTTTGATTGGATCAAAGACGAGAATACTTAAGTGCCAAATTCTTGGATTATCTTAAAGAGGATGTGATTCTCTCTTAATAGACTCCACTCAGCACACCTCAACTTAATAGAGTAGTTGAGAGGAGAAATCATACCTTGTTGACATGGTACATTTCTTGATGAGTTTTTCTAATGTACCCATATCCTTTTAGGGATACACCTTAGAAACAGTTATGAGGCTACTAAATATAGTACCTTCAAAGTCAGTGTTAAAACCATAATATAAGATATGGCATGGTAAAGCACCTTTTTACCACTATCTGAAGGTTTGGGGATCTCCCGCCTATGTTAGACGTATAATGGGGGATAAATTGGATAGTAGATTCAATTTGTGCAAGTTTATGAGATACCCAAGAGAGCCTATGGGCTATTACTTCTATGATCCCTCAAAATAAAGGTGTTTGTCTTGAGAAATGTCTACTTTTTGGAAAGGAAATTTCTATTAGATAGAAAAGACATTATCATTGAGCTTGAAGTTCAAGATGATCAAGAAATCCCACAAGTGATGGAAATAAGAGAATTGCACGAACTTAGTACACAATCTGTGAGAAAGTTGGATTGGATCAAGAAGTAACCCAAAAGGTTCAAAGTTTTTTAGATGGGTCAATTGGATGAGGATCCGAAGACTTATGAGAAAGCTATGTTGACATAGATTCAGGACGTTGGCTTGATGCCATGAGATTCAAAATGCACCCCATGTACTCAAATAAAGTATGAACTTTGGTAGATCTAGAAAAAAAAATAGTTCTTTCTAATTGCAAGTGGATCTATAAGCGAACGTTTGGGGTAGATTGAGAGGTAGTGACTTTTAAGGCATAATTAGTGGCAAAAGGTTACATTTAAAGACCCGATATTGATTTCAAGGAAACCTTTTCATCGATCGCTATGCCATGCCTAAGTCCATTCGGATCTTACTAGCCATAGTTGCATATTATGACTATGAGATATGGTAAATGGATGTGAAAACCGCTTTCCTCAATAGTGACATTGAAGAAGAAATTTACATGGAGTAACAACAAGGTTTTACATCGAAAGGGAGTGAGCAAAAGGTTTGCAAACTCCAAAGGTCCATTTATGACGTGACAGATTTAAGATCACGACCGTGTGAGACTTATTCTATGATCACCACTCTATGCGTGACCAAGTCCCATAGTCTTATGTGATATAGGAACTTCATCCAAATACTAGTGAAGTAAATAAAGAGCATATGATGATAATGGCAATATAAAGAATAGCATTCAATCAAAATTGTCTTATAAGGAAATAGTTTTCAAAGCTAATCTTATTGGCTTGTAGGGCACTATTCTAATAATTTTCATGAAGAAAATAGCCTTTTTTTAGTGTGTTAGGTTTCATATGGAATTGATTTGCTTTGAGGCTTAATATGAATCCTTGTAGAGTTGATATATCTAAAGAACCTTTGGGGTTTCAAGTAGGCTTGGCATGCTCTAGAGACCCTATTTTGATCTCATGCGAAGATAAATCCTAGGGATTCTATGGGATCTTAAAAGGTTGGGCACACTCCAGGAACCTTGTTTAGATTCATGCTTAGTCATTATATCTTGAGGACCCTTTAAAGTCACAAGCAACCTCTAAATTTCTCATTGCATTTTATTTATTTTTCATACTTTGTGTTTCTCTTATTCTTTTTAAATACTATCTTTATCTTGGAGTTTTATTAAGCGACTCAAGAAGACTGCTAGGGGTTCATAAGATATTTACTACACAAGAAGTTTGTTTGTTGAAAATCAAATGAAGTACTAAGAACACAAATATTTTATTAAATTAACAAGGAGACATAAGCCATCCCTTTAAGCGAGACAAAATTTATTCAATAATGAAAAACAACTAACTACTAGATGAGAAAATCTCATAAATAAGAAAAAGGATATTACTTCAAAAGAAAAAAAAATAATAAAGTATCAATATCTCTTACTAATCTAACTCTACTGATCAAGGTAGAATCTTCTAAGGTTGAAGACATTCGAAGTCCTAGGTACATCTTTTCTATCCACATGTAATTTGTGAGCCCTAGATTCATAATTTTATTAGTTTTGTAAGTGCTTTCCCATTTATCATCTAGTTTTCTCATAGTCTTAGCTGCTTCTGCCCTTTGTATGACCAAGTGTTTAACTTGGAAACTCCTTGGCTACAGTTTGATGTTATTTCATCTTGCCATCGTCACCTTGTAAATTTTTGAGCATGCATGGGCCTTCTCTAATTGGTTGGACTAGTTCCAAGTGTGTCCTTAATTATTTTGAGTTCTAGGGGCGCTCATAATTTTCCACCCTCTTTCTAACCTCTACAATTTAGCTAGGGTAAATATTTTTGTGTGAAATGCCAAATTAAATGGTAAATCTCTTGTCGAGGTTCTAGGG
Source organism: Jacaranda copaia (assembly GCA_014898725.1). NCBI lineage: Eukaryota > Viridiplantae > Streptophyta > Magnoliopsida > Lamiales > Bignoniaceae > Jacaranda > Jacaranda copaia. The sequence continues at coordinate 232,861 of JACGDI010005337.1, read as the reverse complement.
TATGGTTTAGTGTGTCAAAAGTACATATATGGATTTTATCTACCTAAGTTCCACTAGCATAACCTAATTATATGTTTAGACATTAAAGTATAGTGCACTTTGTGACGTCAATTTGTCTGCTAACTCGTGGATTGGCAATAGATGTAAATAATTGTTTCATGGATAGTCCCTTACATTAATCCCTCTAAGCTTTGCTCCCTTTGATTGGGTTCCTTGCCTAAAACCAAGAATCAAGCAATCCTAAATGTTTATATAACATTTTCTTATACGAACTTTATCACTTCTTTTTCAGATATACAAGCTAGGAGTCTTGTCCCCACCACTTAGAAGAATAATCCATTACTATTATGAGGAACTTTCATTGGTTAGTTACCTAAGGAAAGGGTTCAATGATGTCCAATCCCTATTGAGCACAAGGGCATAGGCTATCAATTGGCTACAGGAGAGCACCAAGTTAGTGTCTCAGGCTAGCATGCTCTTGGTAGGCTTGACATCTTCTCACTGGGTTTTAGGCATCCTTAAGCATCATATATAAGAAAAATCTCTATTTGAGGTATTTATCGCCAAGGACCTAGTTTTTGAGTGGTTTCTATACATTCCTTTGTTGATCTCACACATTACGTATTCTTTTGTGGTTTATATTTCACAATATAAAATTAAAAATATATATAAAATTTATCATATCTAATATTATATGAAGATAGAGATGAGGCAAGGATCTATTCACAATACGAAATTAAAACATAAAATGTAACTTAAATCACCTCAGCAAAGGATTGAGATTATGCCATAATTAAGGATTTTAGATAAAGAGAAAGTACCTTGATAGAATTTTCAAATCAATTTGGAGATCTTCCAATAGAAACTCTTCTAAAAGGGATTTGTCTACTCCTTTCTCTTGGATACTCCTTTTCACTCCTTTGGTCACTTAGGGCAGAAAAGTTTGGCATTAAAATGACCTCCAAAATGTGGCAAACTGGTAGCAATTCTTGTGATCCAAGGCACCTAGCCACTAGTAGGATCTTCTCCTTGAAACTTCTCTTCAATCTTTGAAAAACTCTTTTCCAAGTGCTAGATCATGTTCACCAACAAGAAGCACTTCAATTGTAGTGCTTCTAAAGGTATCTACACACTTATCACACTCTAGATCATCACTCTCTTGCTAGAATTAGAATGAGGAAGAAGAAGGAAGAAAATAGAGATCATGTGAGTGAGTTGAAAGAAAGGGAGGTTGGAAAGAATCTAGGAAAGGTGGTTTTTTTTCTCAACACATGGGATAAAATTTGGGAGGGAAAATTGGTGGAGTGGCCAGCCATGAGGTGTGGAGTGAGGCATTTATAGTGTAATTTAGATGCTCCTAGAGACATTCATCAGACTATCTTCGCAACTTGGCAACTAACATGCCTACTTGCATGCTTGGTTGGATTTTAATTTCCAAAAATTAAAATGCCACTTCAATATTTTCAAATTGACTCTTGTCCCTTCAAAATTAGATTATCTCTTTGATTAAATTAACTCCTTAATTTAATTAAAGCAACTTAACTCTTTAAATTCAATAAACTTATTAAATTGTCACTTGACTCCAATTAAATTAACTTCTTAATTTAATTGGTTTATTTTAACTCTTTAAATTATTTAATTAATTTAACACTTAAAATTAATCAAGCCATTATAACCAACTCATAATTAGTCTACTTGGTCTCTTCCAAACTAGATCAACTAAATTTTCTAACTCCTTGGATAATTTCTCGAATTTTGAATTAGAGTGCTCTAAACTTTTGTGTGTGACTTGTTAAGCTTATCACTTAATTAGACATGAGCTTACTTTTCTTTATGATTTAATAAATATCAAATATTTCCATTAGTCTAAACTTTTTAAAACTAATCACTCTTTCAATCAATCTCTATTAATTGAAGAATATCCAATCTCTATATTCAATACCCAACACAAGCCTATAGACTCCAACCAATTAGATGAATTAATTTTAGGTGAACTATTACCACTTACGATTGTCGTGCAAATATGGTCCTCTCATTTCTATCTCCTAAAAGAGGCTTAAGGAAAGATATTTTTCAATTCTCTAATAGCTTCAATTACCATGTGTCTATTCTTAATATTTGAATCCTAATTATGACCTCAACTTTAGAAACTCCTTTTCCAAATTTTCATACCACTTTACGTAAGGATTTCTTGGAATGGATCATCTTAGAATATATAGGAGATCAACCTATCCTTCACAAATAGGTGAAATAAATCCTAACTTGGAACTCACCAACCTCCATACACAGGTAGCTTGTGCTCACCCTAAGTCTTAGGCAACTAGTTACATGGTTAGAGCAAAATTGAAGCACAAGGACCTATATACAAGTTTACCATAAAACCGCAAGTTAAAGGACTAATTAAATGCACTGTGGTAAGCTAGAGAATTTTTTATTACTGACTTGCCACTGTGACTACCTTATGGATTCTTTAGGTGAGTCTTTAGTGATCCTATTCTCTAACAACGAGCCACTAATATGAATCCGTGTCTAGCATAGATTGCCCATGAAACAACATAATATTCAACTCTTTGGAATATGCATTATTAGTGTAAGTCTATCTGAATCTTAGATGCCTTGTCTCTTAAGATTCTATGACTTGAAATATTTAAAATTACGACATAGAGACTTGTTTCATGATCATAATCACATGCATCACCAATTCTCGTAGAGTTGAATGATTTAAGGGCTTCAACCAAATGCACATGAAGAATATCATAAATACATAAAATGAAGATAGCCATTTTATTGAATATCATTCAATTAAGACTGTTACATGGAGTAGTTCTGCATGCCAATCTAATTAGCTTTTGGGGCATTATTTCAACAATCTTTTATTTGCCTTAAAGCAAATTCCCATAGGTTTGAAACCCATCTTCTCAAGATGCCTAAAGATCTTTTGTGTTAGGGTTTTAAATAGTGGATCTACTATATTCTCTTCTAAGGCAACTCTCTTTACTCAAATATTACCTCCATCAAAGATCTCAAAGATCAAGTGATAATTCATTAATTTGTGGTTGAATCTCTAGTGAAATCTTGGCTTTATCGTTTGCACAACAGATCCATTATTGTCTTCAAACGATAACAACCAGCTCTTTGTAATGTTAGGCACTACATCCAACTCTAGGATGGAGTTTTTCATCTAAACACTTTCTTTCTCCAATGTCACATGCCATGAATTGGGGAGAACTTAGTGAATCATTACCAATATATCTCACCCTAGTGTTGAAATCGGCTGTGGTGTCCAGCTTGGAACTCTTCAACTCACCGTGCCATCATTATGGAAAAATATGAATCTAGAAATAGATTTGAGATCAACTTTATTACCTTAGAAACTAGAATCCAAAAACCTTTTAAGTTCCAATTCTCCATTACTGTATACAAAAAATAATCCTTAGTTTTTCTCAAGTACTTTAGGATTATTTTTATAATTTTCTAGTTATTTTCATGGAATTGAATTGATAGCAACTTATAACACTTAGAGGATGAGCTATATCTAGTCTAGTACATTGCATGGCATACATTATGCTTCTAATGACGAATACATAAGGTATGTGAGACTTTCTTATTCTTTCCTCATTAGTCTTAGGGCTAATAAACTTAGAGAGATGAATATTGTGTCCTAATGAAAGGTATTCTCTCTTAGATTCCTCCATATTAAACATCTTCAATATCTTGTTAATGTACATTAATAAGGAGAGCCCCAAAATCTTATTTGATCTATTTCTATAGATCCATATTCCAAATACGAAAGATGTTTCTCCAAAACCTTTATGGAGAATTGTGAAGATACCATACTTTAGTACACTTTGACACTTTTTTCTTATTCCCAATTAGAAGGATGTCATCAACATAAAGTACAATAAATTGTATTGAAATTCCATTAGCCTTTCTGTACACACATGGTTCATACATATTTTTGGTAAAATGAAACAATTTGACTATCTCATCAAAACATATGTTCCAACTTTAGGATGCTTGCTTTAGTTTATAAATGGATCTTTGGAGTTTGCAAACCTTTTGCTCACTCCCTTTAGATATAAAACGTTATGGTTGCTTCATATAGATTTTCTTATCAATATTTCCAATGAGAAAGGCAATTTTTACATCTATTTGTCAAATTTCATAGTCATGGTAAGCGTCTATGGTCAGCATGATCCTTATAGATTTAGGCATAGCAGTTAGTGAAAAGGTTTCTTCGAAGTTAATACTGAGTCTTTGAGTATAATCTTTTGTTGCTATTCTAGCCTTAAAAGGTTGTTATCTCTCTTTCAATTCAAAACTAACATTTATAGATCCACTTGCAACCAACAAGTACTATGCCCTCAGTGCATCTACCAAAGTTCATACTTTATTCAAATATATGAAGTCTATTTTGGATTTCATGCCTTGAGCTAATGATCCAAATCTATTTCCAACATAGCTTTCCCATAATTCCTTGGATTGCTGTTTATTTTACCCATCTTATAAAGTAATTCGAACCTGTTGGGTTATTTCTTAATTTGGTTCGACCTTCTAAGAAGTTGTGTACAAGCTCAAAATGCTATTTTATTTCTATTACTTGTAGATGATATGATCATCTTGAATTTCATTAAGCTCAACCACAACACCTTTTCAATATAATAAAAACTCTTTTTCTAAAAAGGTGGTATTCCTTGAAATAAACACCTTTTGTTCGAAGGATCATAGAAGTAATAATCTAAAGACTTCTTAGGGTATCCCACTAACTTGAACAAGGTAGATCTCGCTTCTAACTTGCCCTCCACTAATCTCTTCATGTAGGTAAAGGACTCTTAAATGCTTAAATAAGAGTAAGAAAGTGCTTTTCCATACCACATCTGTTGTGGTGTCTTTGGTATCAACTTTGAGGATACTACATTTAGTAGCCTTGCCATTGTGTGTAAAGCGTATCCCCAAAAGGAGATATGGACATAGGTGAAACTCATCGTGGACCTACCATGTCTAATAATATACAATTCCTCCTCTTAGGTATTCTATTATGTTGACGTGTGCCAGGTAGAGTCCATTGTGAGAGATCCCATTCCTTCTTTAGATAATCCAAGAATTTGGTACTTAAGTATTCTTCTTCTCGATCTGATCGAATAACCTTAATACCAAGTCCTAGTTTCTTTTCTACTTTATTTCAATACTCTTTGAACTTTTCAAAGGTTTAAAACTTGTATTTCATAAGATACACATGTTCGAATTGAGTGAAATTATTGATGATGGTAATAAAGCAAGAATAGCCTCCGCTTGTACTAACTCTTAGTGGACCACAAATGTTCGTATGGATCAAATCTAGAGGACTTGTGGATCACTCTATTTATCCTACAAATGGAGCCTTGGTTATTTTTTCTTTTAAATAAGACTCAGAAGTAGGTGGTTCCTTTAATCTATTAATATTTGGTGATTTGAGGGCTACTAACTTGTTCATCCTATTCTTGGAAAGTCATCTAGTCCAAAGATAGGTATTTTCTTGGTTATCTTACTTTCTTTTGCTGTTTTAATGAATATGCATTAGTGATAGTTGAGAATCTAGAATGACCATAATCATTCATACATTGTATCAATAGCACTAAGGTACACAATAATAAGGATTTAGTACAAGTTTGAGAATCTCTTAAGGCTAACTTAACTTACTCCTTTGACTTTGGTTGCAACTTTTTGCTCCGTTGTCAAGGTGGAGAATCATATCCCTATCACTAAGATTTATTCTTCTTTCCATATATTGCAACAAAATACAAAGATGAGAACTACATGTGGTATCATATATGCATGAAGAAGAATATATCCTTAGGTGCAATTGAATAAACAACTTATTTTTTTTGTAAGGATGTAAAACATTCTTTGTAATTTTGAGCTTCCAATGAACCAATTCACCATAATAGAAACAAGTCACATCCTTTTATCCTCAATTATCTTCTTGACTCCATTAGACCCTTAAATGCTTGTTTCCCCTTAGAAAAAGAACTTTTCTTCTTTTTATCCCCTTTTTACTTACCTTTTGGGCTTTTAAAGTAGAAGGAGGAAGCAATCATTAAAGGTTTGCCTTTTTCATGGTTGTCCATAATCTTGTCCAAGTTGAAGAGCTTCTCGACAAGCCTAATCATCTTTAAACTATAGTCATTGAACATGATCCCTCAACCATGCCAACTTAAAAAAATCTCCTTTGACTACATGAAACTCTCATGCCTTTTTTGCATGATATACAACTCTTCCAAATGCAAGAAATTGACTAAGGCATATTTCATATGTTTGTGAGACTTTAGAAGTTCACAAATGCCATCATGAGATCATAGGCTAGCAGGTGATCCTTAACCCATTTTGTAAATATTTCATGTGTTTCTTGATTTGCATTGATCATCGTGGGATTCAGAGTATCATGACATAGGGCACTTGTCCATTTCTTCCAATCTAGAATGATTTTGAGGTTTATGAGGTGATCACGGTAGTTTAGCTCGATACATTTATTGGTTTCCAAAATGATGCTTAGTGGATTTTAGCTATTTTGAGAATTCAAAATTTTAAATGAGCGTGGAAGAGAATATAAGCATTTGAAAAATTGAATTTTGATATTGGAAACAAAATTATGGTTTTTCAAGCATGTTTTGTTTCCACTATTTTATCAAATTCTTTACTCTCGTGGACCCACGACTCATGAGACATCCACTAACAACCCTAAGGTAGATAACTTTTATCAATTACATCTCTATATAATCCTTAATAAGTTTTGCCTCAGTTTTTATTTAGACCCACGACTCATGCGACATCTATATTACTAAGTGTTAAGTTAAACCTATCAATCTTTCTTTAATTGTGTACTCAACCATGATCATTCTATGACTCACAAGATAATGTTATAGTCAAGTCACATTAAATTGCATCTCATGCTAAGGTAGTAATCATAGCTATCCACCAAAAATGTGTTGCACGACTTGTGAGACAATAAATAATTATGGTAGCATCTCATGTCACACACCTATTGGTAGAAGGCATGGATTATTAAACCCCATTTAATCTTATCCGTTTTGACTTTATATTAGATTGAACTTAGACTTCTCTAAGTGAGGGATTTTTCTTGCTTGGAAAATCTTGTTATTTTATCTTTGCTTATTTAGATTCTCTACCCTAAACATGTATCACAATACATCAAGAGGATAAAGAAAGCATAAATAAGCAAATAAAGCTGGCATGTATCTAAAGTTAGGATGAGCATGAGCCTTAACCAAGTAATGCACCTAAAGCTATACGTACATTACTTAGTTGATTTAGGTGGGTTGATTAAATTAATAAATCCTATATGTTATATGAATGTATTCCATACATTCATTGGTCTTCAAGTCTCCTTGATCCTTTAGGCCTTCTTTGCCTCATTGCAATAATTGCAAGAATAAGAAAATCCTCACCACCTAAGAGTTGTACTCTCAACCAATTTAAAGGCTCATGTTCTTCCCCATACATCCATCATCCATTCAACAATTAAATGAATAATAACTAGAATTGACATTCAATCTAGCAATTAAAAATTTAACACTGATGCATTTTAATTTTGCATTTACTTGAAGAACCTCTTAAAATTAACTTTAAAAACATGCAAAAAATGTCTAACATCATTTTTAAGGAGTCATAAAACACTCATGCATCAAAATAAAATGAAATAATGAAGTTTAGCAAGTAAAAAGCTTTAAAATGGCAAAATTCCATCCATTGTAGCCTTGGGCTGGTTGCCTAAGCATGTTGCAAGCAAGTGCACAACTCGCCTTTTGCATGCTAGGCAGTGGCATAGTAGGTGGTAGCCCAAAGCCAAGAGGCACTGTTTTGCCTTTTTTGTGCACTTTTGTAAGCCTAAACACCTTGGACACCTCCAAAAATTGTGTTTCAGTGATATTTTAGCAAATTTTCAGATTTTAAACACATTAAAAACTGAAAATTAAAGTCCATAAGCATGCTTCAAAAATAAAATTCAAGATTGAATCAAATTCAAGGAAGAATCACTATTCTTCAAACTTGTTCAAAAAACTCCAAGCCAATTGGCTCCAAAAACAGCCAAAATTCATCTAAGCAATTAAAAGCATGCCAAATCATCACTTAACATGATCTCATGCCAAATCAACATCTAGCAATTGAATCGAATCTTATGCCAACATTACTAAGGCACTATTTAACACATATTGACATACTTCAATTCAACACAAAGACCACATGCATCAAATCCAAAATCTTAAATCTAGTAATTGAATTAATAAATGAGAGCCTTAGAATCAATTCAACAAATCCAAAATTAGGCACTAATTTGCCTATAATAACACTTGAAGGTAGAAGTGAAATAGGGATCCAAAAATAGTCAGAAATTAAAACATAAAATGTAACTTAAATCGCCTTAGCCATGGATTGAGATTATGCTATAATTAAGGATTTTGGATAAAGAGAAAGTATCTTGACAAATCAAATTGGAGATCATCCAGTAGAAACTCTTCTAAAGAGGAGTTTTTTACTCCTTTCTCTTGGATACGCCTTTTCACTCCTTTGGTCACCTAAGGAAAAAAATTTGGCATTAAAATGACCTCCAAAATGTGACAAAATAGCATCAAATCTTGAGCTCCAAAAAACCTGGCCACCAGTAGGATCTTCTCCATGAAACTCCTCTTTAATCTTTGAATAACCTTTTTCCAAGTGCTAGATCATGTTCACCAATGACAAGCACTCCTATTGTAGTGCTTCTAAAGGTATCCACACATTTATCACACTCTATATCATCACTCATTTGCTAGAATTAGAATGAGGAAGAAGAAGGATGAAAGTGGAGATGGTGTGAGGGAGTTGTAAGAGAGAAAGAGGTTGGAGAGAATATAAGAGAGATGGTCATTTTTCTCAACACATGAAATAAAATTTAGGAGGAAAAATTGGTGGAGTGGCTGGCCATGAGGTGTGGAGTGAGGTATTTATAGTGTAATTTAGATGCTCCTAGAAGCATTCATCAATCTAACATTACACCTTGCCAACTAGCGTGCCCACTTGCATGTTTAGTTAGGTTTTAATTTCCAAAATTAGAATGCCACATCAATATTTTAAAATAGACTATTCCATTTTTAATATCCCTCCAAAATTAGATTATCTCTTTAATTAAATTAACTCTTTAATTTAATTAAACCACTTAACTTTTTAAGATGACTAGACTAATTAAATTGTCACATGACTCCAATTAAATTAATTTTTTAATTTAATTGTCCTAATTTAACTCTTTTAAGTTATTCAATTAATTCAATACTTTAAATTAATCAAGCTATTATGACCAACGCTTAATTAGTCAACTTAGTCTCTTCCAAACTTGACCAACTAAATTGTCTAACTCAGATAATTTCTCCAATTTTCAATTATAGTGCTTTGGGCTTTTGTATATGACCCTTTAGTTCCACCAATTAATTAGACATGAGCTCACAACTCTTTATGATTTAATGAATATCAAATATTTCGATTAATCTCAACTTTTTTAAACTATTCACTATTTCAATTATTCTTTTTTAATTAAGGGCACTTTATTTCCACAGTCAATACCTAGCATAAGCTGATGAAGCCCAATCGGTTGGATGAATTAATTTTGGGTAAACCATTACTGCTTGCGATTGTTGTGTAAATACAGTCCTTAATTCCATTTCCTATTACCCGAAAGAGGCCTAAGGTAAGATATTTGCCAATTCTCTAATAGCCTCAATAACTTTGTATCTATTCTTGATGTTTGATTCTTAATTATGACCTCAACTTTGAAATAATCCTTTTCCAAATTACCATACTACCTTGCACAAGATTTCTTGGAATCAATCATTATAGAATACATTAGAGAATAATCCATTCTTCATAAATAGGTGAAACACATCCCATCTTGGAACTCACCAACCTCCATACTTAGGTAGCTTGTGCCCAACCTATGGGCCATATGTTTAGACCAAAATCAAAGTACAAGGACCTAAATACAAGGTTATTATAGAATCTCAAGCAAAAAGATTGCTCATATGCACTATCGTAAGCTAGAGAATTTCTTGCTACCAACGTGCCACTCTAGTTACCTTATTTATTCTCTAAGCGAGTCTTTAGTGAACTTGTTCACTAACAAGCACCCACCAATATGCATCCATGTCTAACATAGATTACCCATGAAATGGATTAATGTCTAATTCCTAGGAGTATGCTTCATTAGTGCAAGTTTATTCGAATCTTAAGTGCCCTATCTCTTAAGATTATATGACTTAGACTATCTAAAACTATGATCATCGAGACTCATTTCATAATTACCAATATACATGTGACTGAGTCCTGTAGTCTTGTATGATTTAAGGGTTTCAATCAAATGCATGTGAAGAATATCATAAATGTATAAGATAAACATGGTCATTTTATTGAATATCATTTAATTAAGATTGTTACATGGAGTAGTTCTACATGCCAATCTAATTAGCTTGTGGGTCACTATTTCAATAATATATATTTTTTAATTATAATATTGGAGGTATCAAAAGGCCCACAACTTGCCACAATTCAACCTTAAAGTTTGCTCTTTGCCAAGAACGCCTTGTTGGTATGTCATTTTTGCAATCACATTATAGTCTATCTGTTGAGGAAAACTTCCTGATACCTAATCTCAATGGTCAAAGCCACCATTTTCTCCTCTATAAGCCGCTTATAATGGTCTGCTTCTATCCTATTAGCCCTTGATTGGACAAACTTAGTGGTAGTGGCTTTCTCTTTGAGAGCCTCCATCGAGCCCCATCCTAAGCTCTTAGATTACTTAAGCCATTCTTAGCAATCTTCCAATGTGACCATGTAATAGCGGTAAATGCTATATGCGAGTTGGTTGTGCCAAAGAATAAAATAAATTAATTAGTGAAAAGTTCAAGAAAAGAAAAAAATGAAGTAGAAGATAATAGTAATAGTCTTAAAAAGCTTACATAGTTATAATGGTAGGTAAAATTGTTGAACAACATATGACCAAGGGAGTCCTATTGCTAAATTGATATTGGTAGAAAAGAGCCTACTTTTTAGATCTACCCACAAAGGCATGTTATTGACCTTAGGTTTGACTACACTACTATTATTGCTAAGTTCAAAATTATTAGAATAGCGCCACACAACTAATTAGATTGGTGTGTAATACTATTTCACTTGTGATACAATCTTGATTGAATGATATTCTTATTAAATGGCTATATTTATCTTATGTTTATTATACTTCACTTGCATTTGGTTGAAGCCTCTAAATTATACAAGAGTATATGACTTGGTCATGCACATAATGGTGATCATGAAACAAGTCTATATGATTATGATTTTAAATATTCCAAGCCATATAATCTTATGAAACATGGAATCTAAAATTTGGATAAACTTGCACTAATGATATATATTCCAAGGAGTTGGATATTGCTCTATTTTATGCGCAATCTATGTGAGATATGCATGCATGTTAGTAGAAAATTGTTAGATAATAAATTCATTGAAGACCCATCCAGAGAATCCACTAGATAGCCATAGTGGTAAGTTCTCCAACTTCCACTAGTGCAAATAATTAGTTCTTGGACCTGAGAATCTATTGTAACTTTCTATTTAGGTCTTTATGCTTTGACTCTTTTTTGACCATATAGTGGGTCATCTGGGATTGAGATTGGGCATGAGCTACTTAAGTAGGGAGATTTGTGAAATCTGAGATGAGATCCATCTTTTCATTATTGTAAAGCACGAGTACATCTCCTATGTATTTTATAATGATCAATTCTAAGAAATTCTTGCGCAAGGTAGTATGACAATTTGGAAAAAGAGTTTTTCAAAGTTGAGGTCATAATGGGGAATTGAACATTAGATGTAGAAACATAGTTATCAAGGCTATTAGAGAGCTAACAAGTATCTTGCCCTAGCCATCTTTTAGGAGATAGAAGATGGAAAGGATGTATTTGCATGGTAAACATAAGCTAGAATGGTTCATCAAGATATAATTTATTCATCCAATTAGTTGGGCTCTATGAGCTTGTTGCTAGATATCGACCATGGAGATTGAGTACTCTTTGATTAATAGAGATTAATTAAAAGGTTTATTAGTTTAGAGGAGTTTAAACTAATATGAATATTTTGATATTCAAAATATTACAATGAGTTGTGAGATCATGTCTAATAAATGGATGAACCTAATGGGTCACATACAATAACCTACAGGAAACTCTTATTTGATAGGAAGAATTTTCTAATGAGCTAGAAAATTCATGCCTTGGCATTTTTGAGAGAGGAACGAGTAACTATGTTAATTGGTCATCTTAGCTTAATTAATTTAATTGTTAAATTAATAAAAATAATTCAAGGAGTTAAATTAGACTAATTAAATTAAGGAGTTAATTTAATTAGGGTCACGTGGTAATTGATTAATCAAGTTAACTTAAAGAGTTATGTTAACATTAATTTCCTTAAAGAGTTAAGTTAATTGATTTAAGGAGTTAAGTCAAGTTAATTAAATTAAAGAGTTAATTTAATTAAAATGGGAATTTAGATTTTGGAGAGAAATCAAATGGAAAAGTCCATGAAATTGAATTTAGAATTAATTAGCATTTCATTTCATGGGATGAAATGCAAGTGTTAATTAAATGAAAATGCATGTGAAATTCAAAATTCACATGCAAGTTGGCAGGTTGGCCAACTGGCATGAGAGGTGTAATGCCAACTTATATTTTTTCTCCTCTATAAATAGCCACATTGCTGGCCGTGCTATGTGATAGTTGGCACATTCTTCATTTCTCTTCAAAAGTGTGATATTCATATGTTGAAGATTCACACTAAATTCTCTCCTCTCCTTCTCACCTCCACAAAAACCTCCTATCACCTTCTTCCTCACTTGTTCTAGTACAAGTCAGGTTGATTTAGTGCTTGCCTAAGCTGTGTGGACTTTTTCATTGGAGATCTTACACTTGGAGGACTCAGAATTCCTTAGTGAATCATTATTGCGTACTAGTTTTGGGAGTAAACTTGAAGGACCAAGGAGCTTCTGATTGGAGCAAAAGTTTGGTAGAAACTACTTGGATTTGTGGTGGAGTAGCATGCCAGATTTGACAATTGTTTGAGATTGAGAAGGCATCCAACCATTGGCATCTTCTGCTGCATGTAGATTTTCCAATGAAGTGTTCATTGGAATAGTCTTCCCTTCTCCTTTATGTTGATCTACAAATGTAATTTTTCTACAACTAAATCCTTATTTTGGGCAAGAATATGATCCTTGAAGTGGAGTATTTTGGTTATATTTTACCTATTCTTGATTTTATATTTTGAGTCCCCATTCTACTCGTATTTTCAAGTGGCATTGGAGCTTAAATTTGGATTTTGGTGAATTGATTCATGTGATGAATTGATGCTAAGTCTCTAAATGCTTGATTCAGTTGATGAATTTAAGTGTTTGGGAAATTTTTCATGTGGCTCTCTTTATGTTGAATATAGATATGTTAATATGTGTCTAAGCGTTAATTCATGTATTGGCATGATTTTGATTGACGTTAGATAATGTTAAATGTTGATTTAGCATTGGATGATATTGTATGTTGATGTTGTATGATTTTTGTGACCTTAAGGATTTTAGCTATTTTTGGATCCAATTGGATTGGAGTTAATTGGAGAACTTAGATTGATTTTTGAAACATGTTTGAGAACTTAAATTTTTAGTTTTTAAAGGTGTTTATAATTTGGAAATTTGTATGAAATGATGTTATGGAGGTATCCATATGGTTTAGAGTGGCAAAAACATAAAATGGTGCTTAAGCTGTTGATTGTTCTAACTTGTGGTAGGGCTACCACCCAGCTTTGCAGCAGCTAGGCACAGCTGTGGGCATGCCCACTGCATGCGCAACTAGCTAGTTGGATAGTAGCCCATCCAAGGTCACTCTAGAACATATTTTTGTGCTATTTTAGTGTTTTTTGGCCTATCAAAGTGATTATTTCATTTTTATTTTGATGCACAAATGTTGTGTAAGTGCTTAAACCAATGTTGGACATTTTTGCTTATTTATAAAGTCAAATTCAAGCTAATCTTCAATTAGGTGAAAATATGAGATGCATAAAGACTTATGCTTATTTTTGCTTATTAATTATTTATGAGATAAGCATTTAATTAGATGAATTAAATGTCAATTCTTATTTATTATTCATTTAATTGTTGAATGAATGATGAATGTATGGAGATGAACATAAGCCTTTAAATTATTTTTATTTGTTTTAAGTTATTGAAAAGGGTTGTATTAAATAGGCGCTGGCATGCCTCTTTATTTTTTATGTTGTAATTATTATGAGAGTAGCGTTCCAGGGGTGAGGATTTTTTTCTCCTATAAAAGTTGCAAGGAGATAAAGAAGGCTAAAAGGATCAAGGAAGCTTAAAGACCCTAGAATGTGTGGGATACATTTATGTAATAGATAGGATTTAATCAATGCACTTAAAATCAACAAAGTAGTAGACTTATGGCTTTAAGTGCAATACTTGGTTAAGGCTTATGGTCATCCCACTCCAGGAGCATGTTAGGCACATTTACTTATTTATGCTTTCTTTATCCTATAGACGTATTAGATGCATGGCCAGAATATAGAAAACCTAAATAAGATAAGATGAAATTGATGAGATCTTTCAAAGTAAGAAAATTCCTCAACTTAGAGGAGTTTGAGTTTACCAAAATATTAAGTCAATTTGAATATAAATTAAAAAGAGTTTTAATTAATCCAAGCCTTCTACCAACAGTTTGTGACATGAGATGTTATCACATTTATGTGATGTCTCATGAGTCATGGTTCACATTTTTAGAGGAAAGCCATGTTCACTTACTTAGCATATGATGCACTTTGATTTAAAACTCACTATAGCATTGTCTCATGAGTCATGGAATGACATAGTGGAGTTTATAATTAAAGATTAATTGGTATGCATGACTTAACTTAATACCTAGTAGTGTGGACATTACATGGGTCGTGGATCTATTGAAAATTGAGGCAAAACACATCAAGGGTTGCATAGAGATACAATTAGCAAAAGTTGCTTACCATCGGATTGTTTGTGGATGTATCATGAGTTGTGGATCCATGAATGATGCCTTTGGACATTGATTCTCAATACAAAATGAGATTTCCAAAATTCCTTTAGGGAGTGAGGAATTTGATAAAATAGGGGAGAAAAACATGCTTGAAAGTCCTAAACATATTTTTAAATTTCAAAATTCAATCATATGCTGATAATCGCTTCTGCGCCTTTGTAGATTTGCAAAATCTCAATCAAATAGCTAACAATCCACTAAACATGACTTTGGAAACCAATAAACTCATCAAGCCTAACTTTTGCGATTGGCTTAGAAACCTCAAGATAATTCTTGACTCCAAAAAGAGAGCATATGTCCTTACTCAAAGTCCATTAGACATTGTTGGTGATCATGCCGATGATGAGACATGCAAAATTTTTGCTCAATAGGTAGAAGATAATCTTCAAAACCATTACCTTATGATAGCTTTTATGTCCAATGAGCTCCAAAAATCTCATGAACACATGAAAACCTCTTTTGAGATTCATCTGCACTTATAAGAGTTGTAGAGCATGTAAACTAGATATAAGTGCTACTTGTTGTCTAAGGAGCTCTTTAGGGCTAGAATGGTTGAAGGTGCAAATGTCCATGACCATGGCTTTAAGATGATTGATCTCATTATAAAATGTGCTTAATTGGACATGATCATGGACAATGACCTTTATGTAGGTTTGATTCTCTATTCATTACCAAGTTCATTTGACCAATTTGTTATGAACTTTAACATGGCTAAATAAGAGTTAATGATTAATGAATTGGTTAATATATTGGTGACCACCAAGGCGATAATTAAAAAGATAAATTGTTAATGCTTGTATCGTTTTCCAAATCTAAGGGCCTCAGGGGTGCTAAGAAGAGTGGTAAAAGAAAGAAAAGTTAATCTTCAAAAAGGAAGTGACCATTAAAACCCTCTGGAGGAGTTAAGAAAAAAGAAAGAGGATAAAGTTGATGTTACTTTTTCTATTATGGTAAGAAAGGCCACTGAAAGCAAAATTGTAAGAAATACCTTCCAACCCTTGGGAAGGCTGTGTAGTTTATTGAAGTGCACTTAACAATAAATTCTTCCTTATGGGTATTTGATACCACATGTGGTTAACTCATTACAGGGGATAGAAAGAAAAGGAGTCTAAATGATAGGGATTTGATCTTTTGCCTTAGCAATGGAGCAAAAGTTGTGGCCATAGTTGAAGGAATAATGAAGTTAGACTTAATGAACTCCTTACTTGTATTGGATCTTGTTAAAAATATTATTTCAATTCCCATTTTGGATAGTGAAGGATGTGATTTTTCAATATCAAATGGGAAGTTGAAGGCAATAAAGAATGGTTCTTTAGTTACAATTGGTACACTTAACAATGGATTATACATTTTGGATTCTCAACTATCACTAGTGCACATTCAACAAAGTAAAAGAAAATTAGATAGCCAAGAATATGCCATTTTGTGGCATGCAAGACTTGGACATATTTTCAAGAATAGAATGAATAAGATCGAAGCCCGCAAAGTACTAAACATCAGTGGTATAGAGAATCTTCCTACTTGTGAACCTTGGTTAGAAGGAAAAATGACCAAAGCTCTTTTTTTAGTACAAATACAGTGAACCACAAGTCCCATAGATTTAACCCATTCGGATGTTTGTGGATCGCTAAGAGTTAGTGCTAGAAGAGGTTATTCCTACTTTATTACCCTCACCAATGATCATACTCAGTTTGGACATTTGTATCTTATGAAGTACAAGTTCAAAGCTTTTGAAAGGTTCAAAGAGTATAGAAATGAAGTAAAAAAGCAACAAAGGCTTAGTATTAAAGCTCTTTGATTAGATTAAGAAGAGGAATACTTAAGATCGATGTAGGTAGAAAAAAGCTTACTTTTAAGATCAACCACAAAGGCATGTTATCGACGCTAGGCTCTACCATACTTATATTATTGCTAAGGTCAAAATTGTTGGAATAGTACCCTGTAGTTAATTAGATTGGTGTGTAATACTATTTCACTTGGATACAAGTTTGAATGAATGATATTCTTATTAAATGGTCATCTTCATCCTATGTTTAATATACTTCACTTACGTTTAGTTGAAGCCCCTAAATCATACAAGACTATGGGACTTGATCACACATATGATAATGATCATGAAATAAGTCTCTACAATCATGATTTTAAATATTCCAAGTGATAAAATCATATGAAACGAGGCATCTAAGATTTGGATAACTTACACTAATGATACATATTCTGAGGAGTTGGATATTACTCTGTTTCATGAGCAATCTATGTGAGATATGGATGCATATTAGTGGGTACTTGTTATAGAACAAGTTCACTGAAGACTTGCTCAGAGAATTCATTAGACAGCTGCAGTGGCAAGTTCTCCAGCTTATGCTAGTATATATAATTAGTCTTTAGACTTGAGAATCCATGGTAACCATATGTTTAGGTCCTTATGCTTTCACTCTTCTCTGACCACGGAGTGGGTTATCCAAGGTTAAGTTTGAGCATGAGCCATTTAAGCATGGAGGTTTGTTAGACATGAGATGGGATCCATCTCCTTATTGTTGTGAAGGACGAGCGCATCTCCTACGTATTCTATAATAATCGATTTCAAAAAATTCTTGTGAAAGATAGTATGATAATTTGGAAAAGGAGTTTTCCAAAATTGAGGTCATAAAAGGGAATTGAACATTGGATGTAGAAACATAGTTATCGAGGCTATTAGGGAGTTGACAAATATCTTTCCCTAGGCCCTTTTGGAAGATAGGAAATGAAAGGACCGTATTTGTATGGTAAACATAAGCTAGAATAGTTCATCAAGACATAATTTATTATTTCAATTAGTTGTTAGTTGGGCTCGATGGGCTTGTTGCTAGACATTGGCTATAGATATTAGGTACTATTCAGTTAATTGAAAGGAACTAGAGGATTGGGTGAGGGCTTGAAGTAGAGGTGGGGATTAGCTACAAAAGCAACGTCAGAGGAGGAGCTTGACTTATACTGCAACTTTTCGTCAATTAATGGAGGCAACAACATCTTTACTAGCTTTCTCTCTATGATAAACATAATGAGGGATTGATTTACAAAATGAAAGGAGAAACATTAGCATTCATATATGGGATTAAAGTTAACAACAAAAAAGTAGAGATTGTGGTTGATCCTAACAATAGCTTAAGAGAGCCTAATCAATACTTATATTTTCTCCTCGAGAAATATCTTGGTCGTTGGTTCCATTTGAGGAGCTTATCTAAAAGATTACTATCTTGAGTTGGATTGCCCTTTTTATCAAGGTTTACTTTGTTCTTTTTATAGTCTATTTGAAGGTCAATGCCATCGCCTTTAAGGCCTTAATGCACAAAAACCTAGTTTCTTAGTCCTTGTCATAGAAAGAAGACAAGCTCCCCAAAAATTTATTGTCTATCTCAGAGGTTAGGTAGTAAAAGCATTTGTTAGGTAACTTGCCAAATGTTTTGGAGATTGGATCATGATAGAGTTGAAAAAAATAGAAAAATATGGTGGTTAGTCTTGAATGAGCATCATGATCACAAACTTGCAAATTAGGAAGTATATATTTAGAAGACGTTGTGCTAGATAAATGTCTAAATCGACTAGAATTCCATGTATTTCCTTAGCTATTTAAAGGGAATATATATTATCAAGCAGCTAGGTAAAAGTTGATCCATTTGATCATTTGGGCCTAGTATTATAAGTTCAAACTTTAGTAGTACAAAGAAACAACATCTAATCCCCTTTGACTCCCATGACCTAAACAAGACTTGATCTTATTATAGTAGTTTGAAGTAAAATATGATAGCTCTACCACTTCTAGTACCTCCATATCCTAACTCTCCTTATGTATGCATCTATTTTCATCTTAGAATTATTTGGACTACCATAAGTGGAAACCTCAAAACTTGAAGTTTCATATTCTTCCATAGTTTCACCCCTCATCCTCCCCATTTCACTATTAAACTAACAATCCATTGGGGGAAAAAATGGAAAAAATTCCTAAAAAATGAAAAAAAATGAGAAAGAAAAAGAGGGAAAGAACTTGAACCTGGAAAAAGTAAGAATAGGAAATGGGTACTCAAAAAAGAAAAAAAAAAAGGGTCTAGAAGAATATTGAACCAAATGTTCTAGATATTTCAACCTCAAGTTCGTCGATTCTCTTAGAGATGGTGCTGTGGGCAAAAGTGAGAAATAAAAGAGACCTTTAGCTTTTATAAGAAAAATAAACCAAAACATTTAGGGTTTCAAATTTCTATCAAATATTAAATGATTAAGCTAGTAGTGCATGCATTACAAAGCCCAAAGCATTGAGACACACAACAATAATTGCACAAAGGTGAAACATCTCATCAGAGTCTAATGAAAGCAGTGGTAGAGTGACATTTGCTATCCAAGTCAAAGAAGCATTTTGAGTTATACTTGTTAATTTACTACTTCTCAACCTAACCATTAGGTTAATTCTTCCCTTAGACAGCTCTATTTAATTGAGAAGTGGAGAGAGTCATGAGGTATTAAGATGTTCTCGATAGGCTTGGCAATAATTAAACTACAAATATAACCTACCAACAAGGCTCTCGGCAAAGAGCAAACTTGAGGTTCACCACCTTAAGGTTGACCACTCTCAATAATTGATTCAAGGTATCGTCGAAGTGTTTCAGGAAACAACCAAGGTAGATGCCCAGTTGAGTGGCATGTGTGGCTACATTAACTATATTGTAGGTTTTCCATTAGTCGTCCATCACCATATTAAATGCTACCATTAGTGAATCTTCTCTATTTTAAATGCATCCAAGTAGCCATCTTAGCTTCGAGGCAACTTCAAGCATCTTGGCCCTCACTTTTCAAATGACCTACCGTCCCCTATTCTTACAATGGGGATTGCTTGGCCTAATAGGGGTTGATTTGTCATTTTGACTGTATATCCCAAACTACTATAAATACCTAATCCAAAATTGTTATAGGTAAACCTTTTACACTCTTTTAGTATCTTAATTTCAATCTCATTAAATTCTTTAATCTTTTCCTAACTTATATATCAAATTACCTTAGTTTTATGGCCTTCTCGACAAGCCTAATGTATTTTATTGTGGCTGCTGATTTGACCCCACTCTGGCAACTTAAGTCTTCACCTCAAACCTTAAACGGAACCATTTCCATATACTAAACTTGTCACCTGAATCATTTTTAATCCAACCACCCCAAACACTACTTCAATGAATTTTATTATTTGTTTAACATTTATGATAAATAAGATAAAAATTTATATGTAAGTAAGATGAAACATTATCCTCTAATAAAAATTAATTAATTGATTGATTTTATCAATACATTAAATTATATAATAAAATAATTACTTTTAAACTCCTCAAAATTAATATGTGGTACAATTAAGTGAAAAATTGATGGGATTACAAGTCATGCATAGCCATTAACATGTGAGTTCCTATTAAAATCAATTTCATATCAATAAGTTCATTATCCATTTGATTTGATTTTTAAAATAATTGAAATGCATTTCAAAGGTCATAGGAATGAAAGAGTATTAACAATTTATTGTAACATATGAGTTTTCAAAAAATGCATTTGATTGTATTTCAATTCTCACTAGATTTACTATTTTATTCATTTTAATTGGGATTGAGAAGATACTAAAGGTGCCAAATTATTTAAACAGTGTTTGGCTAATCTACTTGAAAATTAATTTTATAAATTTCTATATTATATAAGATGTTTTTGGTAGGTGTAATGCAAGCTTATATAATGTTAAATTTATTCTTAAAGTGTTCCAATAAAATAAGATTACAAAACCTATAAAATGTTAGAAATGATATTTTCATAATTAATATAATTGAAATGGAGTGAGAATGTCAAAATTTTGAAATAAACTAAAAGACTCATTGAAATAATATTATAAAATTTTAACATCTTGTTTTGAAAGAAACATGTATATTTTCATAATTGGCAAAGTATTATTTAATTTATATATATAATTTGGGGGAGAAAAATAAAATTTATTGAATTTGAAACAATGAAAGAAGTTTTTAGTGCAATTCCCTTCCATACATGATGTAATTCAATTTCAGAAATGTTTCCATCATTATTTATATTATTTATAATACCTTGATGAAATTAATTCTATTTCAAAACAAAATAGGGGATATGTTAAGCAAAATTAAATGTTAGCGTTAAACAAACTAAAAAGATAATAGAGGTACATATTTGACTTGTAAAAATGCAATTACTTTAATTTTCTTACTTTTTTATTTATCAAAACTAATCACATTATAATCTTACAAAAAACCTATACAATTAGGACCACAAAAAGTTTCGAATAAGAAATGATAATGTCAACTTTAGTGAGATGGGCATCTCGGTTTAGGCTTGAAGGTATAAACCAACTAGAAATGTAGAATTTGTAAGTTGAATCCTGCAACCACAGAACAACCATTAGGCTAGCTGAAAGGGTCCTTAGCTAAGTTATTATGATGCTTAAGTTAGTTTCCTAACCTAAGAGTAATTAGGTAGAGTAACTACTTAGGAAGTATCTAAAAGCGTATCTTTATTTCTAAAAGAATGGGTATTTATAGTGCTTGGCGGGGGTTAAAAAGATAAGTTTCTCCCTAATGCACTCCAGATCTTGACTTCTATGAGCAGGGGTAATTTAGGTCATTTCAACCTAATCCAGAGCCTTACAAATATTCGGTTAGCTTGAGATGGGATCTTCATCATCATTATTGTGGAGGTGATGTGCTATTAAGCCATTTAATATAGACAAGATGGTGGTTGAGATACATTTAATATGAATACGAAGGGTGGCAGGTGCTACCATTAATGCTCCTATAGCCTGTCAGTATCGACCTCTTAGGTTATGAAAACTTGACCTTAGAGGTTTTGATTTGCAAAAATGTTACTGCTTATGTACCTCATACTCAGTTTTATTAGGTGTGTATTTTCATTGGGGATGTGGGCTTACCCATATAATGAGTCCTTCTGTACTCTATAGGCCAATTGTGCAGAGGTCGGGGTGAGGAGTAGCATCTTATGTTGAAGTAGGGGTGGTTAAGGGAGCATTAGAGATTGATGAGGGAGTAGGTCCCTCTAGTCATAATAATGTGAGGCCAGATCATCTGAACTGATGGTTGAGTAGGTAGGGCCATCAGGGAAGGCCAATCTATCTCTCAGGTCAAAGGGTAGGCTTTTCACCACTACCCATTACAAAGAGATTGTGTCAAAGGTACCGTTAGATGACCTCAGGTCAATTAGATCAAAGTATCATTTCCTGAATGAGTTTGAGTTAATTAAGCTAAGAGTAAGAGATAGAATGCATATGCCACCTAAAGGGTATATAACTATTTTTAAGGATACCCTAACATATGTGCTTAGTTTTTCTTATGTTGAGCTAGCAATCAACTTTTTAAGAGGTCTTCAAGTGTGCATCACACAACTTCTACCTAATTGCTTTTTGCTTCTTTGTAGTTTTATTATTTTGATGATAATTCACGATTAGCCTACTTTATAAGCTAATTTCAGTAGTTTGTTTCATCTTTTAATGGTTTGAAAGTTAGGTCTTGCGGGGGAGTCTGGGTTTTAATATTTAATTGCTCGACCTCGTAGAAAAATCTTTAGAACCCTAATCCTTTTCTCATGGTTAAAAGTGGAAATAACGGTATTTCTATGTTCAAGCATTAGGTGGGGTCGGATTTAACATTTCGAGATGGTGGATGACAGGTAGGGTCGAGATGAATTTTGGCAAAAACCTTTTATGGAACAATGTATTTATCCAAGACCTCTATGAGTTTGGTAAGATGGATACCTCCGAATTTATAAGAGAGAGGAACCTCATCCTAGGGGGATTATTGACTACCCCACTGAGATTGCATGCTAACGCATGCTTAGGTAGAAACCAACTTACTTAATTGATATAATTTGTTATTCTTACTTGTTATTATCAATCTTTCTGATTGAAGTTTACTTATTTGTATGGGTCTAGGAGACATGAACCATGCAAGACAGATCACTATGTAAAAACAACAAAAAGCATAGGAGCATCGTGAGGCCACGACTGCTCGAATAGGGAGCTACAATATAACCTGCTGGGATCAAGCAAATGACTAAAGCAAGTCCACATGCCATTACACAAAGTACCAGAGAGACAAGGAGTTTAGCTCCCCTAGTAGAAGAGGAAAGCTATTAAGGTCACATCTCAAGGGTACGCTTAAGAAGAGAGCAGTTGATAAAGGTAAGAAGAAAGCTATTGAACCTAATGCGGCTACTTATGAGACACTTTTTCCTAAGTGTTTATGTAATTTACCATCTTTTTCTAAACCCTAATTCAACAAAAAAGTTAGGGTGTTGAACACTACAATCATGATAGATATGAGTTCGATGGTTGTAACTTTTTTGGCTATTCTAACAGCTGGTCTATTTCAAAAGGACCATGTCGAGATGTTTAACCATGAGTAGCTAGATGCTTTGAAAGCTTTTGCATACCATGTGAATATGGTAAAGTTTTTTGTTGAATTTAATTTTCAAATTTCACAAAAATGATTCTCTTATAAGTTGTTTGAATTTTTGCAGGTTGGGAAATAGGGTATAACCTCCTTTGGTGGTATGAATTATGTGAGACTTAGCATCAGATATTGGTGGAGAAGTATGGAAAATTTGAGAAAGAGCAGAACGAGCTGACCAAAACAAAGCTGGCTTCGTTGGAATCAAGAATGGAAAAATTAACAAAACAGCTTGAGGAGAAAAATGTTGAACTATTGGCTGCTATTAAAGTGAGAAGACAAGCAGAGGAGCAATTGAAGAAGTCAGTGAATTCTATCCAAGAGGCTTCTAAGTCTAGTCAAGCTCAAGGGTAGGAGAGTTGCTTGCACTACACGAGAGGAGAGTTTTTCAAACTGCTACCTAGCTTTTGGAAAGAAGTTGTGTAATAGTTTATGCTTTGCTCAGCTTTCACCAATTCAAGCATGACATTTAGCATAGATGATCCCAAGGAAGTGTTCGATAAAGCAGTAAAACAACTTGAGTTCCTTGGTTATTAATTTCGAGCGGAGGATAATGTGCAACTTAATGCGATGAAAAACGAGCATCTTGAAGCATTCAATGAGAACGCTCCCCTCAAAATGCCTAATGTAGCTGCTATTCTTTCTTTTCCACAGGTTGTTGTCGTGGGGGAAGAATTCTCTTTTGTTGGAAAGTTTACCTTAGGTATAAAGAACAATGAGATGAATATAGCATACTTCTTTCTTGCTGAGAGACGGACTTTCTTGATAGAAGAGGTTGGGCCATCCTGACTTGTGGGAGCATCCTAACCTGGGCCTAAGTAAGAGTTCAAGGGCCCACCACTGTATGTTGGAATTGATACTATCAATGAGCTTGAAAATGTTGTCTTTGAGGTGGCAACGGAGGCTGTTGCTCGACGAAAAGAGGGTGTTGGGTCCAGTTAAAGTTTTTATTCATTTTTTGCTATGGAATTTCTAGCTTTTGAATTATGTATAGCCCTTAGGGGTATTTGTATGATGTTTATGGTTTTATGAAACTTTATTTCATTATGTTTCTAGTCAAATTTACTTTACCCTAGGTGATTTATTTTATGTGCATCATTTTTAATAATTGAACTTTATTTTAATAATTGTAATAAACACGAATTTGATAATGCAACTATGGGGTTGACTTGATCTTTGATTAGTAATTGGATCATGAGCACATTTGATCATCCGACTATGGGGTCAACTTATGCTTTGATTAATAATTGAATCATAAATGAATTTGATCATATGACTATGGGGTCAACTTAATCTTTGATTAGTAATTATTTTGAGAATAGATAAGATCATGTGACTGAAAGGTCGACTTGAATATGCGACTGTCGGGATGTGGTATTATATTTATTAGGAAAACCTATTCCTTTTGTACAACTAAATTTACACAACACTTTTTTAAGTTGATCACATTTCATGGTTTGGGTAGCTTATTTCCACTCATGTTAGCTAGCCGATCGGAGTTATGCTTTGCCACTTTTACCATATAGTATGGTCCTTCCCATTTTAGGTTAAGCTAGCTAATATTTTTTGAGACTCGAACCTTCTTAAGGACTAGGTGTCCAACTTTAAAACATCTTGGCTTAACACCTTTATCATAATATTTTGCCATGATCGACCTATACCTTTGCAATTTTGTGAAAGCTTGTTGACAGAGCTCATTGATTATTTCAAGTTCAAATTCTTTTTCTACCTCATTTTTTATCTGGCTATAATGTAAAACTCGAGTTGTATGTTAGATTAACTCAGCTGGAGCGTCTGCTTTAGAGCCATAACCAAACTATATGGACTTTGCCTTGTGGCCGTTCTTAAGGTAGTTTAATAAGCCCATAAGACTCTTAGTAAGTCATTTGCCCAACTAACTTTAGAACCTTCTAGTCGAGTTTGGATGTGATATAGAATGGTTCTATTAGTGAACTCCATTTTACTGTTTGCTCATGTATTTCCCACCAAAGTGAAATGTTGTTTAATTCCAAGCTTTCATAGTATTCGCTCATCCTCTTAGTTTGGAATTGGGTGATGTTGTCAAATATGACCATTTTGGGTCAACCAAAATGGTAAATAACGTTTTTCCATAAAATACTCTTTATTGCAGCTTCTATTATTTTGGATATAGCTTTTTCTTCAACCTATTTTGTGAAATACTTGATCGTTACTGACATGTACTTTCTCTACCCTATAGTTTTTGGGAAAAATCCAAACATATCAACACCCTACTAGTCAAAAGGCCATGTGATATATACTAAGATGTGGGTAGTGGTTGGTTGACAAGAGATGTTAGCATGAACTTGGCTAAATGAGCACCTTTATGTAAAATCAATGGTATCCTTATGCAGAATTGGCTAAAAATACCTATGCCTGATGACCTTGTGAGCTAATGTGCACCATCCTAAGTGGTTTCCACAAATACCAGCATGGATCTCCTATAGGACTACTAGTCCTTGGTTTGATGTCAAGAACTTTGATAGGGGGCTTGAAATAGACCTTTCATACAACTGGCCAAACTCATCAAGAATGAATTTTACTGAGTATCTGTGTAACTTGTGGTCTTCCACTTTACCTCATTGAAATTTTCCTTCTCTAAGATAAGACTTTATTTTATCAATCCAATTTAGCTCATCTCCTTGATAGCAAAGACTTGATTCTGATGGAGGTCACCTGTAGCGAGCTTGTTTAAAACCACAAAGGTAATAGTCCTTTTCTTCTTACCTTTTATTAAGCTAGTAAACTTGGAAAGTGTGTTTGGTCTTTCATTTTTTAGCCTAGCTACTTGATTGAGTGTGAATTTTTTGAATTGTTGTTCAAGTCTTTTAACCTCTGCTAAGAAGATGTTCATGGTCATTTCTCTTACCCCAAATTTTTCTCCAAATTGCTCTATGGCTAGCTATGAGTCTGTGATGGCCACTAATCGCTCGACCCTCTTGTCGAAGGCTATCTTCAGTCCAGCAATGAGTGCTTCATATTTAACTTCATTGTTATTACTGGGTAGTCAAGTTTGATTGAAAAATCATATTCCTTAGCTTGAGGAGAATGTAGGGAAAATACTTGTTCCTCTCCCTGTGCTTGTGGTTGATCTATCAACATTCAAGGATGAAACTTTTTGTTCTTCTTTAACTACTGTGAAGAGGTTAACATAATCTACCATAAAATCAGCTAAAACTTAGACTTTCATGGCTATACATGGTTGAAACTTGACATCAAATTTTTCCAACTTAATAGCTTGTTTGGTTAACCTTCCCGACATATCGGGATTAGAGAACACCTACTTCAATGGTTGATTTGTCAAAATAAAAATGGCGTGTGACAAGAAATAAGGCTTTAGCTTGCTCACTACTGTGATCAAAGTAAGTGCATAACTTTTAATCTCCAAGTAGCTATCCTCGAGGCCTTACAAAACTTTACTAATATAGTATATTGGCTTTTGCAAACCCTATTGAGTGGATACCAAAACTGAACTAACTACTGCCGTCAAGACTACCAAGTATAAACTTACTACTTCACCATCCACAGGCTTTGTAAGAAATAGCGGTGTAGTTAGGTAATGATTGAGTTCAACCAAAGCCAAGTTGCAGTTTCAGTCTACTAAAACGTTCTTGCACTCTTGAGGACCTAAAAGAAGGGCAAACTTTTATTTGCTAATTGGGCAATAAATCGACCTAGAGCAATAATTCTTCTGACCAACCTTTTCACATCTCTTACTATCTTTGGTAGTGGGATATCTTGAACTGCTTGGATCTTTTGGGGATTAGCCTGAATACCTTTCTAGTTGACCTCGTGACCCAATAATTTTCCACCTCTTACTCCAAATGTGCATTTTTTTGGGTTAAGCTTCATGTCGATTGCGCTTAATATTGAAAATGTGTGGTCAAGATTGACTAAGTGGTTTGATTTACTTTTATTTTAACAATCATATTGTCAACGTAGATTTCTATAGATCGATTGATCTTATTTTTAAACATAAAGTTGACCTTTCTTTGGTAAGTTGTCCTGGTATTCTTCAACCCAAATAACATGACTAAAAAGAAATATACACCATTTGGAACCACAGAGGTAGTTTTTTCTCTTTCTTCAAGAGCTATAAAAATTTGGAAGTATCCTTGAAAGATATTCGTCATGCTCAAGAGGTCGCAATCTACTGTTGAATCAACTAATAGATGGATACGGGTCTTTAAGGCCTGTTTTATTAAGATTAGTAAAATTATTGCACATTCTCCATTTGTCCTCATTTTAGGGACAAAGACTATATTACATAACCAACTAGGGTATTGAATCTCAACTACATGGCTTACCTCTAAAAGTTTGTTAACCTCTTCCCCGATGATTTGGGTCCTCTTGGCATTGAAAGTTTTGGTCTTTTTCTTGACCAACTGGAAAGATGGGTTAACATTAAGATGGTGGACAATGACTTGGCGGTTGATTCCTCGAAGGTTAGTTGCTTTCCATGCAAAAACATCAGTATTTTTCCTAAGAAAATTAACTAACACGCATTTTGTGTTGTGTCTCAAGCTTGTCCCTATCTGTGTTGTTTTCGTTGGAATAATGTCCCGCAAGCCAATTAGATTGCCATGTAAACTATTTAACTTGTGATACAATCTGGATTGAATGATATTCATTATGTGGCCATCTTCATCTTGTGCTCATTATTACTTCACTAGCATTTGGATGAAGCCCTTAGATCACACAAAATTATAAGATTTGGTCACATACGGGGTGGTGATCATGGAATAAGTCTAACATAGTCATAATCTTAAATCATTCAAGTTATAGGATCGTATGAGACAGGGCATCTAAGACCTTGATAAACTTACATTAATGATGCATTGATCCAATGGTTGGATATTGCTTTATTCCATGATCAATCCCATATGGGATATGGATGCATATTAATGGATGTTTGTTAGAGAACAAAGCACTAACAACCCATATAGAGAGTCCACTAGATAGCCGTAGTGACAAATTAATAGTGGTAAGTTCTTCTACTTATACTAATGCATATATTTAGCTCTTTGACCTGAGGATCTATGGTAACCTTGTGTTATATCTTCACACTTTGACTCCTCCTTAGTCACTAGTAGGCTGTTCAAATAGAGATTGGGCATGAGCAACTTATACATGGAGGTTTGTAAAATCTAAGATGGGATTCGACTCTTTATCTTTGTGAAGGGTGAGTACATCTCCTATATGTTCTATAATGATTGATTCCAAGAAATCCTTATACAAGGTAGTATGAAAACTTGGAAAAGGAGTTTTTCAAAGATGAGGTCAGAAAGTGGAATCAAACATTGCGAATAGAAGCAAAATATTGAGGCTATTAGATAGCTAGCAAATATCTTGCCCTAAACGTCTTTCTGGAGATAGGAGACTGACGGATAGTATTTACATGGTCCGTGTAGAGCTGTAATAGTTCTCCAACAGCATTTATTTTAGCTAATTAGTTGGACTCCATGGGCTTGAGGTTGTACATCAACCATGGAGATTGGGTACTCTTCAATTAATAGAGATTAATTGAATTATGTCTATTAATTTAAAGGAGCTTAAACTAAAATGAATATTTGATATTCAAAAGTCACAATGATTGTGAGGCCATGTTCAATGAATGGTAAAACCTAATGGGTCACACATAAATACCAATTGCATTTCTTACATGATGAAGGAGTTTTCTAATAGTTAGAAAATTACCTTTGTGGACTGTTTTTGAGGTTGGAGAAAATTGAGGTCATTTTTGGCTTCATCATTTAATTGTTAAGTTGATCAACTAATTTAAGGAGTTAAATTAGACCAATAATTGAAAAGTTAATTATTTGATGCCAAATGACCATCAATTGGTCAAATCTGCTTAAAGAGTTGAGCTAACCATGACTAGCTTAAAGAGTTAAGCTACTTGACTTATACATTAAGTCAAAAGTCAATTAATTAAATTAAAGTGTTTAATTTAATTAATGACAAAAATATATTTTGGATAAAAAATTCAAATGAAAGGTTCATCTGGCGTGGCATTTTAATGAATTTGAAATGAGATTTCAAATGAAATTAAAATGTACACAAAGTTTAAATTCACATTTGAATTACAACTTGCCAACTTGTAAGGCAAGTTGGCAGTCCCCCTTGAGGAAGGTGTGATGCCACCTTAGCATCACACCATCATCACTCTATATATAGATATAGAAGGAGAGAGTGGCAGCTATGACGTTCCATGTGCAGAATTATATTTTCTCACATTTTTCCTCCAAATCTCAAATGTTGCTTCATATGTTGAAGCCTTCACTTTCTCTCTTCTTCTCCTACTGCAAATCACTATGCACTCATCAATTATTTCCTAGATAAAAGGGGATTCCCTTTCTTGTCGATATTTGGGAGCGTTGTCAAACTAAGTTCTTTTAACATTTTTCTTTGATATCTGCACCAATCTCTTATTTAGCTACTGAACTTGGTGTGAAACTTCCTCCCATTTATCTTTGTCAACTTTAGACAAGTCCCAACTAGGTCGAGGTTGGTGGCGAGCATCATCATGGGGAATTTGACTAGGACTCACGTCTCATATATTGAGATTGTGATAAGTTTCATTTCTTATTCTGTTCTCCCATGGTGGTCTCTTTTCTTGGTGCAAGGGATGTGGTGTGGCATTAGTCACTACAATTGGTTTATTGTTATGCCTTTGCAAGGTGACAAATAATTGTGTGGAAAGTTAGGCATAAATTTGGCTACTGCTCATTTGCATGAGTTGGTGGATGGTCAAAGTGACCACCTATTTCGGTTGAGAACTTGGACCTTTAACCTACTTTCAGATTGAGGCTGTGGTAGTGGTGGGGGAGGTAGTGATGATCTGTGGTTGCTTAAGCTTTTGAAGGTGGTTCATCTAGTGTTTACCTTTTTTTGGCTGCAGATTCAATATCTTATAAAGGGCACCAAATGATGACATCAACTTTAGTTAGATAGACTTCTCGAACTCAACCTGAAAGTATAGGCCAATTAGAAAGGTGAAATTTGTGGACAAAGGTTGAATCCTATAGCCATGAAACAAACGTTAGGCTAGCCAAGGGAGTCTTCGACTAAGACCTTCTAATGCTTAAGTTAGTTTCTTGACCTAAGCATAATTGGGCAAAGTTAATACTTAGGAAGTATCTAAAAGCGTATCTTTATTTCTGAAAGATGGTATATTTATAATGTTTGGTGAGAGTTGAAAAGACAAGTTTCTCCCTAATCTACTCCAGATCTTATCTTTTATGAGTAGGGGTACTTTAGGTCATTTTGACCTAATCAAGAGCCTTACAAATGGCCGGTTGGCCAAAGGGGAAGTCTTTACCATTATTAATGAAAAGGTGATACACCGTCAAGCCATTTAATGTAGATAGGATGGTGGTTGAGATGTATTTAATATGTATCCAATGGGTGGTAAAGGCTATCATTGATGCTTCTGCAGCCTACCAGTATAAACCTCTTGGGTCGGGAAAACTCGACCTCAGAGATTGATTTTGATTTCTAGAAATGTTACCACTTATGTGCCCCATAGTCACTTTTATTGGGCCTGTACCTTCATTGGGGATGTGGACTTACCTATATCATGTAATATTAACATCGAGAAATTAACATTATATCTATATGACTAATTCACAATATTTTATACTTTTACACTTAATGTGTATAAAGTTTTTTTATTTTTATAGTAGTCAAATATGCCTCGTAAAATATAGAAAAGAAGATAAAGATGGGCTAAATGCGCACTAACCCTCTATGAAATTTGAAATTATCATAAAACCCCTTGTGGAAAAAATGGAGTCTGATCAGTATCTTGCCTTTTCTTTAAAAGTAACTCACTTGCCCTAGACACACTTTTTTGCCAGCAAAAAAATATTGACAAAATTAGCTTTCCATGTGTTGTGGAAGATTTGGTTACTATTGTACAATTTTTCCTCTATTGCTTTTTTCATGCATTTGGCAGACTGAAAAAAAAATCCAAAATCCAAAAATCCAATCCAAAATCTTTTCTTTCACTCTCTAAAGAAAAGATAAACTTTTAGCCAAGCTAAACCAAGTCGAAGACATCATATTTCCACCCTTTTTGGCACTTTGTTGTGAAGAAATAATCTTTGATCAAAGCATTTCCTATCCCAAGAACAATCTTCCTAATGTTGATCTAATCCAACTATGTTGGTTTTTTTTTTTCTTGTATTTTTTGAATGGGTGCCTACAGTATTGAAATAATGCATCATTATTGTGGGAAATGTAGTTTCTAGTGTTGTTGTATGTTGAGTGCAAATTTTTAGGTTGAGTGTCCTTCTTTTTGCAACTCCACAACTACAAGAATATAGGAATGGCATACTACAATAAATACAATAAACACATTTATTATTTTATTTTTTATTATAGCGGGTTGGGGTTTATATAAATGTGGTTTGTCAATTAAGTTTTAAAACGTGGTCCTTATTTATCTTTTTATTGTTTGAATAGGGGGAAATATTCATCAAAAAATTGAAGAATGTACTATTTTTTAGAATATTTTCTTTGTAACTTAATATTTTTAAGATCCTAATTCTGAATCTTAGGACTCTAAGATTCTTCAGATGACTAATTACATGGTCCAAACTATTTATTTTTTGATAGTTGATTGTTGTTGATTGCTTTTTGTAAAAGATGTGGCTTATTTTAACCCCTTTTTCAATACTTTATTCTAACATAGGTCATGATAAGGCCTATTATTACTCTCTAATTTTTAAGTTCACTGCTCATAAAGTTGATATGGGGGCAATCTGCCCCCCTCATCCCCTCCTTTTTTATCTACAAAGTCATTCATGTTGATTTAACAAGTTTAAATCTAGTCTTCTAATTGTTTCATGTTGATTTTTCAAATTGCATGTCATGTGGATTAGTATCCATACATTGATAATGAATTGTGGTTGAGGATTCACTTTATGAGGAATCTAAACTTGCACTATAATGGGGCATAGGGACTGTTTTCAGGGATGTTATTATGGACATTTTCACAATAGAGGTACGTTAAAACATGTATGCATGGTTTGGGGGCCATGCAACACTTATTGTTTTTTATTTCAAACTCCCTGAATACTCTAAAATATGGGCTTAGATAGTTCCTAAGTGATTACAACATTTCTAAGATTGTAAGGTTACACACTAGATTAGGTTTCTCCTTAATATGTTAAGGACATAGGTACCCTTTACTTGTGATATATACACAAGAGAATATCCTAGCCAATAGCTACTAAAAGAGCTAAGAGGAACATGTTTAGGAGTTAGTTAATCAAATGAACTTTCAAGGTGACTATGAGAATGATCCCTATTGTGAAGAGAATGGATCTAATATAGTTGTAGAATGTGCAGCAGTTGCTTAGTCTTGAAGTTTGAAATGTTGAGAATGGTCAAATTGAGCTAGATGGTATGAATGTTGATGTTTAGGATATTATAGATGTTGAGCTTTTAGTTGGTAAAGGCGTAGCTTGTAAGGTTGAGTGAAAGATTTTGAGAGTACTACACTTGATGATATAAGGCATTAGACACCTATGGATGATGGCCTATTAGTTGAGGAAAGGGTTTTTTAGAGTGATGCACTTAACTACGTAGGGCATGAGATACTTGTTGGTGATGGCCAAGATAATGTGAGAAATCTTTCTAGTGGTGTTGCAGCTCATGATACAGACTATAAACCATCTACTAATGATGGTTAAGCTAATGAGGCAAGGGTTTTTGAGGGTACTATAGTTCATAATGCAAGGCATAAGCAATTAGTTGGTGATGACCTAGTTGCTAAGAGAAGAATTTTCTAAAGTGTGACTATAATTGGTGAAGCAAGGCTTGAGTGTGTGGCTACTAAGGGCTAGGTTTAAGAGAGTATGGCTATTGAGGGAATGGCTAATGAGCGTGTGGTTGTAGGGCTTTAGGGTATAGGTTTTGAGAGTATGGCTACTAAGGATAAGCTTGATTATGGTGTTGCTACAAGGCTTGAAGATACAAGGCCTGAGGATATGGCTATTGAGAGCAGGGTTGATGTGAGTGTTGTTGCAAGGCTTGAGGGTATGGGATGTGGTAAGTTTTTTGGTTATACATGTGGAGACATAAATGTGGCCTAATACTAAAGATATATGGAAAAGAAACATAATGAGGTTAGATAGAAAATAGAGAAAGAAAAAAAGGTTCAAGAAGTTGAGTTTGGCAGCAGTCATAGGCATGGAAGAGTTAGCATGAAGAAGAAGAGTGAACAAACACAAAAGAGTCCACCTAAAGGAAAATAAAAAGAAACGTTTGAGCACATGATCAATCTATACAACCAGTTAATTTTTTTATTGCATTTGAGGCTCAAGTTGCACATATTATATATGAACGTATTGAAGTTGAACAAAGTAGAGAAGTTGTCAAAACTCCTGTACATGAAGAATAAGCACTAAGCTGTCCATTTCAAAAGCAGGTTATAGAATAAGAAACAAAATAAGTAACGATTGAAGATCTAAACCAGGAGTTACCACAAGTGAATAAGGACTCAATATACTATTCAATAAGAGTGAAAACACTTTCAATGATGAATAAATCAGCATAGAATGATAGAGAAGAACTATTTGTAAGGTTTTCTTTTGAACAAATCATGTATCATTTTAGGCCATATATTGAGTAACATTCTGTAAGAATTGGTGGTGCAATTGGGGCTTCTGAGGATGATCAAATAAAGCTAGAAGATTACAGTGATGAGGACTATGTAGAGTGAGAATATGAGAGTAATGAAACTTATGATGTAGTGGACTCAGATTTTTCCACTGAATATTTGAAGATGTGGAGGATTTCTCTTATTATTAATAGTTTTTCTAAGAAGATAGGGAAGATATCAAATTAGGGATATTACAAAGAATGAGAATAATATTGAAGAGAAGTAGTAGCGAAAGAAATGTGAGATCAAGTACACATATTATATACATGAGAGATGAGGGCGAGGAATGGTTCAGTAATTCAAAGGATGATTCTGAGCTACATAATCTTTATGGATTAGATAAGGAAAGGCCTAAACATCTAACATTTAAAGAAAGGATAACATAAAGAATTTTATGCTAGTTGCTGGAATAAAATTTGCTAATACATAAGTTCTCAGAGATGCTCTTACAGATTGGTGTGTTAGGAATTAGTTCATGCTTTATTACAAGAAGAATGAGAATGTAAGGATTACAATTGAATATTCAAATCAAAGATATAACTAGAGAATCTATGTTTCTTCAAGTCAAGGTATTATCACATTCTAACTCAAGATCATTAATAGAGAACACACATATGTAAGAGTATATGAGAATAGCCTTGCTACATTCAAGTATCTTGCAAAAAGAATGGAGAGGACAGTGAGAGATCATCCTAGTGTGAGTATCCAAGGCATGGTCAACCTCATAAAAAGCAAATGCAATGTTGAGATTAGATATTGGAAAGAAAAAAAGGGTTAAGAACTTATAAGGAGTAGAGATAGTGTTCAATATGAGTATTTGAGGGATTATACTCAAACTATGATTCTATTAAATGGAGCCAATAAAGTTATACTAATGAGGAGACAAGAGAATAAGATTCCAACATTTAAAAGGCTTTATTATGGCCTTAGTAAACTGAGAGATGGTTTTTTGATGTGGTGTAGGCTAATAATTAAACTTGATAGATGTTTTCTGAACTAACATCATGGAGCACAGTTGTTAGTAGTTGTAGAGAGAGATGGGAATGACATGTTCCCTATTGCTTGGGTTTTTGTCCAAACGGAAAATAGGGAGAATTAGACTTGGTTTTTATAGAGCTATTGGAAAACATTAGAGGTATTGGTGGGAATAGATGGATCTTCATTTCAGATAGATAGAAGGGTTTGGTGAAGGCTATAAAAACTCTTGTGCCTTAGTCTAAATATAAGATATTTTTGAGGTATATGTATAACAACTTTAAGAGGGAACATAGTAATGACGAATTGAGATAGTTGTTTTGGAATTCTACAAGCATAGCAAGCAAATTTGAATTTGAAATGTGAATGAAGAAAATTGAGGAAACTGACTTAAAGAAGGCCATTAAGTATAAGACTATTGTAGAATGGTGGAGAAAAATTCCTACAAAGCACTAGAGTAGGAGCTATTTTTCAAGAAAATACATGTAAGACATCATAGTGAATAACATAAGTGAGTCCTTTAATAGTTATATCCTACTTGCTAATGACAAGCCTATCATTAGCAAGTTGGAACGGATTAATATGCAAGCTTTTGACTAAGGTACAAATTAGAAAACAAGGAATAGAGAAATTTCCAAGAAATATCTATCCCAACATTGTAAAAAAGATTAACAAGTGTTAAGTGGTAGTAAACGACTATTTTGTAACTATTTGTTAGATAAGCACAAAGTTAATTTAAGGGGTAAAGAGTGTAATTGTGGTATGTTTCAATTGAATGAATACCTTTGTCTATATACATGTGCAGTCATTGCAAAAGAAAGAAAAGGCTTAGAAGATTTTATGAATGCATACTACAAGACGGAGATGTATTTGACTGCATATAGCAAAATGATTTATGTTGTACCTAGAAAAAATAGGCACATCAAGTGATGTCAATGGTCCCTCTCCTAAAGTACCAAAATTGAGATTGAAGAAAAGAAGACTAAAGAAGCTTAGAAGAAAGGGACCTAGTGAGGCGCAAACATCCATATCAACAAGAAAAGAACTCACTCATGCTTGTTGAAATTGCCTTCAAAAAGAACATAGCAAAGGAACTTGTAAAAGTTCGACACATCCCAAAATCTAAGTTGTAATTTGTAAAAGTCCAACATATCCCGAATCTAAATTGTAATATCCCGAACAAAAGACATCTACTTCGGATCAAGGTGCCCTCTAATTGAACATAAAGTTCAAAACAAAATATATATAACCCTAAATTTTCAATTTTCAATAATTTTAACAATCCAAAACGACCATAGGAGATAAAGCCTTTAGCACCATAATATCTTTAGCATATATCTATTGGTATTGAAATTATAATCTTCCAAAAATAACTTAATTTTTAGTTACAATACAAACCTAAACTTACCATATCCAATGTTGTTCATGCATAGTAGGAGAATGTGTATACCTTGCTTAGAACTCCTCGCTCGTTGTTCTCAATATGGAAAAGGAGCAAGAAAAGAAACCATATAAGAGGCAAAAGTTTGAATGACTTGGTAGGTAATGATAAACATGCATGGATTGAATATAATGCTTGGAATATAGCATATATATATATATATATAAGAAAAACATTTGTACTGAATACAAATGACTAAGGCCCATGCCATGAAGATAGGGTATTGAATAACAGGTGGATTTCATGGAATTCATGAAACAAAGTTGGAATCTAGTACAACACATCATGAGTTGACTCGATGTCATTCCATACTAGCAAAGAGGCATCTCACGTTTTGGTGCACTTTGTAGAAAATCTCATATTCCAAAATTCAAAAATTAGATTAAGTTTACAAATTGGGTATTCATGAATGTTTCATAGAAAAATGTAAAATTTCATAATTCAAGAATTGATTCAATAAAATTGATTGTAAAGGAACGTTTCACAAAATCAATTATGGGATAGACTCTAACTTATGACTGCTAATAATATGTATCACAATACTTTATATCACCTTGATGATCGACAAACTAGCCAACAACCATTATAATATGAATCGGTAAGACCGATTCTTGCCGATCAAGCTTCAAGTAGCAACCAACCTCCGACTATCCTGAAGTTAAGATCATAAACTAAATAGACCTTGGCTAGTAAATCAACCACCGATGGCCTAATAGCATCCTGGTCATCTTACCAGACCAGTTTTATGGGCCTAAAACTTTTCAAGAGCATCTCCAAGGGAAGTATAGCATGATATAAGCAAAAGAGTCCCAACAATTTACCTAATTTATATGCCACAATCTCCATATAAAATAAAATAATTTCAAAATCATTTACAGGATCATTGTAAAATCAATAATAATCTAGTCAAATAAACAAACAATATTAACAAATTAGCAAGATGGCTTCACAATCATTATAAACCCATAATGGTTAGTCAGCATGACTACCTCACAAATAGTATCATAAAATAAGGTGATTAGGTCAAGAATGAATCAATGAAATCATAATTTAAAAATTTTGGAAGTTCTATAGTTCAATTGACAAATTTAAAATCTGGATTAGATGAGAGCATTAGAAAATTCTAAATTTCAAATGATACTTTTCAAAGTTCTTTAAGATAATATCATTGTTATTCAAAAGATGTCATTTTCACATAGTATTTAGGGACAATGTTTGGCTAATACTTTGAGTTCAATGTAGGAATTTAGAGATAAATACATTAGAAATAAAATAGTATGGAACAATGAATCTATTTCTTAGGTCCAATGCAAGAATGAACAAGTAATAATATTGTATTTACTAAATACACGTTGTTTCCCTAGCAAGGATATCTCATACTATCGAGTATAAGCCTCACTTGATTGTTATCAACTAGTGAAGCTTTTCTCAGTGGACACACCAACCATTATCATTGCCATCTAATTAACCTGGAGCATAATATAGAATAATTTAGAATAGCATTAGCTTTAATTTCCTAATCTTAGCTCAATCAAGTTCATAAACTCACAATCACTTATCTTATTTTGGAACATTGTTTGAATCTTAATTTCATCTAATCATTTTGCCACCACAATATCATAATACTCAATGGATAGGCTTTGGTCAAATTAAATTTGAGTTCAAACTTTATTCATAATTAATTTGAGCTCAATATCAACAAAACATTTTATACATAACCTTTTTTCCGACATTGTGCATTATCAATATTCAAGCATACAATTACTTGACTCTTTTAATTTATCAAGTTTCAATCTTTCAATTAATTTGCATCCTAGTATTTATATAATCCAACTTCAAGACTTAGGCATGATTATAATTTATCTATATTGCATCATATTATCGTTATTCAAAAATTTATATTAAGTTAATATTTTCTAATTTATTAACTTATGCCTTATAATTGATTTTCAATTTGCAATCATGAGATTAACTTTTAACTTTGATCAAGTTGCAATTTAACAATCCCAATGTACATTCTAATGAGGTTTATTTTCAACTTTAATTCAAAAATCAATCGAATTAATATTTAATTACAAAATTTACTCAAATTAGATCAAATTGGGATCCAATCTCAAGCTAAAATCAATTTGAACAAACTTATAATTAGTTCCCAACCTTCTATACAAACACCAATAAAGAATAATTGCCTATCGCCATGTCGCCAGTGATGGAAGCAACCACCGTTAGTAGGTGCACCTCCTCATGCCGAGCAAAAGCCCTTTAATAATTTCTCAATCCACCAATGTTGCTGATGCTTTGCCACCACTAAAAGTTTTTCGCCTCGACTAGTCAAAACTCCAAATTAATGACACCATAAGCTTACCTATCAAGTAACGACCAAAAGCCCTCAAGGCTCGTCCACTTTCGATCATCGAAAGTCGTGGAATTTCCACCACTATTGTGAGTTCATCATTGCCCTCATTTTTTGGCAAAATTCACTGATAGTGTTAGGTGTTTTTGGTATCAAATTGCTCCTTGCATCCAGTACAATCTATCTATGGAGACTATTCCATGTTTTTCAATTGATTTGATTTTTAGGTTGCATGAACTCTAAAAGGTATAGAGTTTAATTTTGTGAACTAGATATTTTTCAGGGTTTAAAGTATATATTTAAAGGTACTTTTCATAATTTCTAATTAACCCTAAAACTTTGACCGCCTTCAACAGAACCTGTAAGCTTTTTAACTATCTTACTTCTGACCCCAAACTTTCAATTTGGTTCCTTAGCTTTTGTTTATCATAATTCATCCCTTGACATTTAAGATTTCTAGAAATTACGCCCTTGTTCTATTTTAAATTCGATCCTTCTATTTCGATCCCTAACACATTAACTCCCGATGCTTAGCGTTTAAATCAATTAGGTCCTTGCCTTATTTATATTCGACACCCTAACCTTTAGTAACTACAAATACCTTTTAGTTAATATCATTAAGGTTTTGTTGACACTTAATTCTCCAAATCTATAATTTATTTTATCGAGTTATGTGTTTTAATCTCTAATAGTATTTTAATTAAAAGTCCAAAAAGTTTTAGGCGTTACATAAGTTCTATAAGGTGATGTATATTTAATATCACCATGCTATTTATGTTGAAAATAATGAATTTAATTAAATTTTAGTTAACAACATATTTTTTGTTTCATTCTAAGGTAACAAGGCTGAACAAGCTCAGGGCAATAGAGATATACAACAAATAGAAGTTAGGTAGCAGAATCACAATCCCACTTG
Source organism: Jacaranda copaia (assembly GCA_014898725.1). Taxonomy (NCBI): domain Eukaryota; kingdom Viridiplantae; phylum Streptophyta; class Magnoliopsida; order Lamiales; family Bignoniaceae; genus Jacaranda; species Jacaranda copaia. The sequence continues at coordinate 192,860 of JACGDI010005337.1, read as the reverse complement.
GGTATTCATTCACCATAATAGTTTTTTATTTTTAATACATGCTAAGATGATATCTTCAATTGGATACTTCTAGGTTGCTAGAATTAGTGGAAATGCTACTAATAGACCTCACAAGACTAGGAGCCGCCAACTTCAAATCAGTTAACTATTACATGAAGAAGTTTATCTAACATTAATCTTTATTTAAATTTTACAAGGTTGATTGTATAAGGGAAGGAAAAATGAAGCCTTACTTCGATGCAAAAAGAATAAGTCCATTACAGCTCAAACTCCAAATGCAGCACAACCTACCCCCATTTACTCTAAATTTGCAATGTGATGGAGCAGGTGCAAATCCATTTGTACCTATTCTAGAGCAGAAGCTAGCTAGGAAGAAAAGATTGAGAAAGTTATAAATTGCAGCTGTGTTGACAGGTACCATGCCAAGGAAACGAGTGTGGAGACCTGGAAGACTTGAGAAGTTTATTATTTTTGTTGTATGGAATAAATAAAAATTTATTGATTTTTGATTCGGTTACTTAGCCTGTGGGTAGCTTTTTTTCAATCCATCATGTTTTTCTTCTTGTTGATTGACAATGCTGATGGATAGGCATTTAATTAGTTATTACCTGATTCTAATTGTTGTTAGTAGTGTATATCATAATCTTTTCTTTTTGGTTGGTTGTTTAAAAATGGTTGTTGGGTCTAAGTAGCATTCGTTTATGTTTTTGCAATTTATGTTATATATATATAAACACCGCAATACCAAATGAAGGAAGGAAATAAAATTGGTGCAAGTTATCTTTTCAATGTCTCTTTTTCCTCTTTTGTTATTTCCAAAGGGTGATGCAAATTAATTATTGTATAATATATTCTATGAAATCTAACCTAGAGTTGTAGTGGATTCATAGTTGATTAAGTCCATTAATATAAGTTAAAAATAATAAGGTGCACTTAAAATTGAGGGGTCTGAATATATTAATTTTTTTTTTTATATAGGATGGTTGCATGGCCTCTTTTTTAAAGTTAGAATGTTAGCATGGAACTTTCTTTACACAAGAGGTTCCATGGTCCTTTTTAATTATATAGGGGAGTGGCTTAGCCCATTACAAAGTTGGTTGATTGTTTTAGCTCCTTACAATTAACTTTTTGGGCATTGAGAAAATGCAAATTATCTAATAGAATAGATTAGAAAAGTGTGTTTAGGTGTTTAGGGTACATGGAAAAAACAAAAATAGAGATTGAAAATTGAGATTAAAAATTGGAATTAAGACTAAAAATACACTGTAAAAAAGATAAAAATAGAACAAATAAGACAAACAAATAATATAAGAGGGTATTTTGCATATTCTACAACCCTAATTTTTCAACACAATCACAATAATGAAATCTGCCAACAGAATCCACAAAATGCATATGTAAGTCAAATTTTCATACCTCCCTATTGCTGGAATAGCCAAAACCACAAAAGAGAGAACTTAATTTTCTACCGAGTCTTCCCCAAATTCCTCTTCTTCCTCATGGTAGTATGTGATGTTTGAAGGAACAACTAGAATGCCTATAGGAAACCATGTAGTTCAAAATCGCAAACTTGATTGAGACATCTGTAGTAATATCTCCTCTTTCCGGGCTTTTGTTTAAATTCAATTGCCTTGATGTTATATCTTTGGATGTACTCAGACATGATTAGAGAGCTAAATCTCAAATTCAAGACGTGCTTTGATGCTTGTCTCTTGCTAAGAGACGAGCTTGTGGCCATTTTCGTTTCTAGTTTCACACACACACAGACAGAGAGAGAGAGAGAGAGAGAGAGAGAGAGAGAGAGAGACGGAAATTGAGCTTTGGAGAGGGAATTATAGAGAAATGAGAAATTTTTTTCAAATTAATATGGAAAAAAGAAAAAACTGAAACAAGAATTTTCGAATTTGTGTTGACTTAAAAGGGACATCTTAAACCCCTAAAAGGTGTTCTAGATAATTCATACCCAAATTTGCATTTCCTAGCTATATTTTGAGTTCATGTTCACCATTAGGAGCTTTTCAACTCAATTTCAGAAAAGGTGAGTTACTGATCAGACTTCATTTTATTCACAAGTGTTTTGTCGCCATTCCGAATTTTACATGGAGATAATCTGCATTTTCCAATATGAAGTAGCCTATTGGATCTTCAACTAGAAGAACTATCATTGATCATAACGTGAAATTTATTGTTCTGACATATGATAATCATAAAATATATTTATTTAATTTATACAAAGACAGATGGGGTGCATGAAAGAAAACGCATGTACGTATATTAGTGGCATGGCATGGGGTGAGGAAAATCTTAAGCAAGGCCCGCATTTTTTTCCTCTGCAGGAGGCTCAACCACCACCAACCTCTTTTTTCCATCGTCCAGCAAACCGATTTTAATGTTACAACGAATTCATTTATCTGTTACCTGTGTACGTGTCTTAATGTCTCCCTTCGTTTTCTCTCTTTTACTTCCCTACTACTCTCCTTCACTCTCTCCACATAATATCCACTCGCACATTTCACACCCTCTCCACAAATAACAGCAGAGGGTATAGTGTGGATTGGTAGGTTCTTTTTCCTTCGTCCCATTTGGTTAAAAACCGGGAAAAAGAGACTTAGGGCTCTGTTTTCCAATTTCTTCCTTCTTTCCCTTTATGGTCCTGTGGGAGTGGCATTCTTACATAAGAGAAGAAAGAATAAAAAGAAGAAGACAACTAAAACAGCATAGATGGGGGAACTCATAAGATGCCGTTGATTACTGAATCTTGTCACCTCTCATAGTTCCGGCCAACGAAAATCTGCTGTGTTTTGTTTTTGGGACGATCTATTTTTATTTTTTTTCACTCTTTTTCCCAATTGTGTGAGGATGGCAGTTAAGGATCAAATAGTATCAGTTTTAAGAATGGCAGGCAGATTCCTGAATGAAATCTTGAGTTTCATTGTTTTCAGTGTGCTAGACCTCCTGGATTTCATTCTATGCTACGTCTACAAGGTGGCTGATTTTCTCATGGAAGCAGAATGGAGGCCCTGTTATTGTTCTTCACCTAAAGAAGCAATCACCGGCTGTGGCAAGATCCTGGTTTCTGAACAAGGGGAATCCAAGATCGTCCGGTTAACTTGCAGCAAATTGCAGCTGGAAGAAATCTCCGACACTCTCTTCACGCGCCCTTCACTTGTGTCTGAGGTCTCAAAATCCACCATTGTATATTCCTCAAAGAGGACCAGCCAACAAGGCCAGCAGGTTCGACCTACATTCACCGTTAATCCCACCGTTGTAGAAATGCTGCAAGGCAGGATTAATAGGAGGCAGCAAACAGTACTTCCTAGTCCTAGGTGGTCGGATTGCGAATGCACCACTTGCACCTCCTGGACTTCCTCTTGCAAAGAAACTCTCTTTGTCAAAGCTGATGGAGCTAAAGGTAAGAAGAAAGAGAAAACCAGGACCTGCCCCCTTTCAGCATGACTCTATGTAATAATTTCTACGCTTGTGATTTGGCTTTTTACTTTTTGCTGAAATTCAGATAATGTGCAAGAAGATGTTTTGTTCATTCATGGGTTCATTTCGTCATCTGCATTTTGGACTGAAACCTTGTATCCGAACTTTTCAAAGTCCGCAAAGTCCAAGTACAGATTGCTGGCTGTGGATCTGCTTGGTTTTGGGAGGAGCCCTAAACCGGCTGATTCGTTATATACGTTGAGGGAGCATTTGGACATGATCGAAAGGTCTGTTATTGAGCCATACAAAGTGAAATCTTTTCATATTGTGGCGCATTCACTAGGCTGCATTTTGGCTCTTGCTCTTTCTGTCAAGCATCCTGGCTCCGTCAAGTCCTTGACATTACTTGCACCGGTGAGTTTTAAATTTTAATTCAATTCATGTTTGCTGGTATTGCATTTATTAAAAGGGCAGGGGGGAACGTGATAAAATAGTACTCGCGCCCTTCGTTGGGGTTGAATTTGGCTCTCTTTGTACATTTAGTGAACTTAATTTATGGACACAGTGATACACTCAATAAAGACAGTAGGGATATATAAGTACAAGAAATATTTCAAATCTTTTATTTCTTTTTGTGTTTCATCTTCTGTTTAATACATACCAAGCATGTCTAATTTTCAATCAATTGTTTTTTATAAAAAATATTTTACAATTAGCACATATTCATGAAGTGTTTTATGAAAAAGGTCACTACTAATGTCAATATGATTAGGTTGAATGGTCATTTAAACTTGCATAAGGTGAGCTCCCTAAGCTTAGAAAGTTCAAACCCATCAAAAATTCAATTAGTATAAATACCAACCTCTACAATGAAAAATATCTAATCAATCATTTTTTAACTCAAGCATTATCTATGTGCAAGTGCATTTCCAAAATAAAAACTCATCATTTGATGATTTTTGAATGGGAAAAAGAAAAAAGCAAAGAAGAAAAATTCCGTGCAATATCACATAGTATATACAATCGCAATATGGAAAAGCATCCATCACTTTCATATAGTGATGTTCCACAGATAGATTTGATTTGAATTGACTGAATTTACATGGGTTCAAAAAAATTGGCAGCCATATTTTCCAGCACCAACAGGGGAACAGGCCACGCAGTACATGATAAGAAGAATTGCACCACGGCGGGTGTGGCCACTGATTGCATTTGGCGCATCGATCGCCTGCTGGTACGAGCACATCAGCCGGACCGCCTGCCTTGTTATATGCAAGAACCATCGCCTATGGGAATTTCTCACCAAATTACTCACCAGAAACAGGTGTGTGTAATTCTTATACTACCCTCCCTCGTATATATATCGGAGCAGTGTAAATGCGTAAAAAATACAAATACACCTATTGTTGATTGGGACCATCCGATCTTAGTACTTAATCAAGTCTTGCACTTAAGCTATACATATGTTTGACTACAATAGTCAAATTTAGCACAACAAATAAACCCATTTGTTCCAAACTACTCTTTGTGTTGGCACCACATGGGTCTAAGCATGGGTTTGCTGAAACTCACGACCGACCCGCGAGTTTTTATTGACTCATGTAAGATTTGTCCAAACTTAAGGCTCAATGAAATTGCACTTTTTCATTCAATTTATAATTTTTAAAAAATATATTTTTATAACATAACATCACCACAGTTTTTGGAATTTGATATACTATTAGTATTGACAAAAAACTAATCATTGCCAAATTTGTATTCATATTTTAGTTTATGGAAAAGATAATATTGTTATTTTGTTACTTTTATATATATTGAAATTATAAACTATTTGTTAATTTATAGATTTAATTTATAAGAACGTCATATTTATATTTTATATGTGTGTGTATATATATATATTATATAAATATATAGACATATAAGAAATTAACACACACATAATATATATATACATATAAAATAGTTTAACCACTCAATTTGGAATTTGGATTGAGGATAAATCCACCCTAAGATCCATTTGTGTTTTTAAAATCAGTTTTAAATGAGATGGGATTGAAGTGGTTTAGGATTTGATTTGGACTAATTGTCATCCCAATTACGTGCTATTTTCTTAATTTGAAATAAACATAATTATATTTAAATTCCTTTAATTTTCGACATCCCGTAGAAGAACTAGAAGCATCATTTAGCACATGGTGGTTTAAAACTATTTGCTATTATATTTAAAAATTAGTAAAGTTGAATACATCTGACGTTCAAATAGATACATTGAGATATGGTTTGGTTAGAAATACTTAGAAATGTAACTTTTTTCCGATTTTAGAAAATTATTGATGCCATGGGTACCAATTATATCCCCTAGATATAGATACCCGGCCCTCAGATAGTTTTCTTGCAAGCGACGTGCAATGATAAAATGGACATTTTCAAAGGTAAATGCCAAAAAAATTCACCTTTGCTAGTTTTATTTATTTCAGTCCAACTAACATAAATTGGACATATAGGCGATGGAGGTTGGCTGAGGAGGGTAGTAATGAGTTTTTCGTCACATTTAAATAATGGTCAAGTAATTAAGATGTAAGGGAATGATGTCACACTAAGGCCTAATTTCGTTGGATTTAGGGTTAATTCTGTAATTATACTCCTATAAATTGTCTTTATCGTGGTCAAATAAAAAAAGTGGTGTTTGGTTGAATATTATTAATACGTGATAAAATTTTAAAACTTTAATTACTGCTTTATCTTCAAATTAGTAACCCATTTATTTATAATAATCATTTAAATCAAAAACTTTTTAAGGTCAAAAAAGACATTTTGTGATCTAAGCTACATGTGTTTGTCAAAGTGTGATGACTTATTCGGGAAGTGTGGTATCATGCAACATAAATGTACATCTACATACCGAATCATTTAAGCATAATTAATTTAAGCATGTGATTATTGTTGACAAAGTCATTTCATTCTAAATTATACCATGAACCAAATTAATTAGCCCTAATTAATAGTGGAATCCATTAGTAGTATATCCTGACGTGCCACAACATTCATCGTTTAGTGTTCCGAATCCGGTGCAGGCAATTAGTTATTAACCTGAGGGGGCCAACTACCAAATTAAAAGATGTTTACTAACATGTCAAAATGTAGTTGGAGACTTAAATTTGGAATTAAAGGACATAAGCACATCTAATTAATGTCGTCAAATCAATATTTAGTTGCCATTAATTTTCTTTGTGAAATAAAATAATGCAGGGTGAGAACATATTTGATTGATGGTTTTTTCCTTCACACACACAACGCCGCGTGGCATACGCTTCACAACATCATTTGTGGAACTGCTGGAAAAATGGAAGGGTATTTGGAGGAGGTGAAGAATAGAGTAAAATGCGACATCACAATATTTCATGGGAAGGATGATGAGCTGATCCCAGTTGAGTGCAGTTACAACGTTAAATCAAGAATCCCAAGAGCCCATGTTAAGGTGGTCCAAAACAAAGATCATATTACCATTGTGGTCGGGAGGCAGAAGGCATTCGCCCGGGAGCTTGAGACGATTTGGAAGAATGCGACTGGTCCAACGTACTAGTAAGTAGTAAAAATAAATAAATGAATAAGTGTGAATTTAATTCTCATCAGAATCAACATGAAGAAAAAAAAACAAAAAATACTTTGATTAGTATTTCTTCAAGATTTGGGTGGCTAAGAAAATTCGGATATTTGGGAAAGTGTTTCTGATACTTTCTTTCTAATTCTGTTGTTGTGAAGTTCTTGCTAGTTAGACTTTGTTGGGATATATATGGATCAGCAACAATTACACTATTAATTGAGGTGTGGAAGTGCTTCTTATGATGGGAATTTGAATTGGGTTTGGATTTGTTGTGAAAATAGAGAGCAAATAGAGCCTTGCGATTATTAACTTATGTTTATTTTGTTTTGATGACTTAAATTTTTACTACAGTTTATTCATTTCTCTATTTCTTTCCTTATGCTTAATTAATTTTCCTTTTCTTTACCCAAGATTTCATATTCTAACAAATCTTTTTTTTTCCCTTCTATTCAAAAAAATCATTTCAATTGAAATGACAACGATATCAATTTTATGAGAATAAAGGGTGAGAATGACAATAATACCCTCGAGACGTACTTTGAAATACCAAGCATTGTACTAGATTTGCATTTTTTTACATAGATCGGTGTTTGACCTAACTCAACAACTTATTCAATTTGGGATCTCAATTTTCAAACAAATATACATAGAAGAATGTGGAGGCAGCACCACCTAAGATAGAAAGTACTAAGATACTTTAATGACAAATTATGAATACCCCAAAAATTTGTCATTGAAAGCCAAATTGAATCAACACCCTTAAACCTAATAGTAACCTTGTAGGAAGATGACCTTCTATCCCTCTATCTTCTTACGACTTACATCAATAGTTTGAGTTTTACTTATATACTTTCACATCCTTCCCTTGATTGATCAATCCCATAGCTTTTCTAAAAGAATTTGCTGGTAACGAATTTAACTCTTATTTCATCACTACTAACACTACTAACCGTTCGATCATTCAAATAATAAATTTACTAAATCTTCTTGGTTCGACATCGCAATCATTATCTTTAAGATCAATGGCTTTATTTGGTTGAAAACTCCTAATTTGTTTTCCAACTCCCAAAACTTAAACAAACAAACATTACATATTCTCCAATTCCACTCTCAAAATATAAAATTTATTCCAAAAAAATTTCTACTATTCCCAACTTCACACCATTCCCCAAGGTACCGTACATTCTTTCATCATTACAAATATATATACATACTACGACTCATACAATTTATATATACATTATATAAATAATTTTAAAATATTTATTTCAGCCCATATATCCAACAAAAACGTTATTGATGTGATATTTTATTTTCCCCAAATACAAATTAACAAATCATTTTTTTCTCAATTTATTTTCTATCTACCGCCCAAAATATAAATAAACAATAATCACATTTTCTAATTCCTATGCCCAAGTACTTGCCAAGTTGAATGCACTGCATTTTGATGCCTGGCTCTCCTCACAGCAGGAGCTCCCTGAATTAATAATCATACAGCTGCTGCACGCCCATTGGTGCTGTCTTAAGCCTCTAAAAATAACTTGCCAATACTTGCATTACTCGCTACAATAATTTTTTTCTGTCATTCCTTTTCATTTCTATCCATTGTGAGCTTGCAAAAAAATAATACTAATAATAAAAAATAAATTATAATATAAAAATTATCACTGTTAACATATATGGAATAATAATATTTTTTATTATATTATTATCTTATTATGTGATTAGTGATATTTTTTATATGATAATAATTTTTATTTGTCAGTGATTGTCAATAACAACATTTTATGTATAATTCTTGTTACTATTAAATTTAAAAAAATCATTATTATGATAATTTTTTAATATATAATTATTGATAATTTTTATATTGTTTCAAATATTTTATTATTAATTTATATATTTTTTTAATAGTGACAAGTACACACTACAAAAAAATATAGTATTAGTAACAAAATAATAAGTGACAAAGTAAAAGTTATCACTAATAACATGTATTAAGTGACAATAACTCTTTTCTTGTCACTGATGATGATTTTTAAGTGACAAGAATTTTTATATTGTTACAATATGACTCAATAATGACAAAATTTAATGTTTTAAGTTATCACCATTAACAATAAGTGATAATCCTATAATGACAATTTAGTAACAATAAAAATTCACTATAATTTGTGTTAAAATTTTCATTGTCACTAATTATTTATGGCGACAACTTTAACATTATTTTTGTTACTATTTAGTTTGTAAAATTTATTAAGGTGACAAAATTAAATCTTTTATCACTTATTATACATAATCAGTGATAACTTTTTATTTTTTTCTTGTAGTGACTTTACTGTAACTAGAATTACTACAAAATTGTGATGAAAAAGATGTTTTAAGTTCGTATCGAGTTTAGCTTTGCCACGCAACGAGCTTTTCCCCTTGTTATCAACAAACTTCATTTCTATTTGCACCGTTATAACTTATGTATTATATAGAATTTAATTTTTTAAAGGAGAATTCCTAAGCGATCCATCTAGAATTAATTAATCTCTTACTTTTGAGTAAAATGGGTAAAAATTCTTTTTCTTGTAGATTTGATATGGGATGGTTCAACAGGACCAACCCAACAGCTATTGATACAAGAGCACACTTTTAGGCCCATCTCACGTAGGCCCATCTCACGTATGAGGCACAGTTAAGTCGTCAACCCTGATTGACCACCAACCTACCTTGTCACCTAAGCAATAAGCAAGACTGGCGCCTCTCGACTAGACCGTGGGTCAAGTGCGTGGGCTTGATTTTCCCTGAGGAGAGGGCTCGAGCGATGTGGCCACTACCTATCGCCCAAGCGCAGAAGCCAGTTTTATAGTCGACCAGCGAGGTCGTTTAGGATCGAATTGTATCTTTGCCGCATTAAATACCTTGGTAGGCAACAAGCCTTCGCATTAATATCACATGCCACCCCAGTACTACCCCTATTGGTGCTCCTGATAGGAGGCTCGCTACCAATGTACTATGTTGTCCATGAAAGCCAGAGGGGAGGCCATTTGGAATACTACAAGGATGGGAGATAACTTAAAGCTCCCTATACAAAGGCTAGAGCCCTCTACACATGATAAGAGTATCTTAGACATATTATCCACTTGGAGAAGATTATAAAACCTTATTCCTAGCCATTTTTAAGGTATGCCATTTCTTACAAAAGCCCTTACTTTGTTGTTCAGTTATTCTAGTCGACCTAGCACTAACTTGAGCATTAAAGTGTCTTAGCTGAGGGCACCTCGGCTAGCTTGACGTTTGCTTGTGATTGTAAATCTCAGCTTAAGTTTTTCTGGTGTTGGATCACTCGACTAGCTAAGTGGAATTACCCTAAAGCTTGCCCAATCCAGCAAATACAACTTTCACCCTCATCATTTAGCGCTACCTGTGGGAACATGAGACTATAATCAAAAAATGGTGAACACAAGATGAGCTGCTTCAAAAAGGGAGAAAAATATAAAAATAACGTCTCCTCCACCCCTTCAGCTTCAGCAAGAGTTGAGTACTCCTGGACCCAATGCCCTACTGGAACACGTTGTCACTTTGATTATGCCTCAACTAATGCAACTAATTAACAAACAAATTTCTACTCAGATTTTTGCTCAGTTGTCTTCTGCCTTAAATCGACATATAGCTTTGCCTGCCCTATGCGACTCTACAACCCCCACCTCCCAAAGAAAGATCACTAAGAGATAGTCACTGTTAACCGGAATCCCAACAATTGCAGACAAGATGTGAGGTCAGCCTTAGACACCTTCTCAAAATAAGGGCTCGACTTGACCCCTAGGGAGAAATTATTGATTCCATTGATCATTATGTTCAGTCCATTTAGGTCCCACAATACGATCAAGTCAAACATTTGAGACCAGACTAGTAGAAAGAAATTGGTGATTCAGTAGATCATGCTGCTCAACCCTTCCAAGCCCCATAGCTGATAGGGTTAAGTGCGTGGGACCCCAGGTTATAAAAATATGATCTAGGTAGATGGAGAAGAGTGGGAAGAAGTGTCCTACCAAGTTTAGCAGTTGAACAGATGCCTCGAGGAGATATCGAGGAAAATTACTGTGAGGATCCCCAACCCTGATGGTCTCCAAAGGTTTCACTTGGAAAGAGGGTCACCATTAATCTAGGAGGTAATTGACAAGTGCATTGCCATTGAAGCTAAAGTTTCAATTGGACTTCCATAGCATAATGGCTCAACGGACCCGAATGAGCACTTGATGCAATTCAAACACATGATACAGCTATATGGCCATAATGAATTCACACATGTGAAAATATTGATCACCAATTTTTAGGACATCGAACTCGACTAGTTCGTTGAGCTTGAGCTAGTTTTGATTTACTTATACAATCAGCTTTGCAACAAGTTTCTTCGTTAGTCAACGAAAGGCGAAGCTCCCCAATACCCATCTCCATATAGTAAAGCATAATAAATGAGAGTCTATTCATGATTTCTTCACTAGATTCAACATGGTGGTGTTGAAAATTGATAATTCAAGGATAGAATTTTGGATTGATGTTCTTTTCTTGGGATTTAAACATAAAGAGTTCAGTAATGCTTTGGTGCGAGAATGCCCTCGATCGATGGAGGACTTAGTCAACTTGGTGGAGAGATATATAACCCAAGAGGAGTGAACAAACTTAAATTCAGCAATCCTGAGGTCAACAAGAAGGAGCGTAAGGAGAAAGATGACCGACAACAGAGGGAGAGTCGGCAATCTCCCATCAAGCGCTTTCATGACTACACACCACTCAACCTCCCGAGGAAGGAAGTATTGTTCATGATCCAACATGACAACCTCCTTAAAAAACCAAAGAAGTTGACTGAAACAGAAGCTATGAGGAAATTAAAGAAATATTACCATTTTCATAAACAAAGGGGCCATAACATAGAAGACTGTTTCATTCTACATGACATGATTGAGAGGCTAATCAAATAGGGACATCTCAAGAAATATGTTGCTGAAGGTGCCCAAACAAAAGGGGCAAAATTGACTAGACTCCTTATAGAGAAAGGTCGGTTAGCTCGAGGAGAGAAGATAAAGAAAAAAGAACTGCCCACTTATTCGAGGAGTTATCCACATGATTGCGAGAGGTCCTACTATGGGGGACTAAAAATCTGCAAAGAGACAAAGCTAGAGAAGGCTGGAATTAACCAAGTCAAAGCTGGTTGAAACTGTTTACTAGCTTTCCACCAACACAAAGCCAATTTCTTTCATCAATGCCAACCTTACCTACATTGAAAACACGAGACTCAACTATAATGTTGATTACCCCATGGTGGTTTCTATTGAAATCACTAATTTTGAAGTAAGGAAAGTATTGATCAACAATGGCAGCTCCGTTAACATCATATTCTTATCAACCTTGAACAGGATGAATTTGGGGTAACTAAAGTTTAAGCTCGTTCAAATACCCCTGGTCAATTTTGGGGGTTCAAAAATCATTCTAGAGGGTTCTATCAAACTATCCCGCATCATATAGGGAAACCTCATGCAGAAGAACCCTCATGATCAACTATTTGGTCGTTGACACCCTATTACCTATAATGTAATCATTAGATGACCAGCTCTAAATGATTTTTAAGCTATTATCTTGAATTAACACATGAAGATCAAAATGTTAACCTTAACAGGCATAGGTGAGCTCTTGTGCAACATAAAGGAGGCATGGTGATGTTATACAATTTTGATTGAGTCGAGTGAGCAGAAAACTCAACCACAACTAAAGACTTTAGGGGATTTCCCTATAGTAGAACCTGAGGAGACCAAATAAATAAGAAGAGAATGCTAGAAAACACTAGGGTTGAGCTCGTTAAAGTGTTCAAGACAGTTAAGCTAGAGCTAGAGAACCCTGACAAGATCACTAAGGTTGGAACTGACATAGGCCACCATATGGAGTATCTCATAGTCAATTTCTTACATAAAAACATATATGTATTTGCTTGGAAGGTATCTAATTTCCAAGGAATTGACCCTAATATGGACCTCTCTTACAAACCTGTCATGCAAAAGATGAGAATTTTCAATGTTGAAAGGTGCCAAATCATTGAGGAAGAAGTCAACAAACTCTTAGATGTATGGTATATTGTAGAAATCCAGTACCTATCTTAGCTTTGTAATGTTGTGCTTATCCCCAAGAATAAGGGAAAGTGACATATGTGTAACAATTTAATTGATTTGAATAAAGCTTGTCCAAAAAATCTTTGCTCCCTACCTCGTGTAAATTTACTAGTAGATTCTATCATTGGTTGTGAATTATTGAGTATGATGGATTCTTTTTAGAGTTATCACTCGATATTTATAGCACCCGAGGATAGGGATAAGACCTCTTTTGTGGTGCTCAATGTAGTTTATTATTTTTTAGCTATGCCGTTTGGGCTCAAGAATGCAAGGGCAACCTAATAGACACTGATCAATTTTATGTTCAAGAATGAGATATGCAAGTCTATAGAGGTTTATGTCAATGACATGGTCATCAAAATAAATTATGCTAACGACTATCTACTCGAACTTAACCACACATTTGCCATATTGGGAGTATTTAGCATGAAATTAAACCCAAACAAGTGTACCTTCAGAGTTTGAGGTGGCAAGTTCTTGGGTTACATGGCCATTTAGAAGGGCATCAAGGTAAATCCACAAACAATTTAGGCAGTTTTGGACATTGCACCTCCTCAAATAGTTAGAGACGTATAGTACCTGCTTAGGAGGATTATAGCTCTTGGTAGATTCATTGCCCATTTGGTTGACAAGAGCCTACCTTTTTTTAAGATACTCAAGAATGCAAAGAAGTTGGACTTTCAATACATTGAACAGTGCGATCAGGCTCTAGTCAAACTAAAGCAATACTTGTCCTCATCTCTCATGCTTGCCAAATCGGAGCTAAGAGAGGTCCTGTATCTTTATTGAGCTTTGTTCGAGGCCTTGATCAACTCAATTTTGGTCTCGACTAGAGATAAATCATCAATCAATCTATTACTGTAGCAAAGCACTATAAGGGCCAAAACATAACTATCTAGAGATTGAGAAATTTGCTCTCGCTTTAGTTGTTGTGGCTAAAAAGTTATGATCATACTTTTGAGTCCCATGTAATCATAGTATTGACGAACCAACCATTGAAATAGGTGCTTTCAAAGCCTGACATATCTGAAAGATTAACCAAGTGGGCTATTGAGTTGAGAGAATTTGACATCACTCTCCAATCCTGAACGACCATAAAAGTACAGGTTTTAGCAGACTTCATTGCTAAGTTGATTGATCTCCTTAACCAGAATGGTGATACCTCTCTCATTTGGACATTGCATGTCAACAGATCAGCAAACATTTCAGGAGGAGGGATAGACATTGCACTCTGTTCCCTATCAATAAAGAAGTACAATTTTGCAATCAAACTTGACTTCCTATTCACCAATAATGAAGCCCTTTTCCTAAGAATAAGAATAGTAGCAGACCATGGAGTCGAGCACTAGCAGCAATTACAGATTCTCAACTGGTCATGGAATAGGTCAAGGGAAACTTTGAGGCCAAGGATTCAACCATATGCAAATGCTTGGTTGAGGTTAAAAGACTACAACAATTATTTAAAAAATTCACCCTCAGCCAAGTACCCTAAATGGAGAACGAGTGTGCAGATGCCATGTCCAAATTCGCCAGCTCGACTAGAGAGGCAAGAGATAGAATGATAACATTTCTAGTTGCAATCAAACCATCAATAGGCATCCTCAAATAGAATTTTATGAGGAATACCGAAGAGATAAGTTTTTCTTGGCAAGATCCAATAAAGCTTTACTTGAGTCAGGACATAGTTCCTGATGACAAAAATGAGGCGCACAGGCTAAGAGGTCAAGCAGCCAAATTTACCCTTGACAAACATGGCTAGCTTTATAAAAGGTTGATCTCCAGGCCATCCCCAAGGTACTTGGATCCCAACTAAGCTCACGAGGTCATACATGATATCCACATAATCATTTCTGGGAACTACTATGGAGGAAGATCTCTTGCATAAAAGGTTATCAGATATAGGTACTTTTGGCCCATATTATTGAAAGATGTCGTCGACTTCACTAGAAAATGCTAATCTTGCTAAGTTTACTCGAACATGCCACACTAACCCACTGCGTTGACAGTGAATGTTCAGGTCGCTCGGCCATTTGACCAATGAGGGATCAACATAGTAAGCTCTCTGTTGAAGATGAGAGGTTAGAGAAAATTCATTATTATTGTAGTCAAGTATTTCACCAAATGCATCGAGGCGGAAGTAATTTCAAAAATAATCAATGCAACCTTCATGAGTTTTATTTGGAAGAGCATTATTTGGCATTCTGATCTCCTTGAGGTTCTCATTTTGGACAATAGAACATAATTTCAAAGTAAGAGCACTAGAAATTGGTATGAAGCTCTAGAGATTCGCCAACATTTCACTTTAGTTGGGAACTCGCAGGCCAACAACCAAACGAAAGTAACAAATGGGACAGTTCTTGATCACCTTAAAGATCGACTAGAAAGGACAGGATTGAGTTGGGCAGATGACCTCCTAGGAGTACTATAGGCATATAGAACCATTCCATGTACAACCACAGGTCATAGCCCTCATAGCTTGGTTTAAAGTTCTAAAGCGGTTATACCATCTGAATTGATGCAACACATAGCTCAAGTGCTCCATTTCAATCAGATCACAATCACATCCAAAAAGAAACTCGACCTAGAGACCATTAATAAGTTACAACAAAAAGCTTATAACACTATGCAACGATACATATTAAAGATTGTAGAGAATTACAACAAAGGGATCCACCTATGTAGTTTCAAGGTTGGGGACCTTATTCTCAAAAAGGTAGAAGTGTCTAAGAACGTTGGCAAGCTTGACCCAAAGTGGGAGGGGCTCTATATTGTCGTCAAGGTGGCAAAGCACAATGCATACTGACTCGCAAACATCAACGGCAATGAGCTTTTGCATCTATAGAATGCTATTAACTTGAAGAAATTTTATGTATGAAAAGCTTTGTAATAACCATTGCATTATTTGATATAAATGAAGTTTTTAGCAATTCTACTATCATTTATTATAATGACACAATAGTCACCTCCCCCAATAATTTAAAAGCATAAAGTCGATCTCATCGTTTTCCTAAGAAGTGGCTTTAAGTTGCTAAACCAAGGATCTTCAACCCAAAGTTTACAATCCACCCCGCAATCAATCCAACAAATGGCTTTAAGTTGCCAAACCAAGGCTCCTTAGCCCAAAGTTTGTAGTTGACTTTGCAGTCGACCCAAGAAGTGGCTTCAAGCTATCACACAAAGGCTTTTCAACTCAAAGTTTACAGTTGACCCTATACTCGACCCAACAAATGGCTTCAAGCTACAACACTAAGGCTCTTCAGCCCAAAGATTGTAATTGACCATGAAGTTGACCAAAACAAAGGTGCCAAGGCACATATTTGAGATTTTTCACCATGCCATTAGCAGTCAACCTCAAGTCGACCAAAATGGTCACTTGCTTTAAGCTAATAGACTATGCAACATTTTCAACTAGACCATGGGTCGAAGAAAACATCATCACAATGTGATCAGCATTTCTAAATCAATCACATGCTAGCGCGCTTTACTCTAATTGTTTATGATCTTTGCACGATTAGCAAAAAATATATAAAAGTTCGACTCAACAGTTAAAAATAAAATTAAGTGATTATGATCATTCAATGAAACTACTCATTTCAATACAACGACAATGTCGACCGGTATCTTAGATCAATATTATTATGTTTATCATCGATCCAAATCAACCATGATTACTCTTATCAAACTTATGGTACTCATGATCAAAATTATTATTTATTAATTATGCATGTTCGAAAAGAACAAAAATTCCCATATAAAGTAAAATAATGAACCACATTGAAGAGAAAGCCAGTTCTCATTAAGTTTAAAAATGAGTACAAAGTTGTCTTACAAGAAAAAGAAGAAACAAAAAAAGAGTACAAAAATATATAATAGTGCCACGCTATGCAACCAGACTCTTAGCAGTTGAAATTTTAATGGTTGCTCAACCATGTAGCTTTGGTCTAAGCCCTCCGAGCACCCTTATTTATAGCTTGATTGAGCTCATCATTTGAGGGTATGGGAACCACCATGGGATTGTCGGCTTCTTGCTCGGGCTTCACACCAATAAGTAGGATAGCAGTTGGCATCAGTCGAGATGGCCCTGCCTCATCGACCAGGAAGTCTATCTAGCGATAGGGCAGATATTCACTAGCGTCGATCATACCATCTCAAATCTCAAAGGCAAAGTCAGTTGTAAGTGAACTCTTTTGCTATAGTAGCTAACTTTTTTGCCACCTCAACCTTTTTCCACTGCACCTCTATCAAGGTCTTGATTGGAGCACCTTCTATAGCCTTTTTTTCAGCTACTGCATATTCAAGCTCGAGATATGCCTACAGTTTCTCATTGAGGATAGACTAATGCGATCCTTGTCTTCTGCTTGGAAAACATACCCAAGATACTCTAGTTGCTTCATAGCTTCGTTGAACACATTCTCAACATCGTCTAGGGAGAATACAATGCTCACATTTTGAAATATTGAGCACAGCATAAATTATTGCATAGCCTTCCAGCACATGAGCAGAAGTGTTTTGAAGAATTCTACTCGAGCATTTTACATGGCAACATTTTACCTCTCCCAACTAGAGTCATAGCCATGCTGCACATCTAGTTAAGCTTTGTTCAACAGCTCATCCATCCTATTTTTCTTTTAGATCACATCAACTAACTAACCATTCTTCATCATGAGTTGATTGCGGAGGTCCTCAACCTCTTTTGTTAGTTGGTTGACCCCAACTTAGACAGACTCAAGCTGTACCTTCATAGTCTCTATTTTGCCCTTCTCTTGTAGTTGCTCCTGATTGCCCTTGGCCAATTTTGACCTCTGGTAAAAATGGCAGCCTAGCTGGCTCACTTGAAAGGAAAATTTTCTCATTAGTAAATTATGTTTGACCAATAATAGATAGCATTTGACTAGAAATGAGAATTAATCATACACTTACCATGTTACTATAGTAGGCCTGAGTCTTAAGCGTGTCACCCTGGCTCAAGTCCACAAACTTTCTCTAGTCGAACGCAAAGAGCTCAGCCATCATTACTTTGAGCTCGATAGCCCCAACCAACCCCACCAATACCATTGAATATGAATTGTGCATGGCTAGAACAGGTTCCATCCCAATCAAGGAGATGACAACTTTGGGTATTTGGAAGAGCATGTCATTGTCACACTGATTGAATAGATCATAGCCGATCGATTGGCTTAACCCTATGGCCTTTCTCTTGCCTTTCTCAATCGTTATCCCTTTTTGAGTAGGCCTCATCTGCTCGATCATTGAATTTTTACCCTAAGCAACGAGACTACTCTCTATTATTGCCACAAGTCAAGCTGACAACATGCTCGGAAAAGGGGTGTCTATTGAGGAGATAGGGCCACAGCCAAAGCAGCCTCTTGTCGAGCTACCATAGCCTAGCGATGCTTTTCATTTCTTTGTGCTTGAGCCAACACTTTTTTCTTGGCGTGATTCATAGTTTCCTTGCGATTTGCCAACATAAAGTAATAACAAAAACAAACAATCAAAATAGATGAGTAAGTTTGCAAAATCAAAAGTGACTCTACTTAGTTGATCACTCGCTGGTAAGCCTAAGTTAGCTGGCAATAAGCCAACCAACTCCAAACTTTTCTCTTCGATAAAAACTAAGGCTTCTATCTGGCTAAACTCGACCAAATCTTAGATAAAGATGTTAGGCCAAATTATGGTCAAATTAACTAGCATTTTGATGTGACCCACCCACTACCCCCTCAGAATGTTGAATCGTTAGGCCCCCAAACATATAGAAAATGCTTTTTCCACTCCTAGCTATAATAGAAAGATGATGTAACTAAAAGTTTTTGATGACGCCTGGTTGTAAAATAGTAGAACCTTAACTTGTCAGTGCTACCTAACTTTTGAGACATAAAAAGCTGAAAGAGGTTCGAAAAGTTGGCAAAAGAGACTGGCTAGTCGAATAAGTGCATAAGGATTGTAAAACTATATTTGGTGGATAAGTAGTTTAGTAATAATTGGGTTATGCAGACCTCTAGACCTCTCAGTAGGTCAACTATGGCTGGTGTAAGGGTGAGCCTAAGTCCACACCTAAAGGCTTCCTTGAACACAGTGATACAACTCTTTAGGGATCGATGCATCATATCCTGTAGATCAGGAACTATTAGTTCATACTCAACAGGAACATGATAAAGATCCCTGATATATGTGAGGTCAATCAAAGCATCTTTGATGCGACTTCACTATAGTGATCAAGAGTGAAAAGTCGACCACGCAATGTTGACACCTCGCTTGGACTAGCGTATACCCCAAAAGAAGCACGCTCATCGCTCAAGTTGCTGGTGGTTGAGCTATTACTCGACAAACTACCTGACCCACTCCTATTACCACGCTTCCCTTGAAGTGGTACCCCACCTAACCAAGTAGCCTCGCTGTTGGAAGTATTTGACATACTTAAGGAAATGCTAAGTTTGAAAAAGTGGAGAGGAAAACTTATAAGGTTTTAATGAACTTTAAGGCACTCGACAATAGGTATAAGATGTTGTAAATAAATATGTTACTCGACCAAACATAAAGTAGTGAAAGTATAAAATGGGCATTTTAACTACACCTATTAATAGGCATAGGGTGCAGGAGCCTAATCGGCAGTAATAATTGCACAATTGCTGCATAGCGCTTCATATAGCTCAATATAACAAGCATATTAAATGCACCAAAAACTTGGTCAAAGGTCTAAAACGCTAGTTGAATTCGCAAAACCCAGGTCGATTCTCCAATATCACTATTTAGCAACATAACTACTCCACGCTCTTTCTCGTCGACATGTTTATCAAAAATTGGGAATGAGGAGGACTCATGATATGGGATGGCCCAGTCCAATAGCTATCAATCTAAGAGTGCACTTCTAGGCTTATCTCGCATATGAGGCCTAATTTGGTCATTGACCCTAACGACCACCAACTCGCCTTATCGCCTAGGCAATAAGTAAGACCGACACCTCTCGACTAAATTGTGGGTTGAGCATGAGAGCTTGATTTTCCCTGACGAGAAGGCTAGAGCATCACGGCCCATGGCAGCTGCCCAAGCCTAAAAGTTAGTTCCATGATCGACCAACGAGGTCGCTTTAGGACCGAATTTTATCTCTATCGCATTAAATACCTTGGTAAGTAGCATACCTCTGCATTAATGGTGTATGCTGCCCCAATACCACCCCTGTCACTGCTCTTGATAGGTGGCACACCACCAGTGTACTGTGCTGTCCCTGAAAGTTGGTGATGAGGCCATCTAGAATAGTACAAGGATGGAAGATGACTTAAAGCTCTCTATGCAAAGACTAGAGCCCTCTACACATGATAGGGGCATCTTGGATATATCATCCACCTAGAGAAGGTTATAAATCCCTTATTTCTAGCCACTATTAAGGTATACCATTTCTTACAAAAGCCCTCACTCAGCTGCTTAGTTATTCTAGTCAACCCAGTATTAGCTTGAGCGTCGGAGTGCCTTAACTGAGGGCATCTCAGCTAGTATGACGTTTGCTCGTGATTGTAGATCTCAGCCTAAGTTCTTTTGGAGTTGGATCACTCGACTAACCAGGTTGAATTTCCTTAAATGCTAGCCCAATCTAATAGATACAGCTTTCACCCTCATCAGGATTCACTTATATGTTTATGTATTTGATATGGATACTTGGTAATTTTTCATTTTTTTCTTTTTTTTGGGAATTTTTGATCCTGCAACATTAATTATGAAACAATCAAAGGCTGGATGGACTTACATAAATTTGATGACCGCAAATTTCTCTCCATTTGTACCCTGTTTATCTCATTGCTACTTGTGGAGCCATTTTTCATGCATGTAATAGCTGAGGATTTTATAGGCTTTTGCTAGGGAAGCCACAGATGGCTATATATGCAGCTAAAAGTACAAATTTTAATCCACAAATGAAGTGAAACCATCCACCATCCCTCCTCAAGAAGTCACATCCGTCACTCAAACAGAACTATATTTTTATTCGGCTTTGGTTGTTCGATTATTTGCTTATCAAGTACTCCTAATGTTAGGTATGGTGTTTGAAATTAATAATATTAGGTGATGCCTTTATTCCTGAATAACTAACAAGATTGTATTAATTAATAAGAAAATTACTAGATTTTAACAAATTTAATCAACGGTAAAGTAGAAATAAATATGCAAATCTAATTTTATTTTTGAGTTTAGTCCTCAGTTGAATTAGTTTAGTGTGCACTCCCAAGTCAAAGTGCAAATGTGGATTTCCCTCAGTTGTGCAAAAATATCAAAACGCCTCCAGCTTAATTCGAAAGTACAAATGATCGTTCCAACACATGTCTCTTCATTTTATTCTCATTTCCGTATTTTTTCTTCTTCATTTCCCACAAATTTTATAGCTAACCTTTATTTCATTAATTTTCTCTAGTTTCTCTCTTGCAATCATTTTCTTTTCCAACCCTCTGTCTGTCCCCCCCCCTCTCTCTAACCCACTATCTGTCATTATTGTTTTCTCCAAGGAAGAAAGCTTTCATTTTCGCCAACTCAGAAGCTACAAGGTAATTCCTTTCTTCTTAAAAAAATTGCACCACTATTATTTCCTATTGAAATCTCAAAAAAAGTTTCTTAAAGTTATTTTTTTTTTTTGCTCTTGTTTTAGTTAATGTATTCTTGGCTTTGTTTCTTATTTATATGATTTAGTTATTATATAATCAATTTCACCTAGAATCATATTTTAAAAGGAACCCTAGTATAAATTTTCACATTATTGAACAAAGATAATATGTTCTTCATATGTTGTTTTAATATTTTGGTTCAACCGTTAAATACGTGATTCTAGCAATTATGAACCTAACTTAAAGTATAATTGACATTAGTTATTTTTTGAACTAAATTTTATAAATACGATTCAAATTATGATATGTATTAAGGGGTAAATCAGATTTGATCATTTTTTTGCCGTTCATTCAAATAAATTAACGCTAACTTTGTTTAGTATTGTTTATAAATAAATATGGCACCAAAAGTTGAACTTTTAATAGTTTAAATTATGATTGCAGCATCAAAAACTTAGTTTAAGTATTGTGTTCAAATTATTTTGTACTAAAATTGTAACTTTCACTATTTTTGTATTTTTACTAGCCGAACCTAGTTTAGTATTACATATTAAGTACGTTTTACTACAACATTCATGTTACAAGTTGTAATTGATTGTTTATTTACTATACTATATATGTATATATTTTAAGTATGTACTTATTGATCTCACATTCTATATTTTGTAGATAAAAATGAAAAAAATATGGTCCTAATCAAGCTAGAATTTGAAGAAAGCATGACTAGCATAGTTCGCTCTTTTGTATACTGAATGATTATATTTGGATGGTTACTGTTTGGATAATTTAATATTTGTAATGAGTATTTGAATGATAAAGATGGGGGGTGTTTTCAATTTGTGAAGTAATTTGGATGATATGGATGTTAGTTATTTGGATTATATGGGTGATTGTTGTATAAACTAAAACGATTTTTTTTTTTTTGATAAAAGTTCATATGAATATGACTATTGTTACTCAGATGTGTATTATAAATTATTAATATATTAGTAATTTTTTAGCATATGTATAGTATTCATATATGCATATCAATGCTAATATTTTTTAATGCAACATTAACAAGCTAAATTTGATCCAAGAAAAAAAGAGTAAAAAAACTCTCCCAAGACATACTAAATTATGAAAATTATGTAAAACATACCCAAAACCAAATACAAAATTAAAAAAATGGTATTATTTTCTCAATATATAGTATCATCTTTCATACTTAAGAAATTAAGTTGAGTTTCAATATAAAAGTCATCGTTTGACAATCAAATCATGATGTCATAGTCCTACAATTTATATAATCATGAGACATTGCTTGCTTTTTGATTGTTCAAAATGATACAATTGTCATATAAATTGATGTTTTATACTAGTAAGAGTAAGAATATATGCGATTCAATATGGGTAGTTGTCTTTCAATCATATGAACACGTGTTATCACGATCATTACCTAAAGAAAACATAATTTTATTGTATTAGTTGGTCTTATATATTGTTTCACAAAACAATTAAGATAAATTTGATGAAAGGAAACACAAGTACAAAAATACTCAAAAGACATACTATGTTATGAAAATCTTGTACAATACTATTTCCTCAGTATATAATATCATTCTTAATACAATCTAAATTAGGGATACTTACAAAAACCACCTATGAGGTTTGGTGTATTAACATAAGCTACTCCTATGATTTGTGACATTATAATCACATCCTTTAAGGTTTTTGCTTTCTAACAACTACGTTATGTTATTAGTCAAACTAACAGATTTTGCTAACGTCATCATTGACTTTTAAAAATTTCAATTTTGTCCTTTAATTGACTACTTCAAGATGTTGACTTTTCCTGCAACCAAAATGCCCTTATGCTATTTTGTCATGTGCCATGCACGTGTGAGTGTAGTTGTAATATACTGAGCATAATAGGCGAATTAAATTGACAATCTAAAATAATACTTAATGTTGTTGTTGATAATATAAATTAGTTATTAATTAATGTAATTAACAAGATTAATTAATTAATTAATTTTCAATTAACCAATCATAATATTTAAAATATTTAATTAATTAAAATATAATTTATTTTTGCTGCTACATAATTTTAGAGTTTAAAAGATTAGATTCAACCCTAGCAGGAAATTTAAACATTTTATATAATTCCTTGTATATTTAGCTATGTGACATATAAAACCTTCAATATCTAAAGAACTTGCAAGCATATCTCCTAAAGTGAAAAATAAATATTCCAAATGAAAGAGGTTTAATGCTTAGGTTACAATTTAAAATATTTAAAAACTGAAATGAAACTTAGATTACACCAATCCAACGATATAAATCATTCCTATATAATGGATTAAGGTTAGATTGTTACCTCTTAAGCAAAATCCAACCAAAACTTGAAATAGTGTTTCCTTTCCCAAAAGTACACTACTCCTAGTGCAGCAAGGTGTGATCAACTTTTGATCGGGCAAATCACCCCAGATTGAAGCCAAGGCTAGGCCAAACTTTTTCCAACTCAATGGAGAATATACATGTAAAATTTCAGCACCAAAATCATTCAACAAGACCTTGAACAGAATCTAGAAACACACTGCTGAAATAGAGGATCATCAAAGCAAGCAATCCGAAATTCATCATGCCTCTAATGCCAAAGTCCACCCACCAATGGACAATCCTTTCCTCCTTAACTCAGCTGGAAAAATCAGGGAGAAATAGAGTTGGTAGGAGGCTAAAAATGGTGAGGGAGGTGAAGAAGAGTGTGACACCTCAACTCATGAGAGAATTACTTTGGAGGAAATTTTTTATCTAAATTTTAGATGCACAAAATGTGTGAATATCTTGTGTTGTGGCCACCCCCCACCCCCTCTATAACTATATATAGAGGGAGGATGGTGTGATGCCAAGGTATCATCACACCTTACTCAAGGTGCAGGTGCCACCTAGGCATGCCAACTTGCAAGCTTCTTGCAAGTTGTATTTTAATTTGTGCTGAATTTGAATATGATTAGGAATCTACATTTCATCACATGAAATGTCTACTTAATTGAATTCTAATTCAGCACCAAATGAACATTTCATTTGCATTCTCCATCCACAATCAATTCTTCATTTTAGTTAAATTAAACACTTTAATTTAATTAAACTTTAACTTAACCTTCAAGCCAACTAGCTTAACTCTTTAAACTAGATTTTGTTAACTTAACACCTTAAGTTAACTTGACCAATTGATAGTTATGAGGCACCAAATAATTAAAACATAATTTAATTGGTCTTAATTTAACTCAAACTAATTAGATCAATTTAACAATTAAATTGATCAAGCTGAGATGACTAAAACTTGTGTCAGTCGATTCTCTTAATTTTCGGCCATCTAGGAATTCTTCTAACCCTTAGAAAATTACCCTCAATATTTAGGATTGCCAATTGGATTTTGTGTGTGACCTATTATGTTCTACCGCTCATTGGATATGGGCTCACAACCTTTGTGACTTTAGAATATCATATATTCACGTTAGTTTAAATTTCTTTAAACTAATCGACTCAATTCAATTAATCTTTATTAATTGATAAGTACCCAATATCCATGGTCGATGTCCAATATCAAGCCCATGGAGCCCAACAATTGGTCGAATGATGCTTTTGGTGGACCATTCTAGCTTTATACGTACCATACAAATACATTCCTTCCGTATTGTATCTCCATAAAAGTGGTATAGTGCAATATATTTGTTAGCTCCCTAATAACCTCAATATTATACATATATTCTTAATGTTCAATTCTGATTAGTGACCTCATATTTGGAAAACCCCTTTTCCAATTTGTCACATTGGCTTGGCTAAGGACTCCTAGGAATCGATCATCATAGAACGCATAAGAGATGCACTTATCTTTCACAAAGACGAGAAGTCGGATCCCATTTTAGATCTCATAAGCCTCCATGTCTAAGTAGCTCATGCCCAATCACTACTGGAACTCCTGCTGAATGGCCAAAGTGGAGTCAAAGCACGAGGACCTAAACACAAGGTTCAAATGAATTCTCAAGTCACAGAACTAATTATATGCACTAGTGTAAGTTGGAGAACTAGCCATTACCAACTTGCCACTATGGCGATCTAGTGGATTCTTTAGGTGGATCTTCAGTGCCTCGTTATTTAGCAAGTACCTACTAACATGTACCCATATCACATACAGTTTGCTCATGGAACGGAGCAACATCCAACCTTTGGATGTTAAACAAAAAAAAAACAAAAAATTAAATATAAGCATTCATATATAACTACCACTTCATTAAATTTCAAGAAAATAAATTCATGTTTCAAAAATTTACATATCCAAAATCTTTAATCATCATCTTTCAACTCATAATTTCTTTTTTTTATATATTTTTTATTTTTTTTAAAAAATTACTTTTTAAATTTTTCAAAAAAAAAAGAAAACTAAGTGAACTGGTGAAAAACTGGTCAAACGTTAACCAATTTTTGACCAATTTTGATCATCACTAATTTTTATGATTCAATCAGACTAGATCAACCTCTGGTAATCTGTCCGACTAGTAAGTCTAGTCCAATTTTCAAAGAATGGGTTAGAAGCAGTAAAATTAATTATTTTCAATTTGCACAAAAAATACTAGTTTGATTCTTCTCATGGTTTTGGCAAAAATATTAGCATGTTTGAATCTCATAACCAAGAACAATATTCAATTCTCATTAGCCCCACCATTAGCAGCACCTTGCAGCACCAATAACCCTAGCATATGTAGCACTTCCATTGTACCCTCCTGCATCATTAAAACCTCCAAGTTCACTTGCACTACCAACAATTCTCCACAAGTCCATCAATTGTTCTATAGAATTCATCATCAAAAGCCAAGTCATTTGCAAACAAATCCCTATCTCTTTCTTCAAAAGTAGTAGCAGTAGTAGCTCTAGCTCCAACATTTCCACTGGCAGTAGCAGCAACAAAAGTTCCAACTTTAGCATTTCTAGTAGTTGAAGCTTCTGAACATAGAACTGCAGAAGTTGACCTTCTTCCTTTCTTTCTCTTCGTCTTTACATTGAACATTTTAGCTAGTGTAATGTCTTCCTAAATTACAAAATACAAAATAAAATAAAGAGCTTATAATTGCATAATTTTGAATTAATGAATTACAAAAAGGAAATAATGATATATTTCCTCAACAATACCTTAGACAACTAAAGTCTAAAATTTGAATAAATGTGCCTACAATACTTTTGATTGATTGAATGAGGGACCAATTTTGAAATTGTCTCCAACAAGCCCTATAGTTAAAACAATACAATTAGCCCCTTGAGTACAAAAAAACAATTACATAAAGAATCTTAAAACATTTTGAGGCATTACAAAAAAGTCAAATTCAAATAACAACTTTTAGAACATTACAATTAGCCCTCTATACACTAAAGATCATTACAGAAAGAATCCTACACATTTTCAGACATTGCATAAAACTCAAATTTAGCTAACATCAAACTTTAAAACAGTATAATTATTCCTCTGTGTGCTAAAAACCATTAAAAAAGAACCTTAAGTATATTCGTACATTATTACACAAAACTTAGGTTTAATTAACAACAAACTTTAAATATTGGAGTAAATATCATTATAGAAAGAACTCTAAACATTTCCAGACATTATCTAGGACAAAAGTTCAAAGAACTGCAAGCTTTAAAACATTGTAGTTAACACCTTGTGTACTATAAACTATCATAGAAAAAACCTTAATTATTTTCAGAAATAAAGTAGTTTAAAGCATCAGAAATAGTATCTTCTACCTATCTGTCATGAAAGCCAAGGGTATCTCTAGATTGATTCCTTTAATAAACTCCTCCAAACATCTAAAAAAGAACTCCCAAAAGTCCTTGTAAACTCAAACAAAATCATTACCCACACTCTTTAAAACATCATATAAAATACATATTTCAAACAAAACCATAGCATAATGCATTCTTGTAAAACCTAGGCACTTAAATAACAACAATAATGCAAAAAGAAATAGTTTTTACACATTCTACTATGATTCTAAATAAAATAAACAAAAAAATGAATAATCAAATGGAACATTACCTTTATACAAATTTTAATCAAACCCGAAGAAAATGTTGTCCAAAAACCCCAAAATTCCTTGACCAATGCGATTAACCTTCCTTAAGGTACCAATAAACAAGGTTTCAATGGGAAATTGAAGGTGTTCACCTTTTATGCAATGGGCTAGAGTGCGGCTAACACAAGGTGTTCACCCCTTGTGGGTTTTCTTCTTTTCGGTAAAAAAGCATGAAACTGACCTTCCTTTTTCTTTTCCTTTGTTTTTTTTTTCTTTTTACTTATAGTATATTATTTTTTTTCTACTTTTAAGAAATTTTGATTCTTTTGTCTTAGAAAATTAAAACATATAATTGTCTTTTGACTATTTTCATCATGATTTTTAGATGACAGTTTTCTCTAAGGGGTTTTTGTAATTTTGGGAACCATAGGGGAGATTTATGTTATTACCCTAAACCTCAAGCGTAATTTTTGTAATTATCCCTAAAACGTAAGTTGGATTTAATTACTTAAGTCATTGTTTGATGATCAAAACATGATTTCTTAGTCTTCCAACTGATATAGTCATGAAAAATTGTGTGGTTTTTTTATAGTAATGCCAAAATTATATATTTACCACAGATATACTAGTATGAGTGAAAACATAAGTGATTAGATAGAGGTAGTTGTCTTCCCAACCATATAAACTTATGCTGTCATGATTATTACTTAAAAAAATATGATTTTATTACATTAGATGCCTTAATATTTTGTTTCACCATAAGTTTGACCAAAGGAAAAATGAGCGCAAAAATATTCCAAAGATATATCAGATTATGAAAATCATGTTATACCTAGCATCAAGTATTGAAATCTAAAAAATAGCATTATTATTTTCTCACTATACGATATCATTCTTAATACATGATAAATTAAGTTGAATTTAGTTACTTAGGTCATTATTTAATGATCAAATCATGATTTCTTACTCCTATAACTAATATAGTCATGAGCTTTGCTTGCTTTTTGATGGTGATGTCGAAATGATACATTTATCACATACATTAATGTTCTATACTAGTACGAGTGAGAACATAAGTGATTGGACATGGGAAATTATCTTTCCAGCTATTCGAACATGTACTATCATGACCATTGCTTAAAAAAAATATGATTTTATTATATTAGACGATCTTGATGTGGTGTTTCACCCATCATATTGAGGTAAATTTAGCGAAAAAAATCAATTATACAACACTCCAACGATGGACCAACTTAGGAGTTCAATACAACATTTTCAAAATCAAGTAATGGAACTGAAAAAAATGGTATTATTTTCTTACTACATAGTATCATTCTTAATACATAAGAATTAAGTTGAATTTAATTATTTAAGTCATTACATGATTATTGAACTATAGTCTCCCACTCCAACAACTAATATAGTCATGCATTGCTTTTTGATGGTGGTGATGAAATAACACATTTGCCACATCCATCAATGTTTTATACTAGTATAAGAAGAGCATAAGTAGTTGTACATGGGCAGTAGTCTTCCCAACCATTTGAACATGTGTTATCACAACGATTACTTGAAAAAAATAGAATTTATTGTATTAGATGGTCATATATGCTATTTCACCCATCAAATTTTGATAAATTTGGCCAAAGGAAAATTGAACATGAAAACACTCCAAATATGTACTAAATTATGAAAATTCAATATAATATATCCATAGTCAAGTATTGAATTTGATGAAAATGGTATTATTATGTTAGTAAATAGTATAATTCTTAACACAAACGAAAGTGAGTTAAATTTAATTATTTAAGTCGTTGTATGATTATTAAACCATGATTTTTTAATCCTAGTACTAATATAGTCATCAGACATTGCCCAATTTTTTATGTTGATGATGTAATGGTGTATTTACCACATACTTTGGTACTTTATACTATTATGATTGAGAATATAAGTAGTTGTATGACCATTATTTAAAAAAAAAACTTGATTTCATTATTTTAGATGGTCTAATATGTTATTTTCACCAATATATTGAGAAAAGTAGACCATATAATAAGTGAGTATAAGAACACTCTATTGTAGTACTATATACTACCAAAAATGTACAAGATTTAGAAAGAAGTAATACATTTTAGAAATAGGGTATTACTTTCCTAGAATATGGTAGTGTTATTCATACAGTTGCAATTATATTACACTTAATTACTTGAGTTGTTGTTTCAATATCAAAACATGATTATGTAGTCTTGGGATGAATATAGCCATGAGATATTGTTTGTGCTACAACATTGATGTCAAAATGATATATTTACCACCTACAATGATGCTTTGTACATGTCCAATATAGAATATAAGTGGTTGGATGTGAGCAGTTGTTTAGCTAATTATTTCAACACTTGCTAATATGGGATTGCCCAACATTCCTAGCCCAATAACACTTGACCTGGGCATGGATATAATGTTAGATGACCATATTAACTATGAGGTGAAACCAAGAGTAGCATTAGAATCCAATAATAAAAACTTCATAAGCTTAAATTAACTAGGCTACTCCCACTACCAGGGGATCTAATCATGTAGCAAATCTGGATTAGGATAAAGAATTACCTAGTATAGCTCAAAATAAGAGAGGAAAACAAAATTCTTTCTCAGATCTGGAAACTGTCTGGAATCAACACAGTGGAACCATTTACCTAGTTAAATTGCTCCAAAAATCACCAAATTAAATCTAGCACACCTCTACACATTGAGAAAGCAGCCATGAAAAATTTTGAGGAGAAATAATATTGGATCACTCTATAAAAAGTCGCCAATCAGGAGCTACTGTAGGTGGATCTTCAAAATCTAGCAACTCAAGTGTCTTACCTCTATTGTTATGATCCACACACCAATAAATCTTTCAATTTCCCCTCAATAGAATTTGGAGTTATAGAGGATAAAATGAGGTAGAGGAGGATAATTTTTAGGATGGAAAGAAGATGAGATGCAAAGCTTCAACGCATGATGCAATGTATGGAAAGAGAGTTTTTGGAGCGAATGTAAAGAATCTAATTCTTCACACTTTCAGCAATGTGATGGCTGATCCTTACACCTCTCTCTCTCTCTCTCTCTATATATATATATATATATATAGAGGGTGGAAGGTGTGATGCAAGTTGGCATCACACCTTCCCAAGGTAACCGACCAAGTGGCATGCCAAAGGTGGCAAATTCAAATTCAAGTTTTACTTGAATTTCATGTGCATTTCAATTGCATATAGAATTTAATTCCAAATTAATTAAAATGCTAAGTTAAATGAACACTTCACTTAAATTTTCCCACCAAAAATTATTCATCCCATTAATTAAATTAAACACTTTAATTTAATTAGTTAATATTTGATTTGACTCTTAAATCAAACAAGCTTAACTCTTAAACTTAATTTAGTTAACTTAACTCTTTAAGTCAATTTGACCAATTGATAGTCATCTTGGCACCAAATAATTAACTCCTTAATTATTGGTCTAATGTAATTCCTTAAATTAGTCTATTAATTTAACACTTAAATTAATCAAGCCAAAACTAACCGTCAAATTGTATCCTTGAAAATTGGTCACCAAGGAAAAACTTCTGACACTTAGAAAATTGTTCCGTCGTGCATGGAAGCTGATTGGCTTTTATGTGTGACCAAATAGGTTCTACCATTCATTGGACATAGGCTCACAACTCCCTGTGACTTTTGAATATCATATATTCATTTTAGTTTAAAACTCTTTTTAAACTAATCAACTCAATTCAATTAGTATCAGTAATTGAAGAGTACCCAATCTCTATGATCGATGTCCAACATCAAACCCATGGAGCCCAAATAATTAGCCAAAATGAATATTTTGGAGAACCATCATAACTTTATGCATACCACATAAATAAGGCCCTTCATCTCCTATCTTCTAAAAGAGGTCTGGAGCAAGATATTTGTCGGCTACTTAATAACCTCAATACTATGCTTCTATTCTCAATGTTTGATCTCATTATGTGACCTCTCTTTTAGAAAATTCCTTTTTCAAATTGTCACACAACCTTGTGCAAGGATTTCTTTAAATCAATGATTAGATAGTACATAGGAGATGCACTTGCGCTTCACAAAAGCAAAGAGTCAGATTCCATCTTGGATCTTACAAACCTCTATGTCAAGTAGCTCATGCCCAACCTCAACCTAAAAGACCCGCTAAGTGATCAAGAAAGAGCTAAAGAATGAGGACGGACACAAGATTACCATGGATTCTTAGATTAGAGGGCTAATAATATGCACTAGTGTAAGTGGAAAAATTAGCCACTACTGACTTGCCACTATAGTTATCTAGTGGATTCTCTAGTGGGTCTTCAGTGCCTTTTTCTCTAACAAGCACCCACTAATATACACCCATATCTTATATAGTTGCTAATAAAATAGTGTAATCTCCAACTCTTGGATTTATTCATCATTAGTGCAAGTCTATCTGGATCTTAGATGCTTTGTCTCATAAGATACTATGACTTGAAAGATTTAAAATCATGATTGTGTAAAACTTATTTCATGATCATCACCAAGTGAACTGACCAAGTTCCATAGTCTAGTATGATCAAATGGCTTCATCCAAATACGAGTGATGTAATGAAAAGCATAAGATAAAGATGGCCATATAAAAAAAATCATTCAATCAACATTGTATATACAAGGAAATAGTTTCTATAGGGCCAATCCCATTGGCTTGTCAAGTACTATTCCAATAATCTCCCATTAGCCCTAAGGCCAATACCCCATTACCTTGAGGTCTATCTTCTCAAGATATCTTTCAAAGACCGGTAGCATTAGGGGTTTTATCAGTAGATTTGCTATATTCTCTTCCAAGGAAACTCTCTCCACTTTGATGTCATATCTATTAATGATCTCTTGGATAAGTGATATCACCTTAAAATGTTCTTGGATCACTGATGAGATCTTGGCCCTTTAGCTTACACTACCACCTTGGTGTTGTCACAAAAGACAACAATATTCTTAGCAATGCTAGGTACTACATTCAACTCTTGAATGAAGTTTTTCATCCAAACAACTTTCTTTACAGATTCCAAAGCTGGAATATATTCTGTTTCAATGGTTGAGTCAGTTGTTGGAATAGTGCCTTGCAAGCCAATGAGATTGGCCTTGTAAACTATTTCACTCATGGTACAATCTTGATTGAATGATATTCTTTATATGGCCATCTTCTTCCTATGCTTCATTTCACTTCACTAACATTTGGATAAAGCCCTTAGATCACCTATAATTGAAATACTTGGTTTGGTGACTATGGAATAAGTATTATATGATCGGGATCTTAAATTTGTCAGATCATAGGATCTTATGAGATGGGGTATCTAAGATCTGAATAAACTTGCACTAACGATGCACAAAACTAAGGGTTGGAGATTGCTCTATTCCATGAGCAATTGTATAGGATATAAATGCTTTTTAGTGGGTACTTGCTAGAGAACATGGTACTGAAGACCTATTCAAGAATCTACTAGATAGCTGTAGTGGCAAGTCGGTATTGGCTAGTTTTCCTACTTACACTAATGTATATTATTAGTCCTTTAACCTGAGGATCCATGGTAACCTGTCATAGGGGTTTATGATATCAAAGATGGAATTGAACTCCTCGTTGTTATGAAGGGTGAGTGCATCTCCTATGTGTTCTATAATGATCGATTCCTAGAAATCTTTGCGCAAGGTGGTGCGATAATTTGGAAAAGGAGTTTCCCAAAGGTGAGGTCACATAACAAGGATCAAATATTGAGAATGGAGACATAGTATCGAGGCTAATAGGGAGCTAACAAATATCTTACCCGAGGCTTTTTTTGGGAGATAAGAGATGAAAGGATCGTATTTGCATGACACGCGTAAAGCAATGATGGTTCTCCAAAATATTTATTTTGGCTAATTAGTTGAGCTTTATGGGCTTGAGGTTGGACATCGACCATGGAGATTGGATACTCATCAATAAATGAGATTAATTGAATTGAGTCAACTAGTTTAAAATGAGTTTTAAACTAAAATGAACATAAGACATTCAAAATTCACAAGAAGTTGTGAGCCCATATCCAATGAATAGCATAACTTTTTGGGTCACACATAAAATCCAATGAGCTTCTTAATTAATGGAGAGAATTTTCTAAGGTGTTAGAAAATGATGTCTCCTAGTGAACTGATTTTTGGGGCCAACTTTGAGGGTTAATTTTAAGTTCATTGATTTAAGTGTTAAATTAATAAACTAATTTAAGAGTTAAATTATACCAATAATTAAGGAGTTAATTATTTGGTGCCAACATGACCATCAATTGGCCAAGTTAACTTAAAGAGTTAAGTTAACAAATTTAGCTTAAGGAGTTAAGCTAGTTTGGCTTAAGGAGTTAAGTCAAAGGATAATTAATTAAATTAAAGAGTTTAATTTAATTAATTAGGAAGAATGAATTTTGAGGGGAAGACTCAAATGTGATTTGAGATGACATCTTAATTAATTTAAAATGAGATTTCAAATGTAATTAAGATTCAAATGAAATAAATAAAATTTGGAATTAAAATTTTCCACCTAAGCAACACCACTTGACTGCCCCCTCTCATGTATTGTGTGATGCCAACTTGGCATCACACATTTTCAGTCTCTATATATAGATATAGAGAGAGGAGGTCGTGCATATCACATATCATGTGAAGAATTAGATTCTTCATTTCCCTCCAAAATATTTGCAAGCTAGTATTTCATGTGTTGAAGGCTAAGCTTCTTTCTTCATCTTCCTACCCCAAATTTAGCCTCCACCATAAGAAAATCTCTAGTCTTACTCCAACTTATAGACTAGAGATTTAGGAAGATCTCATTAGTGTGTGAACTTTTATAATAGAGGATGTTCTAGATGGCTAATTAGTCTGAAATTTTAAATGGAAGTTCTCCAAGATTTTGGATATATCCATATAATTTTTAAGAATTTTTGGAAATGATTTTATAGAGTGGTCATTTCAATCTTCTCGTTGTATCACAAGCAAGCATATTCTGTAATTAGTGAAGTGTTCACTTGATGACCCTTGGATTTACTCATCAAGGTAATCCTCTATCTAAATTTGAATCATAAGCATGATTAGATCCTTGATTAGCTTTAGGCATTAGTTAGTTTGATGTTTTGAAGTTTTAATATTAGATCCTAGTACTTTGCTTGCCTTCATCGGTCATGGTGTCTTATTTGGAACTCTTCCAACTCACCACGCAACTATTGACACAGAATATGAATCCAGTAGTGGATTTGAGGTCATCTGTACTAAATTGGAAACTAAAATGCAAAAGCCCTTCAAGTTTCAATTCCCCATTGCCGTATATAAGAAATAAGTCCTTAGTCTTTCTCAAGTACCTAAGGATTGTTTTCATAGCCAATCAGTGACTCTCACAGGGATAGGATTGGAACCTACTCTTAACGCTTAGCAAGTATACCACATCTAATCTAGTATATTAAATTGCATACATTTTGCTCTCAATAGCAAAGGCATAAGGCATGTGAGAGATTCTTCATTTCTTTTCCTTAATCTTGGGAGCCGTTGACTTTAAGAGATAATACTATGTCCCATGGGAAGGAATCCCCTCTTAGATTTTTCTATGCTAAACCTCTTTAGTATCTTATAAATGTACGAGATTTGAAAAAACCCCAATATCCTCTTCAATCTATTTCTATAAATTTGTATTCCCAATACATAATATACTTTTTCCAAATCCTTCATGGAGAATTGTGTAGATAACCATACTTTAGTACATTCTAACATTCCTACTTCATTCCTAATGAGAAGGATGCCATCGACATTAAGTATAATAAACTATACTGAACTCCCACTAGCCTTCTTGTACACACGTGGCACAACCTCTAAGAAAGTCACATAAAGTTCAAAATTCTAGTTGATCATTTGTTTCCACTGCTTGTGGGATTTCTTAATTGTCTTGAACTTCATTAAGTTCAACAAAAACACCATTTTCATCTAATAGAAAATCCTTTTCGAAAAAGGTCGCATTCCTTGAAATAAATACTTTTTGTTTCAAGGGATCATAAAAGTAATAACCTATAGACTCTCTAGAGTATCCCACAAACTTGCACAAGGTAGATCAACTATTCAACTTATCTTCCACTGTCCGTCTTATGTAGGTAGGAGATCCCCAAATCTTTAGATAGTGGTAAGAGGGTGCTTTTCCTTACCACATCTCATATGGCATCTTTGGCATGAACTTTAAAGGTACCACATTTAGTAACTTCACTACCGTTAGTAGGGCATATCCCCAAAAAGATATAGGCACATTGAAAAAGTTCATCATGGAATGTACCATGTCCAGCAAGGTACAGTTTCTCCTCTTGGCTACTCCATTGTGTTTGGGTGTGCCGGTGGAGTCCATTGTGAGAGAATCCCATTCTTCTTAAGATAATCCAAATATTTGGTACTTAAGTATTCTCCCATTCGATCTAATCAAAGGGCTTTAATACTAAGTCCTTTTTGCTTTTTTTTTTTCACTCTTATGCTTTTTGAACTTTTCAAAGGCCTCGGATTTGTATGTCCGTACAAACTATAGTCATCGATGAAGGTAAGGAAGTAAGAATAACTTTCTCTCCTACTAACTCTAAGTGGTCTACAAACATCCATATGGATCAAATTCAAAGGACTTGTGAAGTGCTTCATTTGTCCTACAAAGCGAGCTTTGGTCATTTTCTCCTTCTAACAAGATTCACCAATTGGGAGGTCTACAATGTTACTAACGTTTAGTGCTTTGAAAGCCTCTAACTTGCTCATCCTATTTTTAGAGATATTACCAAGTCTAGCATGCCAAAGAATGGCATCTTGGATATCTAGCTTCTATTTATTTGTTTGAATGTGCATTAGTGAAGGTTGAGAATTAAGTATATATAATCCATTAACCAATGTATCTTGTGCAATTAAAGAACCATTCTTTAATGTTTTCAACTTCCCATTTGATATTGAAAAATCAAATCCTTCATTATTTAAAATAGGAATTGAAACAATGTTCTTAACAAGATGGGGCACATAGTAAATTGGATCTAGAATAATACAAGAATTCCCCAAGTCTAACTTGATTACACCTTGAACCTTGGTCGCAACTCTTGTTCCATTTCTAAGATGGAAGATCATATCCCTTTCATGAAGACTCCTTCTTCTTTCCATCCCCTGTAAAAAATTACAAAAGTGAGAACCATATGCTGTAATAAATACCTATAAGGAAGAATTAGTTGTTACGTGTATCTCAAAGGAATACATACCCTTCTCAAAGGTGGCAAGGTAAGCTTTATAGTTTCTCTTCTAATTGTTGGAATAGTACCTTACAAGCCAATAAGATTGACCGTGTAAACTATTTCACTCATGGTACAATCTTAATTGAATGATGTTTTTTATATGGCCGTTTTCATCTTATGCTTTGTTTCACTTCACTAGCATTTGGATGAAGCCCTTAGATCACTTATAATTGCAGGACTTGGTTTGGTGACCATGGAATAAGTCTCACACAGTCAGGATCTTAAATCTTCCAAGCTATAAGATCTTATGAGATGGGGCATCTACATTCCAGATATACTTACATTAACGATGCATAAATCCAAAGCTTGGAGATTGCTCCATTCCATGAGCAACTGTATGAGATACGAGTGCATGTTAGTAGGTACTTGTTAGAGAACAAGACACTAAAAACCTATTGGAGAATCCACTAGATAGCCATAGTGGCTAGTTCTTCTACTTATGCTAGTGCATATTATTAGTCGTTTGACTTGAGGATCCATGGTAGCCTTGTGTCTGGTCTTCATGCTTTGACTCTTCCTTGACCACCTAGTGGGATTTTTGGATTGAGATTAGGTATGAGTTACTTGGCATGGAGGTTTGTGAGATCTAAGAAAGAATTTAACTTCTTGTTGTTGTGAAGGGCAAGTACATCTCCTATGTGTTCTATCATGATCGATTCCCAGAAATCTTTATGTAAAGTAGTGTGATAATTTGGAAAAGGGGTTTTTCAAAGGTGAGGTCACACAATAGGAATTGAACATTGAGAATAGAGACCAAGTATCGAGGCTATTAGGGAGCCAATAAATATCTTGCCCTAGGCCTCTTTCGAGAGATAGAAGACGAAAGAACCGTATTTGCATAACACGCATAGAGCAATGATGGTTATTTAGAATATTCATTTTGGCCAATTAGTTAGGCTCCATGGGCTTGAGGTTGGACATCGACCATAGAGATTGGGTATTGTTCATTTAATAAGATTAACTAAATTGAGCCGACTAGTTTAAAATAAGTTTTAAACTAGAATGAGTGTAAGATATTCAGAAGTCACATGAAATTGTAAGCCCATATCCAATAAATGGTAGAACTTATTAGGTTACACAAAAAATCCAATGAACTTCCTAATTAATGGAGAGAAATTTCTAAAGTGTAAGAAAATGGTGTCTCCTAGTGGACTGATTTTTGGGGCTATATTTTGAGAATTAATTTTAGCTTAATTAATTTAAGTGTTTAATTTATCAAATAATTAAAGAATTAAATTAGACCAATAATTAAGAACTTAATTATTTGGTGCCAACATGACCATCAATTTGTTAACTTAAAGAGTTAACTTAACAAATTTAGCTTAAGGAGTTAAGCTAATTTGACTTAAAGAGTTAAGTAAAAGGATAATTATTTAAATTAAAGAGTTTAATTTGATTAATTAGGAAGAATGAATTTTGGAGGGAAAGCTCAAATGAGATTTGAGATGGCATCTTAATTAATTTGAAATGAGATTCCAAAAGTAAT
Source organism: Jacaranda copaia (assembly GCA_014898725.1). Taxonomy (NCBI): domain Eukaryota; kingdom Viridiplantae; phylum Streptophyta; class Magnoliopsida; order Lamiales; family Bignoniaceae; genus Jacaranda; species Jacaranda copaia. Next base: position 154,211 of record JACGDI010005337.1, on the reverse strand, counting down.
TAAGATGCAAATGAAGTTCAAATAATATTTGGAATCAAATTTTGCCACCTAAGCACACCCCATTGGCCACCTCCCTCATGGAATGTGTGATGCCAACTTGGCATCAAACTATTCCACATCTATATATAGATATAGATACTTGGCTGGCAATAAGCAATGCAAAATGGTGTCAAGAATTAGATTCTTTATTTCCATCCAAAACATTTGCAAGCTAGCATTTCATGTGTTGAAGGCTAAGCTTCTTTCTTCATCTTCCTACCCCAAATTCGGACTCCAATATCACCAAATATTTTCTCTTCTTCCAACTAAAATACTAGATATCTAGGAAGATCTTATTGATGTATGAGCTTTTACAATAGAGGTAAGGTGTGTGACTTGCTCAATTTCTAGAGATTCATCTGCGTGAGGTTTGACTTTGAGATTTCTATAGGATGTTCCAGATGGCCAATTGATCTTAAATTTTAACTGGAATTTATACAATCTGTTGGCTATCTCTAGAAATATTTTCAAAATTTTTGGAGGCTATTTGATCATGTGATTATTGCAATCTTCTTGCTGTGCCACAAGTTGGCAAATTCTATAATCAGTGAAGTATTCACTTGATAACCTTTAGATTTGCTCATCAATGTAATCCTATGTCTAAATGTGAATCATAGGCATGATTAGATCCTTTATTAGCACTAGTTACTTTCATGTTTTGAAGTTTTGATATTAGATCCTAGTTCTTTACTAGCCTTCAAATGGTATCGTAGCTAAAATCATGCATAGATTTGGATTTATTTGGTTGATTGATTCATGATGGATTAATCTAGATCACCATATTCTTGATTCAATTGATGGATTGTAGAATTTGGTTGATTTGTGTGTGGCTCCTTGATTGATGAATTAAATGCATGCTATTATGTGATTAAATGTTAATTCAAGTAGTTAGTATGTTTTAATTCATAGTGATTAATGTTGAATGTTGATTTGGCATTAATTGATGTTATATGTTGATATAGCATGCTATAATATGGCTGAAAGAGTTTTGGTCATTTTTGGACTCAATTGGACTAGAGTTTGGTTGGAGATGTTTGGAGAATTTGTTTCTCACTTAGACTTGAATTTTTTACGCATGTTTGAGTACTTTAATTTTCAATTTTAAAATGCGTTTTAGATCTAGAAATTGGTCCATAATGTGTGATTTAATGTTTAGAATGTGTTCTATAGCTTTTGGTGCACAAAAGTTGGGCAAAAACTTGGCTTGACTAGCCTTTGACCCCAAAATAGGGGCTACCAGCAGCTTGTGTGTAAGCTAGCTAGGCAGTGGTTGAGAACTACTGTGCAGCCATTGATTAAGGGTTAGGCAGGTTTTGAGCTATTTTTTTTTGCTCCTTAAGTGGCCAAAAAATGATGTTAAATTATACGTCATAGATGCACAAATATTATGCAAGTCCTCAAAATGATGTTTGACATTTTTGTTGCTTCTTAAAACTTGTCAAAGTTGATCTCCAATTCATGGCATAAATGTTATGCTTGGTTCTGTTATTTGTTTATGAGATAAGCATTTAATTTTTGGAATTAATTATTAATTCTAGATTTGTTTATTACTCATTGAATTATTGAATGAATGATGAATGGATGAGGATGATCATGAGCCTTTTAAATTGATTTTATTTATTTCAAAGTTGTTGAAATGGATTGTATTAAATAGGGCTTGCATGCCTCTTATTCTATGTTGTAAAATTTATGAGAGTCAAACTACCAAGAGTGAGGATTTTCATTTCATGTAAATGTTGCATAGAGCAAGAAGTCCAATGGAGGCATGGAGGCCAATTGAAAACCCATGAATGTATGGAATACACTCATGTAATAGTTTAGTTTAATTTAACCCACTTAAAATCAGCTGAAGTGATGCACCCATAGCTCTAAGTACATCACTTGGTTACACTCATGGTCATCCCACCCTAGGAGCATACTAGACGTATTACTTATTTACGCTTTTCATATCCTATTGATGTATGAGATGTATGATTAGAATATAAAAAACTTAAATAAGAAGATAAAATGATGAGATATTTGCAAGCAAAAGTCTTCCACTTGGAATGTCCAAGTAGTTTCAAATATTAAGCCAAAATGGATATAAATTAAAAGAGTTTTAATTAATCCAA